>JAJOZX010004287.1:90000-408335 GCA_023014485.1 Bathynomus jamesi
TCGACTCCTAGCCCTAGAAATGGAATGATCAGCTAATCGACGCAGTGCACTGGTCAATCACGTGACCGAAAAGAACACCTCCCACATAGTAGGGGATGGGGGACCTCCTGAGCCCCGGACCCCTTCGTAAATTGCTTGGAAATCTATGCTGAGGGGGAGAAACCGGTCGTTCCCCGATAGGGACATAGGTCCTATACTCGGGGAACTCACGTAACGCCAGTTTTACCCCCACGACGGTTGTTTTGAGACCAGTAGCGGGTGTTCTGTCGATTTACCTCACCATTTCCATAAAAAACAGCCTCGTCACTGAACAGAATGGTGGACGGGAAATTGGCATCCCGAGCATATTGTTCCGTAGCCCATTCACAAAATTCCATCCGCCAGTTGGGATCATCTTCGTTTAATTTCTGTAGGATCTGAAGTTTATATGGATGCCATTTGTGAGCCTGAAGAATGCGATGGATGCTACTTTTCGACACTCCTGTCTCGGCGGACAATCGCCGAAGACTTATTGGGACTTCTGTTAAAATGAGCCAGGATAGCAGTCGCTGTATCATCGTCAGTGGACCTCCTTGAAGGTCCACTGCGTGGTTTATCTTCTATGGATCCTGTTTCCTTAAATTTTGCAACAAGTCTGCTAACACAACTCTGTGTTATTGGCTCGCTGTCTGGATGCAGTCTGTTAAATTCAGCAGCGGCCTCTCTTTGACTCCGATTTCCTATGAGTAGAATTATCTGGATTCGTTCTTCCTTGCTCACAGACATTATGGCCTGTAGAAAGAGAAAAATATGAATTTCTCCTATGATGCCAGACTTATGGGGGACCCTGTATATATATATATATATATATATATATATATATAATTATATATATATAACAATTATGTTAAATATATTGATAATAAATACATTCACTTTGTTCTACTGCGCAAAACACTAAACTCACACGTAATCGAGTCTACAATCACAGCGTTATTGCTTTGCACTACGCAGTATACGCGGTTTAATATTATTTCACTGCTCAAGTTATAGGGAAACCTGTACCCTATATAAATGCCGTTCGTATCTTTCAGTACTATTTTTGTGCCCACTTTACATCTGGTTGGCAATTTATCTTTAAATACGCCTAGAATACAATCAAAACCATGCACAAATAGGTCATCGTCAGCCACAACGTCATTATTAAATACAAGTTTATAAACATGCCTTTCCAATCGAGGGTTTATTTCTACCGAACCGAGCTTTTCAATCGTGAACTCTTCTTCACACTGCATAGCGACAGTTGAAATAATCTTCTAAGTCGTTGAGACAGCTGCTCATCATAAAAAGAAATAGTTCTTCAGGGTGAACGTTGTAGGTGAGCTCAGCCCTGTACCGATCAAGTGCTTTGTACCAAAGTTCATAATATTTCAAAGAGTCTAAACTTTTTAAATAAGCATCCAGCTCTAGACCATTCTCACCTTGTTCAGTCCTACACTCGGTAAACCCATCGAGCAGAGCGGTGTATGCGTATTCAAGAACCGTATCAAAGTAAAGCATATCCGTAACACGTGCGTTTAATATAGGCTTCAGCTTGCGGAATCCGACGATTTCAAACATTCTGTTGAGGATGAAACGGTTTCGCGTAGGTACAAGAGCGTTATTATCAGAAGCATTCTTCCACATCAGCCGTATATCAATGCATGGCCGATCGGTATTTATACACAACGTACAAACAACGGCATATGAGGGGATGTCACTAATCTGCTCTTCTTGTACCTACACCTGTAGGAATTTTATAACGATCCTCACTCCACTTCTCAACTATTACGAAGATTCTATTCATCCCCTCGACACTTAAATAAACAACATTCCGTTTGTTTGTTTGTCTACAAGCCGTTTCCAGTACATAGTTAACGGCACCGGATTTACGCCTGAACACGCGCAACGACTTCGTCACGGACACATCCCACACGGCGTTGAGAAAGCTGCTCAAAGGAAGTTCCATCGTATTCGAGGAGCGCACGTCCATTCGGTTCAAGCTCTGAGATGACTATGAGCCACATGCAACGGATTAGCTCGACGGGAGGAGTGAGACACCATAAGCTAATGAAACGTGTACGGTGCTGATCCAACATGAATAGTTGTATCCCATTATATTGGGTAGGTGTTTTGAGAAATTTTCCGATACATGAAGTAATATCGGTTTTAATGTTTTATCACTCCCACTTCCCAGAATATGCACCAGACAGTTTTTTGCATAGGGGGATTTTCACGAACTAAACATTTTAT
The DNA here is from genome assembly GCA_023014485.1 of Bathynomus jamesi. Taxonomy (NCBI): domain Eukaryota; kingdom Metazoa; phylum Arthropoda; class Malacostraca; order Isopoda; family Cirolanidae; genus Bathynomus; species Bathynomus jamesi. The sequence continues at coordinate 92,272 of JAJOZX010004287.1, forward strand.
ATCGGTTTTAATGTTTTATCACTCACCAGACGTTCATTTCCACAAACTAAACATCTTCATAATCCGGTGCACTATTTGAGTGAAACATATGCGCATATTTTTCCTTTTTGTTTAACAATCGATACTCGTCTCTAAAGTCTGTTAAAAACTCACACAGGCCATTAGCCACAACCTCGCTACAAACCTCGTCTTGATATATATTAATATAGTGATAAAAATACTTAAGATTCTCCATGATGACAAGATTTACATTCTCAGTCGCAGGGTACGAGTACTCGGTATGATGCAACATGACATAATATAGCTTGTCAACCACTCATCAACAAGACTCACTATCCATATCCGTTGCTTCTCTTCTGCACATGTTGTTTCTTCTACTTCACGCTATATGTAAGCTTTTATAAAGTTTAGTCCTACAACATAGTTCAATACATCACTTGTACTACGAAATCCTACAATGCTCTCGCCAGAATAACCGTAGAGTATTTGTACCTCTTGCTCCTTCGCACGATTCAATGTAGCCTTAAAAGCATCAAAGGAGGGTGGAATAGGGAGTTTTTCAGTATCCACCACATCTTGACACTTTACCGAATACCATTTCATAAACGTCGAACACGTAATATTGAAGGTAGCCATTACTACTTTCTGTCTACGCGGGAGAATACACGTCTGAGATCCAGGGCTTACTGCGATCAACTCAGCACGTAGAGAGGCCCAGGTAGTAGCAGGAGTCACGTGATCAATCATACAGGTGGGCGAAGCTTAGAATTTTCTCCTGTACACACGCTGGGCGGAGCTTAGAATTTTCTCCTCCGCGCGCGCGCGCGCGCACACACACACACACACACACACACACACACACACACAAAGGAGAAAGTGAAACGCTAATTGAAACACGATTTACTTAAACGAATTATTCAAGGTGTGTGTATATATATATTTACAAATACTATAATAAATTAGTTAACAATAGACATATCAAAGAATATGGTATCCAAAGGGTACGGTATCATAGGCACCAGGTACCTGGTAACGTTTACTATAGGTGTTACGGCACCTTTGTACCCCTAAGTTCCTTCACGCCCCCCAGCTTCTGCGCCCGAAAATTGTGGGTGCCTACAGTTAGTTGGGGCGGCCGGTCGCCCTCATCATCATCATCCAAGCACACTAGATCCTTCAACGACCCGCCGATTCGCCTGGTTGAGCGTGATACCCTTAGCCTTCACGATATATTTCATATCCACCCCCACCCTTACCCGTACCCCATAAGTTTTTGGTCCTGTTGAGACAAAGGAGTCGGCGTATGCGGTGTCTCCATACTCATCCTTGATCTCATCAGTCAACTCACCGAGGAATTCACCAATAGGAGGCATGTATTCACCCTCCCTCTCTGTGAATATCACACTATCTGTATCGGCGTACAATACCCTCCGCCCAAGAGAATGCAATAGGCCCCAAAGTTTGATGCGTGCCTAGGCCGTTGTGAAGCTGGCTACAGGTATGTTTGTAACCCGTGAGGTATCTCTGGCCAATTCGGTATTGTTGTACTTTATTATGTAAGTATTACCTACATTCACGATCTCCATGACCTCTTTATCGGGAGCGTTGGCATAATCCCAGACTTCACTATAACTTTGTGCCAAATGAACGTTCGTTTTGCCGGTATTCTGTGCAAATTTTCCCCAAAGACTGTTTAGACAACTTTGCACTAAAGCGCTTGCCAGGGTTCTTTACAATTTGGGAACAGTCAAGCTGTATACCTTCACAGTCACGGTAACGTTGAATATAGGCCGACTTTTCATCTTCGGTATCAACTCCTCGCGGATACCCTGATGCTTTGACCTTATCTTTCAAAAAAGCGTTTATATATGGCGTGAAAAGTTTGGGTAGCTTCTGAAACCTCCACACCTCATGTATCTTCAATATGCTGTAGTCATGGCGAACAGCTAGATCCAGTTCTAGGCTTGTATATACACCTCTAATCTTACGCTGGTGGGTTGTATGGTCACAATCACCATTGTTCTCTTCTGCGCACTTCACGCACAAGGGAAACATGAGCTTGTGATCGATAACGATGGGTAAGATCGGCATCCATATATCGCGAGGGGGGAGCACGTCTACGAAAGAAAGAAAGGCCGAAATAGTACCCGTTCATATTTATTGAGAACACCCGGTGGTGGGTAGGTTAGGTCCCCAGCAGTGTCTCAGGTGCTCCTACGGGTACGGATTGTTCTTCATCACGAGGGTATAAAGAACAGAAGTCGTAGTAATGGAAGTTTCACACCCTCCGTAGGCGGAAAGTATAGCTGAAGGGATTTGTACGCCCTCCGAACAAGCTATCATCGCATTTGAGAGGATCCAGCACCATTGAACGTTTGATAGTGTTTATTTCTTCACGGTACTGTCCATCTGTCTCCATCCGTGCATCATACTCATGCTCCCACAAGACTTTGTGAGTGAACTGGGATCCTAAAGTTGATCGCGGGTGCGGGTCCACGCAAGACAGTCGGCAGGAGATCTACCGTGGATATCCTACGATTCCACATTCAGGACGGGGCATCCGTGCCACCAGCAACCGTTAAGGAGTACACAGTCTTCTCACTAGTGACACGGTTTTCACTTCGACCATCAACCCAAAAGACACGACCATTAACCTTAATGGGTACTTCACCCGTGTTGCGGGCATGCTTTATGTATACCCCGGTCTGCTGCTGTAGGTGTATGAGCCAGTAAATAGCCTTGTGCCCATAACTGCGGGATTGTTTCTGTGAATAACGGCTAAGGTGTCTTTAGGCATGAGTTATTCTTGAACACCGTAAAACATAATGAGGCGATGGTGGTTCGACTTGCAACGGGTCGCATTTGAAACGGCCTATGTACATCCTTCTAAAGGCCTGGAAACATACTCTAAGCACGCGCACATCAGTCAAGCAATAACGCTCACATTCATCAGCTATATTATAAGGTACATTCATTAAAAATGTTCTAGCATCGGTCAAAATCTTCACGTTCATCTATACTCATACATTCATAGTTAAAGTAATGTTTGGGTGAGGTAGTATCCTACGCAATTTAAAGTTTTGCTAGTGAGGAATGTGTAAAGGAAATATCCTTTTGAAACTTCAGCAGCTACACGCTCACCTTGGGTAGCTTTGCTAATTTACAAGGTGTGAATAATAAAGTGCTTTAAACTGTACATTACCTCTTTGCATCTGTATTAGCTTGTTGCCTCTTTTCAAGGGATCACCTGTAAATATCTCAGATGACTCGTGCTCAGCAACTCCTTATAAAGGAACTGTGTCAAATTTTTCCCGTTATGGCTAGAATATACACAGTCATTTTTTTGAACTTGTCCGCTAACTTGACAATATAGGACACAAAAAGTTTCACAGAGCTATCGTAGGCATTCGTTTTAAAAACGTTTGTCCGTTTACCACGTTTGTGACACTCATCACATTCGATCTCCATACACTCATCACAGATAGTCTGGCTTACAAGTAAATGTGGAATAACCTCTTTGGTTTCAGCGTTCGTGTATGTTTCTATATCGTAGTACACAGTTATACAAGGGCTATTTTTAGGCTTAGCATCTTTCATATAGCATACATGCTTTACTCCAACCGCCATATATTTCTCATGGCATGTAGAACGGTGAATTTTATCACATTTGTGCTTGAAATTCCCCCAATTATGGAGCTCAAAAGTTGTTATTGAAAAATGTGCGTCTACACACATCACAATCCCTCTTCTCAGATTCAGTTACACGGCTTTCACATTTGGGGCTTTTACACTGCTCACATACCATGTGATAATCTTTACAATGTTTCCACTATATCATCCGCAAATTCGATACAGCCCTTACATAAATCATGATGTCGTCCATATTTTCGACTTTTATCATAACTCTCGTAAAGGATCCTTATATTACGGATGGGGAGTTACTTTGTACAAGACCCCTACTTGTTTTAGGACTGTCAGGGACAATCTCTCTCTCAGCTTTTAAAAACATACACAGTTCTACGACGATCATCCATTCCAAATACAACTATACGAACATTCATTTCCTGTTCTACCCTTCTCAGTTCCTCAGGACCCATATTACAGTCAAACTCGAGTTTACAGTCTACAGCTAGTTTACGGGCACGCTCCACTACCGTAGGCAACCAAATTTTTTGGGTCCGTGTATTTAGTACAGTAAACATACGAGCTAAGACTACTGCTATAAAGCCGCAACCACGATCGACGTTTATATGCCGTCTATAAATAGCCTGACAATTGAAGTTAAGAGTATAAGGTGTGTCACTATGACCCGCAACACGGAATACACTATCAATATTTAGCGTGAAGTTGTCCATATTGAAGGCTACACTACTTTGAGAGGCCTGCATTATACGGCCTAATATATACTCTATATCTTCAGCTGCCAAACGTCTGAACGGTATTACTACCCAAAAATCATCTACAACTCCGTCATCTGAACCGAATCCGAAAGACAGCCTCGTCCTGACTTCACGTTCGTCGTGGTTCTGAAGGGCAAACTCTACAATACGTTCAACTATGCTGCGTAATCCGTGTTCAACACCATTGCTATACATGGATCTAGGATCAACCCTGACTATATACCGATTTCTAGTCAAGACTGGGGTGGGGGTAGCGGTGTGCACCAACTCGAATGTTATGCCATCCTCAACAGAATGGAAAGCTGCTGTGGAGGCTGTACCCGGAATTGAATAAGGTGGTATATTTGAGGAAGGTACCATTGTGGGGGTTGTGTCGTAAGACAGAAGGTTGGGGCTCTATTACTGGTGGTCTAACAACAGGCGCAATCCTGGCGCGCTTTATACCTGATGTGGTGGGCTCTTCATCGTGCCTCCGCTTTGAACTGGCGCGTGCTACAGGTATCGCTGGTGAGGATTCGTCAGCGGGTGTGGATTCTGTGATCACAACTACGCTGTCGTCGGGGTCATCTGTAATATCGATGATGGGTTGTTGTACCTCATCGTCATTCACGGTTCTGTGGGAAAGGCGAAAAGCAAGACTGTAGAATATAAGAGTCGACACTTAAATATTTATTATATTTTGTAAATGACCCTCTTAGGAGTGTGACGTGTTAGAAATGGCTTCTGTAGAAAAATTCAGGTTCACAAGCCCATCCACATGTATTATATCTGGTCCTACAGGATGTGGTAAAACTGTGTTTATGCTTAAAATCATTAAAGAAAAGGGAGAGATTTTCTCAAAATTTGTGCATAAAGTTATATGGTGCTATTCGACGTATCAATCAGTGTTCAACGAGCAGAGCTGGGCACTTGCGGCATATTTTGCGGTACTGCGGTACTACCGCACTACCAAACCGGTACCAAACCGGTACGCGGAAATTTGAATGCGGTAGCGGTACTGCGGTACTTTCAGCGATCCTTTGCGGTACTGCGTTATGCGGTTGCGGTTTGCGGTAGTACCGCAGTACCGCAGTACCGCAAAATATGCCGCAAGTGCCCAGCTCTGTCAACGAGTACCAAGATGATATTTTGTTCCATAAAGGTGAATATGACGTTAATTCGTTAAAGGGAAATGAACATACAGTCATTGTAGTTGACGATCTCATATTGAAGATGGATAAAACGTTTGCCGAGACATTTACAGTATTCTCCCACCATCTTAACATAAGCGTGTTCTTCATCAATCAGAATCTATTTTTCAAAAATAGATACATGCGCGATGTGTCGTTAAATACACAATATCTAGTCTTATTCGCGCAACGTAGAGATGTATCACAAATTGGGGTATTAGCCAATCAAATGTTCCCGAATCAGCGTAAGGAGTTTTTGGAAGTTTATAAAGAAGCTACAAGCCCGCGTTATGGATATTTGCTTTGCGACCTTCATCCGCGAAACAAGTTTAGGGTGCTTTTAAGAACGAATATATTTCCAAACGAGCCTGAAAGTGTATACTCCAGAATGACAAAGAGGCTAAAGAAATACCATGAATTAATAAAAATCTATCATCGACTGCCCCGGGCAATGCAGCAAATGTTTGCTAAAAATATCGACTCCGACTTTTTAAAATGCATCTGTGAAATCTCTCTTAACGTTATAAATTGCAATGTATCAATGAAACCACCTCAGAAGGCACGCCTACGCCGGTACAAGACATAATACGTGCACTCGCTCGTAAAAGTCAAACTGTAGGGAAGAAAAAACGAATTATTGTACAAAGAGGAGGGTCATTCCTCCCCTCCTTATTTTCAGTTTTGGGTCCTTTACTGACTAGATTAATATAATGAAGAAAGTGGTAGTGATTCCACACGGGGTGTATGCTTCACTGCAAAGTTCAAAGAATCCAGACACGGATCTAGATCCCCATAAAAGCAGGCTTAAAAGAATGGAAAGCGAATTGCTAGCCCTATTAAACAGTGAAAAAACACCTGATGAGAAAAGAATCTTATACCAAGAAGCTCTGCAGAAATTTCTTTACGAGTACGAAACTTATAAGAACCCGACAGAGATTCCCGTGGTTATTAGGCACAGCACGGGGAACGATGGAGATGGTGACACAGGACCTGTGTCCGCTGATAGAGCTGACCAACCAAAGATTAATGGGTCGGCCACACAACATATCGAGCATGTATTAAAAAGCACCCTCCCACATACATTGAGGAATAAAGGTTTAAGTCTTTATAATCTATTGAATGAGGACCCCGCCATACAATGGACCGATACAGGTGAGATCATTGTGGAAGGAGCAAAGGTACAGGGATCGAATATCGTAGACATTGTCCATGATCTGGTGAGAAAGTGGGATAGGCCCTCACCATCAGGATGGAAGCATATTAAAGCAAGACTACAACAAATAAATGTCCCCAAAACAATGATAGGAAATCTGAACAGGTTAAAAGACTTGGAACATGCGTCGCACGTGACACAATTGAAGACGCCATCACCCCGGCGGTAACACCTTGAAGAGGATTAAACAACGGTCAACCCTACCCACGTGCCTCTAAAATACGCAAATGGCTAACATATTAAGAAGACGTTATTATGACATTTCTAACCCAGCCTCCTACGGAGGCGTAGATAGACTGTACAGAAGTGTTTACGGAGTAGGAAAAAAAGATGTTGAGAGATTTTTGCGGGAGCAGGACGCTTATACACTTCATAAGCCTGTGAGAAAAAGGTTTAAAACAGCCAAGACAACAGCTGCTTCGATTGACTCTATTTGGCAAGCAGATTTAACAGACATGCAAAGATATTCTTGTATAACGATGGTTACCGCTACATTCTATTCATAATAGATGTATTCTCTAGATATCTGTGGCTAATTCCTCTGAAAAATAAATCACCTGAAACAGTTGCTAAAGCCACCAAAACGCTGATGTTAAAAGAAAACAGGGTTCCTGGCTATTTTTGTACGGATATGGGGAAGGAATTTATAGGCCGTGCTTTTCAGAACATGTTGACAGAGTTTAATATCAGCTATTACACTACCAATTCTATACATAAGGCTTCTTTAGCTGAAAGAGTTCAACGTACCATAAAGGAACGCATGCACCGCTATTTTACACATAAAAACACACAGATTTCTAGACATTCTGGAATCATTGGCCTCATCCTACAACCGCTCACACCATCGCACGATTGGGACAACACCTAACGAGGTTTTAGAAAGAGGTACGCGCCCAGAGGTGAGAAGAGATGGAACACCACCACCCACTGCGCGTTTCAAAATCAATGATTATGTAAGGCTGTCGCGTTCGGGAAATAAATTCGCGAAGGGATTTGAGCAAGGATGGACACGTGAGATTTTTAAAGTTAGGGCTATGAGACCTAAAGGTGAGATAATGATGTATTACGTTGAAGATTTGAATGGGGAAGAAATCGCAGGAGGCTTTTACCGCGAGGAGTTGCAGAAAGTGATTTAATTTAGGAAAAAATGTGTTTAAAATTGAGAAAATTTTAGGAAGCAAAGGTTCAGGAAAGAGAAAAATGTACCTGGTGAAATGGCTAGGATACCCAGAAAGCTTCAACACCTATATAAAAGCTGATGCAATAATGAAGCTTAAATAGTATGCAACATGGCTCCTAACCATTTCTACGTCACACTCCCGTCCTCCTCGTCCCTGTCTGTACACCCTAACAACACACTAGCCAACTTTGTAACAGAACTCCATGGACCCATTGAATTGGGTCGTGATTCGTATGAGGTGGGTATATGCGAAATTCAGTGGAATACCCTTTTTTAAGTATTGATTATAAAGAACCGTTTTTACGATTCTTAGAGACTGTAATGAGTGTGAAAAAGCCGGGTAACTCGGGATGAAACCATGCGTACCGCCCTGACTGGGATGCACGTATTACAGTACAGAAGTAACACTAGGCCGGGTCACTATGGTGAGGCCGAGGATGTTGTGAGAGACTTAAACGTAAGTTTAAAAAGCTCAAATCTTACGGGCGATTTAGTATACGAAATCGTAAACAATGATCCCCATGCATGCACTGTGGCCCTAAAATCGCAGGCTAACCGAAATATTAAAGACCAAAGAGTGTTCAAAATTATGACCGATGGACGATATCGATCAGTCATCCAAAGAGATACATTTCACGAGGCACAACACGACTTGTCCAGCCTAATGTATCAGTTGAAATTGGAGAAAATGGTTGACGGCTATAAACCCCCAGACATGTGCTATATTTACAGCAATATAGTGGAGCACCAGTTTGTTGGGGATACCCAGGCACGCCTGCTCGCATTGCACATTCCCAACCATAGAGGAAGGAGTTTGAGTATTACATATGACAGACCCCATTATGTGAATGTCGCAACTAATCTAATAACCAATATCTCAATATATATAAGAACGATTGAGGGAAAAATTTCCCATTCGGTAACGGGAGCTTAACAGTGAAGCTGCACTTTCGACGCACTGAGTTATAATGGACAGAAAGCCTTTCACCGTCTATCGAGGGGTGAGATACCAGCGTGGTAGTGGACTTGGGTCCATTTTTTCAACCATACTACGTACGGCTGTTCCTTTGCTGAAGAGGGGTGCCAGATACCTCGGAAGGAAAGCGCTACAATCAGGTCTTAACACTGCAGAAGACATATTGGCTGGGGCTAAACCTAAAGAAGCTCTAAAAAAACTTAAAACGTACACGGGACGAAATCGTCAAAGATGCAAAGAGAAAAATGCGTGGTGGTGGGAAGAAGAGAGGACTGGCCGGAAGAAGGGATTACCACCACGTGGCATTAAACGTAAAAGGATATCAAAAAAGAAGTGTTCTAAGCGAATGAAACCTATGGTTGACCATTTTTTTGACTGATATAAGCTAAGGACATTGATCTCATGAATCATAGTTTGTTTACTACTTGTCGAGAGAGGAGGCACTATTTCTAACTCGTCATGGCACGCTTCATCCATCCGTGTAGTTCACAATGCTGTAAATCGGAGCTGTCCCTCTTTGACATGCCCCAACTCAAGTTTCTATTGAACACAGTGACTTTATTACAATTAACCCTTTAAACACAATTAGTTCCCCGAGTGCCCCTATAGAATTCGTGATACCCAGCTCAGGCCCTTACTTTTTTGATCCAAGCTGTGTGCACATGTACGCTAAACTACGTATAGCCCATTCTGATGGAACGGACTGCGATGACAAATATGCTGTATACCCTGAAACAAACTTTCTGCACTCCATATTCAACCAGTGTGACGTATATTTAAATCAGGTCAACATATCGGCAGGCACGGGGTACTATCACCTACGAGCCTATCTGGAAAATGTCCAACTTTTCCAAAGAAGCGAAGGATACCTTTTTAAGTGCCGAGGGATATTATCAAACTAAAGACGATAGTATAAAGGACAAATTTAAAAATTCTAAAAAGATATACGAGTGTTTTGGACGCCTGCATACAGATTTCACATTCCAGAGAGTTGCTTGTGAATGGGGTGGATATGAAAATAAAGCTCACCCGCACGAATCCTGAGATCTTAAATCTGGATGCTGATCAAGAAGAGGGAGCAAAACCCGTTGTGGTTCACATTATGGAGACATACCTCCGCGTACGGCGAGTGAAATTAAGTTCACCAAAACAACTAGAAATTGAGAAAAATTTACTAAACGCCACAGTAAAATACCCTATTAACAGAGTACAAATCAAACTATACACGGTGCCAGCAGGGTTGGCATCGAAACAGATAGAAAACATCGCCCTGGGAAATCTTCCTAAAAGGATATTAATTGGAATGCAGAACCATGCTTCGGTGAATGGAAAATATAAAAAGAGTGCCTTTAAATTCGAGAATTTCGGCCTTAAAAATATAACTATACGTTAATGGCATTGCGTTAGGAGGAACATTGGATACGGACTATTCATCAGATACTGTGTTATCGCTTTGCGCGAGAGCATATAGTAATCTGGCCCATATTGCAGGTGATTGTGATGAGCTCGGGAATGGGGTAACGCAGAAAGAATTCATTGGTCAATTTAACCTTTATCCATTTGACATCACACCTGACTTATCTGCTAGCGTAAATACACATTTAAGTCCACAACAGAGTGGAAACCTCTCAGACAGGTTGGAATTCACCAAGCCTATAGACGCGCCTATTAGGGTATTAGTATACCTCGAATCACAAGCCCTAATAGAAGTAGACATATTTAGGGGTTATCACTGACTTTTAAAATGGATGCGAATACACTTCAGAGAGTAATAAATAGTGAACGAATCACACGTTCCAAATTTATCGGTGTGTTTGCGAAGAATGAAACATTGAATTTGCCAACTACGCGAGATTGCGGTAGTCTTATTGTGAACACAAATGTCATTGGTAATGAAGGGATTCATTGGTTTGCAATCTATTTTAAAAATAGGCACCGCCTGTACTATTTTGATTCACTCGGGACTCAACCCTGGAGTGACCCTGTTATTGTAAAATTTCTCGATCAGTTGCATATCCCCGAAGTTGTATGGAACCCATTCCGGTTACAAGGATATTTTAGTAATACGTGCGGATGTACTGCCTTTCATTTCTCATGCATATGTCACGTGGTAAAGAATTTATAAATTTTTAAAATTATTCGACCCGTGTCACACTCAACGAAACGATGAAATGGTATGCAGACAGATAAAAAGCCGTTTTCCGATTGTGCGTACTCGTTGTATAGTATGATGTTTTGTTCGTGTATATATTATATATATATATATATATAACCAATAATGTTAGTTTGTATATTCTGTAGTTTAAGATGGTTATTGTACTAAAAACATGATTTCTTTCATTTAATAAATTGATGAAAATACATTGTCTTCTTCCCCAAAAAAGATCGAAACAAAAAAACATTACATTATTTCGTTAATGATGTGACAATCGTTGGGCTGACTGCTCGGTAAATCTTCTACCTCCGTATTCAGGTCCATGACATGGGATTCTTCAAAACGAAAAGATTGTATAACACGTGTCAAATCCTCATCGGACCTTAAAGGAGAAAGAATAATTCATTAGTTCATACTGAATCTTTTTTTATCCATATGAGTATATAAAGAGTATTACAATGTGAAGATATCTTTGAACCGCTCAGAGAAGTTCCTTTAAGAGATAATTCCGAATAACATTTGAATTTATAAAAAAAACATGCAAAAGATTGCTATAAAAAATTCAATGAATCAAAACAGGATTTTAGCATAATTGCAAACTAATCTATAATTGCGGTACCTAAATGAAGTATTTTTAATGTGATGAGATGAATTACTACAACCCTCCATATATATGATGAAATAATCCAGAACAGTGCTCTTTCTGACAGGCACATAAATAAGTTTGCGAATAATTGGCTACAAAAAATAAAATTACAGGCACTTACATTTCTACGGCAGTCCCTTGCGTCGGATCGTAAGGAGCGTCATTGCAAATATCATCAACGGTTTGCGTTGGAAATAATCCATCCCGGTCAGCGCGTTAAAAAGATTAATTGTGGACAACGCTACAATGTCACCATCTTGATATAAATCCGGTAAACTGTAAAGTTCTTGATTCATGGCGGAGGGAATGTTTATTCACTGGCGAAAATAATTACTGACTCCCAGCTGAAAATATTTCCTTTTATACGACAATATTTGCATTTTCGCCCATACTTTTCTCGGTTCTCCCATTTTAGAACCCACCCCTTTATGCAATATCCCTCGCAACATTGATCAACCATCTCTATTACAACAATATTTTACATTATCATTTTTTGAGGTCATACTATTTGATCCTCAATTTTTCCCAGTTCGGATGCAAGTCGTTATAGGAATATCTTCATCAGAGCCGCTCAGCTCAGTACCACAGGAAACAAAATTAGCGCCGCTACTCTTCATAATCCTGACATAGATCATTACCAGAAACAGCACAGTAATATCTGATGACAAATATCATTAGGAAATAAGAAATCTAGATCTCTACAAGCAGAATGTTTTTGTGCATTATTATTTTTTGCGGTCATACTATTCTCAGCTTTCCCAAGATTCCTGACTTGTGGATTTGGTTATATATATATATATATATTTATATATATATGTATGTATGTATGTCTGTGTGTGTGTGTTAATTGCCTTTTACAGTCTCTGCCACGATGGTTTCAAATATTTGCAAAATATATGTTTGCGGTCATACTATTCGATCCTCAACTTTGATTAATGTATTCGGTTTGACTTTCTACTTGCCAATTCTCGCGTAGGAGTGTAATTAAACTGTGTTTAGCTTATGAAAATGAATGTCTGCTTGGGATGGTAGATAAATGTGCGCCCTAGGTATCCTAGGGGTTAAGACGCTGGGGTGCTGGTTGAGCGCTCGAGTCCGGGCGATGACATTGTAATTTCAGCCTGCTCGTGCTGCAGCTTAGTTCGGATTCAACGTTAAACTGTAGGTCTAAGACGGAGTGAAAAGCTTCATCTTTGTCAAAATGGACTTTCCCCTTTACTATCTTATCGAGAGGATTTTATAATAAAGAAATTATAAATATTTTTGTTTTTCTTTTCATTCCTTTATTTATATTTTTTTTAAATTTTGCTGTGACTACTTACGACCATCATAAACACGGTAAATGAAATCCAATATACTTCTGAAATTAAAGCTTTGAATATTATATCCATATAGAATAAACAAAACTTCCTTTGTGTGTGTGTGTGTGTGTGTGTGTGTGTTTTAATTTTGAAAAAATGTTTAATAATATACCTTTCCATTGTTTTTTTATTCAATCATTTCATTTCAATAATACAGACAATAACTATGAAGATGATACCATGCAAATTACACGTAAAGAAAAATAAGACATATAAACAACGAAGTTAATAAATACATATATATATACAGAGAAAACAATCGCATGGAGTGAGAAGAGACGGAAGCGAGTGCTTCAGTGAAAATTTGTCTACCACATTCCAATGTGTCCAGTTTGCGGTCAGCCTTTGCGGTCAGTTCGAGGGTTCACCTGCTTCCAAATTACACATTTTTTCCAGAGATGCTTTCAAATAAAGGAATGAACGAAAATATCAGGTCATCCCATAAGTAATGTCGTTTTTTATGATAGATTAAGTTTAAACTAGTCCTACTCGGTTTAAACGTAAATTTTCCGAAGGTTATATGTAAGAGGAGATCTATCGTGTTTCGCTACATACTTTACAGACCTTGACCAGTGAAGATGTGTGTTTTCCTTCATGTGAACCCCTCATAAACATGGCGGTATCAGAAGAGCATATCAGGCATATAATGCTTTACGAGTTCAAAAAAGGGAATAGTGCTACTGAAGCAACGCGAAACATTTATGACGTTTATGGCAACGATATTCTGCATGTGAGTAAATGTCAAAGATGGTTTCAAAAGTTTAGGAATGGTAACTGCTCTTTGACAGATGCAGCATGCTCTAGACGCCCTGCTGAGTTTGATGATGACTTGCTGTTAGCCGCACTTGAAGAAGACTGTCCAACAACTGTCAAAGAATTGGCCCAGAAACTCAATTCATCCCCGTCCACCATCCTCCGACATTTGCAACAATTCGGGAAAGTGCCTAAGTTACGAAAATGGGTGCCACATGAATTGTCGGTCGACGATCTGAGGGTGCAGGTAAACATTAGCACAGCTCTTCATTCCCGTGAACTCCAAGATCCGTTTTTGCACCGTTTAGTGACTGGTGATAAAAAGTGGATACCCAGAATGTTAAGCGCCGTCGACAGTAGGTTTGTGCCGGAGAACCAGCAACACCACAGCCAAAACCAAATCTTCGCCCTCGGAAGGTGTTGCTTAGTGTTTGGTGGGATAAAGGTGGTGTAATACACTTTGAAACCTTACCACACAACCAAACAATCACCGCTCAAGTCTACTGTCAACAACTGGATCGATTGAACACTGCACCAAAAGAAGAGACCTTCTTTGGTTAATCGGAAACGAATCGTGTTCCACCACGACAACGCACGTCCGTCCTCATACCGCTCGGATCACTTCTGCAAAAATTGAGGAGCTTGGGTGGGAAAAACTTCCACATCCTCCATATTCTCCAGACCTTGCGCCTTCAGATTATCATCTCTTCAGGAGTCTGAAAAACTATCTTGACGAGAAACGGTATACTTTTTTAGATTACCTGCACACCAGACTTTGTGCGTTTTTTGCCTCAAAACCGCCTTAATTTTATAAACATGGCATTGAAAAGCTTGTAGAACGTTGGCAGAGTGTCATTGATTCCGATGGAAAATATATACTAGATTAAAAAGTTTCAGTTGAGTTTTTTGTCCTTCAAATTCCGATCTAAAAAACGACATTACTGATGGGATGACCTGATAGACAGAACTACGTTTAAATAATTAGTTCTTTTGTTGTTTATTGTTTTTCTTATATATATATATATATATATATATATATATATATATATATATATATATATATATATATATAAGATGTGTATTGTTATTTTTCTGATGGTTTGATTTTCCATTCACTTCTGACAATATATAGAAAGGATTGTCAAAAGTAAATAGACAGAACGATGTTTAAATAAATTACTTCTTTTGCTGAACAACTTTAAGGAGAAACCTCTTTGCAACATTGAGTTGTTGCATAACCCACTCCCCCTTCATTGCATACCCCTACCCCTTGCTGCATAATCCATTTGCAACATCTTGCAATAGTGATCGTTCTCTCATTGCAACATTCCTGCACTCTCCCTTTTTACGCCCATGCTACTATTACTAGTTCAGTACAAGAATAATCGAATTACAGATTAGACAGAGGGTTGACAAAAGTAAATAGATAAATTTGTTTTTTTTTCAGTTTTTAATTTAATAAAACTTGATAAATAATAACAGATTTACTGAATGAATGAATATATTTAGAATCTTGTTGATTTTCCCTTTTGAAATATGTAAAGGTGACACGTTCTGGCATTCTACTGATGAGCTTTGCCACTTTGTTCTGAGAACAATTTTCGTGATGTCTATTTACTTTTGTGAAACCTATGTGCAAAGTACATGCTTAGCTTAGGAGTACACGTTAAATTTCAGGGGGGATTATTTTACTCCACGACTGAACCCCACCAAACTGTAAAAAGTTGCTGGAAACTAAAATTTATTAGTTTATTAATTAAGGTGTATAAAAGGAAAAGATACCGCGGTATCGCAATTCTCTCTCTCTCTCTCTCTCTCTCTCTCTCTCTCTCTCTCTCTCTCTCTCTCTCTCTCTCTGGCTGGCTGGCTGGCTGGCTGAAGAATAGGCCGCAGAGGGTTGTAATTAAAGGTGCTAGTTCGGGTTGGGCCCCGGTCACTAGCGTGGTTCCTCAGGATTCCGTTTTGGGGCCACTGTTGTTTATCATTTACATAAATGATATCGACGATGGCATCGTCAATAGGATCGCCAAATTCACACAAAGCTTGGGGCCAATGTTGGGACGCCCAAGGCGATAGAGCAACTGCGTGCGGACCTACGTAGGATAGGAGAGTGGTCCGAAAAATGGCAAATGCCGTTTAACTTGGGTAAGTGCAAGGTGATGCACATTGGCTACGCCAATCCCAAGTCGGACTACTCATTGCTGGGGAGTAATATCGAGGCCACTGATTTGGAAAAGGACTTGGGTGTGCTAATTAGCAGCGACCTTAAGTTTACGAAACAGTGCGTAAAGGTGGAAAAGAAAGCCCAGAAGCTGTTGGTTTATATCAGGAGGCAATTTCAGTTTCGGAACAAGGAGATTGTGCTCTCTCTGTACAATTCCCTGGTTCGGCCGCACCTGGAGTATGCTGTGCAGTTCTGGTCGCCCACCCTCAGGAAAGCTATTGAGAGGCTGGAGCGAGTTCAGGCGAGGGCCACAAAGTTAATCCCTTCCGTTAGACATATGGGCTACAATCGACGGTTACGCGCCCTGAACTTGTTTCCGCTGGAAACTCGGAGGCTGCGCGGTCAACTCATCGAGGTTTTCAAGTTCTTACGCGGGTTCAACGATGTCAATTTTAGAAGCATGTTTAGTTTAAATGATAACCCAACTCGCAACAATGGTTGGAAGTTGGATTTGAAACGGTTTAGGACTAGTGTGTGTGGGAATTACTTTACGTATAAGATCTGTGACACGTGGAACAGGTTACCTTCAGAAGTTTGAACAGTTCCTCTCTGGATCATTTCAAAAAAAGGTTAGACCAAATCTTGCACACTATTTGAGGGTGTAGAAAACTTTCCCTGGCACCCGTTGCCGTTGGTACCTCTTCGGTATGGGCCGCAAGGCTTTTTGAGGTACTTCTTTTCCTTGTAACTCCTTGTAACTCTCTCTCTCTCTTCTCTCTCTCTCTCTCTCTCTCTCTCTCTCTCGGTGTGGTGCAACAACTGTACCACTACAGTTCTTGTAAACTTTTAATGAAAATTTGATCCCACAATTAATTACATTTTGCCAGTATCATATTGGATTTTATTTCATTGGGTTGATTTAATTTCAAATTTTTGCTCCATTTTTGGTACCGGGTACCTATTACAATACTTATGCGGTTATCCGTGAATTACTGATTGTGACCATTGTGCACTTATCCGTGATAATTACACCGAGTAAGGGTTACGATTTTCGGGAGCGGATGATCTTTACTTCTTGTGGTGAGTACGAACTACCTAACTATATTATACTGTATTTGAATAATACTCTGTGTGGTGGCGCGTGGTGGAAGGCCAGTCAGTGGTGGCGGAGGACGTATACCCATATCGTTGACAACCAGTAACAAACGACACTCTAGAAAATTAATTTAAATTTACTTAACTTAGCCTAACCTAACCTAACTTAATCTAACCCACAATAACTTGTCGACTGTTTGGTTTTCTCGATGAAATGACGGCAGTTGGTGACGAGCAGCAGTGGCTGCACCACCCACCCACCCACCGGTCGGGCATATTGAGTTAACCGTGAAATTGAGTTATCAGTGATCATGGACACACTCAATCACGGATAACTGAGTACAGTATTATTATTATTATAAAAAATCATATTTAGTTCATATAAAATATCATATGAGACCGGAAATAGAAACTTGAGTATTCTTTTACAGTACAGAAAATGATCACTAAAGCATAATTTTTACTAAATAAAAACAAGTTTTTAAGTTAGCGATAAAACCACACTAAAATATACTTTGTTTGCAGCTTTATAATCAGAGTGTCTAGTTGAAAATTTAGGCGTAATAATTTCCATAAATTTAATGTTTTTTAGTGAGGCTTTTATCCTTCATTCATTCACACTTCCCGTTTATGAGAAATATTAACTAGTTTCTGTTAGATATACCACGTGGGTGGAGTGAATACCCATTGTATACAAATTTTTAAGTACAGAGAAATATATAGGCCTACGAGAGTCTAAGTGTAGTAATGAACAGGACAGAATCGATGGGTAATTGTGTAAATAAATTATTTTTTTGTCCAGTGACAGGAATAAGGAAGCTCAGTCTTATTAGACAGGGACTCCGTATTTCACGTCTGATGTTTGAATAAATATGCTTTAGTTAGCTTTGATTTCATGGAAACCATTATACAGTAAATAATTGCAGAAAAGATTATTGTAAACTCTGTCCATTTTGTTTAACTGTAAATACATTCCAAAGGTTTAGCTTTTAATTGCACCCACAATTTGCTTTTGCTTTTTATTCACTGATGCATTAAGTTCATCTATAGGGTGGAATTCACTTTATGGCATCATCTCTCACCTACGAGTATTTTGCCGCATCCCTCTTTTAAATGAAGGCACTGCCCCGTTTACAACTTCATTATTCACTTTCATTAATTTGGGCCTTATTTAGAAAAGACTGTAGTGAATGATACGTCTCGGAGAACGCGAGTTAAAATGAAAATTTATTGTCTTTTTCCTAAATAAAACAAGAAGAACATTTAGTAAAATGTAAATAAAAATAAAAATTAATTAAAGTGTAAATAAAAATAAAAATTAATTAAAATATAAATGTAAAATGTTAATTCGTGCAGAAGATAAACTTCATTATTTTCTCTTGATTTACTTTTCGAAACTGCATTTAGTCGAGTTCTCCTTTCATAGACGGCGCTGCTTCTGCCTTTCTTGACTCTCGTCCAGAATTCTTCGTGATTGATTCATTGATGAAAATGACTGCAAAAACGTTCAGCAGTAGCGCATGCGAAGTCACAAGTTTAAAAGCTACTCCCACAAATTCAATTTTAATATTTTTTTCGAGTAAACTCCGGTAAAGATATTCGACGGCGAAATAAGTCTTCTGGAAAATTTTTTCCTCAGAAAATATGCTTTTCTTTTATATCTGATCTCTCCAACTTTATTGCACACTTAAAAGCTGCGTGAGGGATGTGGCGGGGGGGGGGGGGGGGGGGGGGGGGGGATATTTGGCTAAATATTTGCGTCATACTAGTGTATCATACCGACAGTTGTATTATACTATAAGTACGGTATTTAAAATCACGATATATTGTTTCAGATATTGCATTTATTTCGTCACATTAAATGTTTAATCTAACTTGAAATACTTCTTCGGATAGGAGCCCCCATTTAGAGCGCATGAGGACAGCTCTCTTCCAAATTACACGAGTTTCTGCCAGCGTCCATAGCTCAGCGGGTAACACCTAACAGCGAAGTGAAGACACTGAGGTCGGGAGTTCGAATCCCGACAGTGTTGGTAATAATAATAATACAAAAGTTAACGCAATGGACCGCATTAGTCTCTCTTAAACACTGTGCAAGTTTCTGGCCCTCCAAACTGATCGCTATTAAACGAATTTCTCATAGCATAGCATTCCACAACATGCCATATTTGTCTTCAATTTTTGCTTCTTTTCAAAGGGCCCCTCAATACATCTTGCTCTCCCCAGTGGGACGGGGAAGGACCCCTTTCTCCTGACACTTAGGAAACGCTCATTTACTGGCTTTTAGTTTCATTTGCAACTTATATTAATTAGATTAAACCCGAGGTTGATTTCCGTAATGCGATAAAATTGGGACTTTAAATGGAGACATTTCGACTTACTCGCGTATTTAATTTAGCTCTAATTAAATTTAGCTTAATGCTTCATTAAATTAATGGAAAATGGGAGAGGAAAGTTCCATTTATTTCTAAAGTCGTTTAACGTCATATTTTAAACTTTATTTCGCGTTAAAGATTTCAAAATCCATTTGTTATACGCGAAAGATTAACACAAAAAACTCTCAATCTTTCTTCCAAATCTTTACGAAAGTAATTTGATTAAAAACTATCAGCAGAAAGTTGAAATAGTGTATAGCATTCACTATCAAAATACTCAAGTTGCTCTTTTTGTTAAAGTTAGCAAAGGAAATTAACAAGTAAAATGTTAAATTCACTCAGATTTAGAAATATTTTTCGTAGGCCACGCGCGCACTTAAAAATCCATCATTTACGCGAGCAGCAGGCAAGAATTTGTACGTCTGTTTTTTTAAGAGACGTTTAGTATACGAGATTTTTATAGCATTATTATACTTATAGTTTATAGCATAGATAGCATAAATATACAGTACAGTATATATAATTATTTAATATAAAGTCTTAATTTCTGTTCAGTTGAATTAGAAAATCCAAATTTGTTTTCCCTCTCTCTCAGCATTAAACATTTCAGAGTCGCTTTACAACTGTAAAAAAAGTACCTGCCTTTTGTACTCTCCTTACACATGTACAATTTAGGGTGGATCACTTTTCACTTTTTTAAAAAAATTATAGCTGGTCAAAGTTTTTCCCATGATTTGGTTCAGTAGAAGTACACTGACACCATTTTTACCAAAATCGATCAATATTTAGGGGTCGCGCATCGACCTTGAAAATTTCAATTTTGGAAATTTGGCCAAATTGACAATTTTTTACTGAATAAAGATAAATCATCAAATGACCATATTTTCTGAATCCTCTCAGTGAAAGAAATCCTCTCAGATACTTACCAAGTTGATCGAACAAGTGGTTTAGAAGTTACACTCACCTAGAAATAACATTAAAATTTAAAATACCATATTTGTCCCCGTTATGGACGTAATCATAGCATCAGTAGCTGGCGCATCCTAAAATCCCAATTACACACACACGCTATGTCTATGACCAATATTTTTACAAATCACAGTTTGCTTTTTACAGATCAACTGTGTCAATTGATTCTTGTTTGATAAGTCTAGACTTTAGTACAATGGATAAACTGTTAACAACCAGGAGTGGGAAGACTGAAAGTTACTTATTCTGGAAAAGAGAAAGCAGCAACAACAGCACCACCTTCTCTAAGGTCAGCCACGGACGTCTTCTTAATTGGTCAGCCATCTTCCTCGATCGGTGGTGCCAAATTGCCAACCACCCATCAAGTTCTCCAGTACTTCTTCTATGCCAAGCAGGAAACTACTGACAGGAAGGCCGCCGTAAAAGACACGGTGGCCAATGTTCTGGCATTTTGGAACATGACACGTATAAAGACGATCACGAGGCGTAACTGCGAAAGAAAACTGGAGTTACTGGGGAAGAGTGGCGCTCGCTGCAGAAGAGCAAGATGAGAGACAGTGACGCGGGAAAAGGCAGGGGAGAAGTTTTCAGAAAATCTGAACAAGCTCTGGGACATCGGAGCTCCCGATGCTATTGAAGAGATACAGAAAAGTCGACTGCTCTCAGACAACAACAAACAAGAAGATATTAAATTTTATGAGGATCAACGGGGCCTGCGCCAGGCAACAATGAGTGGGAATGATAAAGTGTTCGTTGTCAAGAGAAAACGGCAACTCTCAAGACAACAATCTCGTGATGAGCCAGGCACCTCAAAAACGAAATTAGGAACCGAAGCTGAGAGCGACGATGAATCTATAGAAAGCAGATCATCGAGCAACTCCGAATCACAGCTAGAACCACCATACCGACAGCCGAGAGAATCAACTGTATCAATCAGCCTTCCTCACTGCATCCTCAATGCACCGGCTGTTATTGAAGTGGCTGATCGCTTCCGGATGTCCAATAATCAGGTGTGTATATATCAGTAATGATCTTTCCTTGACAAAGATATAATAGACGTAACGACGGAAAATTTAGTGATTATTTTGTCACATAAAAAACCATACGGATCCTTGTCAATTTCCTTTCAATTTCGCACATAGGTGGCAAGTGTCGTGGCGGCAGTCCTACGTTCGGCAGATCCGCCCGCAGACCTGGACAAATTCAATATCTCGAAGGACACGTCTCGCCGTGGAAGAGTGGCACATCGTTGTGAAGTGTCGACAGCTGTGCAGAAATCCTTCGTATCTCCGAGGCATGCTGTCGTCCACTGGGACGGTAAAGTAATCAAGGTCAGTTTTGCCCTCACCGTGGATGACAGTGAATTAACATGTTCCAGTGACGACAGTGGATTGACATATTCCAGTGGACGATAATGGATTGGCATGTATGACATACGTTTCAGGACTATCTTGGATCATTGAAGCACGCACCGCCAGGCGATTCTCATCTCCGGAGCTCCCCAATGCACAGAAGGAAAGTTGCTGGCCGTTCCGACTGTTGCTGACGGCACCGGTCTGTCCCAGGCCCAGGCGACCTTTCGTGCTCTCAAAGACTGGGGATGCGAGAACAACGTGATTGGACTGTGCTTCGACACAACTTCCTCCAATACGGGGAGGGTGCAGGGTGCGGTGGTCCGGATGGAGAACATGCTTGGTAAACCGCTCTTCCAGCTGGGCTGTCGCCATCACGTTATGGAGCTCATCGTGGGGGCAGTGGTCATCACCGCGTTTGGAAGAACCACAGCACCAACTGAACCTTTGTTCCAGTATCTGAGGAGAAGGTGAATTTCAAGTCTAAGGCGCATTTATTTTCTCCAATGATTTTTTGCCTTCAGAGCAATTGAGATATCAGCGTCCTTCTACTAATGATGTTAATAGCAGTCGAAAAGGGAAACTTCAGTCGTTTTCATGCAATATTTTCATAACTCCTCTTTCAGGTGGGACAAGTTCGACCTCTCGACTTATCGCGAGCTGGAGATCGAGCATTTGGCGGAGGTGACGTGGCTGATGGAGCTCCGAGATGAGGCAGTCAAGTTCCTCGGCACCGCTTCTGGTCTTGTCAGAGAAGACTACCGAGAAGTGGCGGAGATTACACTCCTGGTACTCGGGGCCCAGCCACGTCGTGGCACACACTTCATGCGCCCAGGAGCCTACCATCATGCGAGGTGGATGGCCAAGGTTGGTATTTTGAATTAGAAGTTAAATATTGTATTGCCTTCTGCAAACAGCCATTTGAAGTCCCTACCAGAAAAAAATAAGATAAATAATTTACCATTAAAAAACTTAGATGGAGTGGTATCGGTATTTATACATCACAGTGCGTATTCGTTTCAGATCATCTACTACACGAAGCTCCTGATGTTCAGCGGTCAGCTGGAGTTCGACGACGAGCTGGTACAGAAACTTCAGAGAGTGGTACTATTTACTGCACTCCTCTACGCACCTGCCTGGCTGGCGGCTCCTGTCGCAGCTGATGCCCCGCTGAATGACCTTGTGTTGTACCAGCGTCTTCTGCAGTACAGGGCTGTGGATCGCGAGATTGCAGAGGCTTCACTGGCAGTGATCAGGCGGCACTTGTGGTATCTGAGGCCTCAGACCGTCGTTTTCGCCCTCTGCAGTGACAAAGTGGAAGACACTGTGAAGCACGAGATGGCAAAGAAGCTGTGCTGCCTCGCTGTGCCCGAGGACTTCACGTATGACAACGTCTCGGTTGATGACACGACGCGCCTTCCGGACCTGATCGATGAGTCATCGTGGTTCGTGTTCACAGGCCTGCAGGGTGCGCGTCTACGTGGCTCACTCTGCCGGTGAATAAGTGGGATCAAGATAAGAACTACTGTGATCTGAAGAATGTCATCTCGCATCTGAAAGTTACCAACGACGTGCAGAGAGAGGGATAAAACTGATAGAAGATTACGCGAACACTGTCACAAAAGACGAGTCACAGCTGCAGGGTCGTCTTCAGCTCGTGGAAAAGAACCGGAAAGAACTCGGTGACTTCAAGAAGTCGTCACTTGCCAAGATGACGTAGCGCAGAGGGAAAGGGAGTTAGCAGAGAGCGTACATGGCGCACGCCTTAAGATGACGTGTGTTCTAACCACGATTCATACAGTTTTTGAACCTAGTTAGGGGCACCGGAGTAAGTGCCTTTAGTGATATCGGTAAACCGTTTTAATACAAAATACATTTGATCTTTCCTTATTCGTTTTATCTTATCCTAAAAAGCAGACAATGACAGACAGCATATGGAGGTACCGGGACAAATACGGTATTTTAAATTTTAATGCTATCTCAAGGTGAGTATAACTTCTAAACCACTTGTCCTATCAACTTGGTAAGTATCTGAGAGGATTTCTTTCACTGAGAGGATTCAGAAAATATGGTCATTTGATGATTTATCTTTATTCAGTAAAAAATTGTCAATTTGGCCAAATTTTCAAAATTGAAATTTTCAAGGTCGATGCGCGACCCCTAAATATTGATCGATTTTGGTAAAAATGGTGTCAGTGTCCTTCCACTGAACCAATTCATGGGAAAAACTTTGACCAGCTATAATTTTTTTAAAAAAGTGAAAAGTGATCCACCCTAAATTGTACATTGTACAGTAATGTAATTACTTTAATTAAAGATGAAGTAATAATGCTGTGGCGAATTTTTTTATTTGTATTTTTGTCTTTTATAATAATTTTTAGCATTTAATACTAATAGCCTACCTAAGTTCGATCCCAGTCCAGTTCTTTTACCCTTTCCAGCTTAGCGGGTCCATATGAACTCGTAATTGGGTATCTTTTCTTCTTCGTAAATAAATCGGGTTGGAAAGGGTTAATTGGTTGGTTGGATGCTTAATTAAATTTTATATGATATACTTGTATATGTTGGACTTTATAATTTTTGTTTAAGTATCCTCAAGCATTATTTATGTGTCCATAACCATAACTATTTCAATCTTTCAAACGCAGAATGTCCAGGGATCTCGAAAACCCTGGACCTTGATTTTGGCTTTCTTCTTCCTCAAATGGGGAGGGGGAGGCGCTTTTGCAGACATTCACCCTTGGCCCCTCCTTCCTGCATAAAATGAGTTTTTTTTATTTTAAACGCACATGTTCATTGTTCAAGATACATAGGATCTTTTCAGTTTGGCGTACCGCGGATTTTCGAACTGAAAATTTGTATACTAATAAATTTTTATATTCTAATAACGAAAATGACATTATTTTCCTGGAGAAATATGCGCAACATACGAAAAAAATTGCATTTATATGCGCACTAGTTTGCATGCCGCATAACCGTTATCTAAATTATGTAGTGTTATGTAGTGGGTTTTACAAAATATATAAAAATTTATTAGTATACAAATTTTCAGTTCGAAAATTCGCGGTACGCTAAACTGAAAAGAACAAATAGACATTTCTCTGAAATAGGAAAAAGTAATCTGAAATTAAAATTAAAGATAACATCATATTGACGTCATTTTAAATACCCGCTTCGAATTCATAAAATTGTCAACATCAACAACCATAAAAGTCCATAATTGTAGGTTTAAAATCCCTTTCAATAAGTATATTCTTACCTTCGATTGTTAAAGTAATCATTTAATAACGTCAATTATGAATAAACACATTTTAAGAAAAAAAACCTTTTGTTGCATAAAAGCTTATCGTTACTTTGAATATGCAGCATTTGAGAATCTATCAATGGAAATATAAGCTTCAAGGTGAACTAAATTATTTTGGTATGTTTTATGGGGGGGCTAATAATATAATATATATATATATAATAATATAAAAAGAAGACGACGCTATAGAAGCGATAAAGGCTAACTCAAAGTACTTCTATAATTTTGCAAAAAGAAAGTCGAAAAACCATGCGACTATCCAACCTTTTAAAAATGAGAACAGTGCTTTTTCGGATGATCTAACAGAAGTATCTGAAATATTAAGAGCTCAGTACGAATCATCTTTCAGTATCCAAAAACTGACAAATTGATATGCGATAGAAACGCGTCTTTGAAGAAGAACCACAAGGGGAAAGTATAACGGATTTCGACTTTACGACGGACGATATTACACAAGCCATAGGGAAACTAAAAACACACTCAGCGGCAGGACGGATAAATGGAATGCCACACTGATCAAAAACTGCAAGAATGCAATTGCTGAGTCCCTATACTGGATATGGAAACGATCACTAGACACGGGAGAAATACCAGGCATCCTGAAGAGCGCGAACATAGTTCCAATATATAAAGGAGGAGATCGATCCGAGGCCAAAAACTGTAGGCCAGTATCGCTTACATCTCATCTCACTAAAATATTTGAAAGAATAGTTAGACAAAATCTATGACTTTTTAGAAACGCAGAAAAAATTCAATGATAACCAACACGGGTTTCGGTCAGGCAGATCATGCCTATCACAACTAATGGAACACTACAACAACATTATTGATTCACTTGAAAGTAATGAAAACTATGATGTACTATACACAGACTTTACTAAAGCGTTTGACAAGTGTGACCACAGAATCATAATACATAAACTGAAATATATGGGAATAACAAGAAAAGTAGGGAAATGGATATATAATTTCCTTAGTGAGCGGAGGCAAGTCGTTACAGTACAAGGAGTATCTTCATCAGAATCGGAGGTCCTCAGCTCAGTACCACAAGGAACAGTACTAGCTCCACTACTCTTCATAATCATGCTAACTGACATAGATGAGGAAGTTACCAGAGACAGCACAGTAACATCCTTTGCGGATGACACAAAGATCAGTAGAAAAATAAGAAACCAGAAGACATGAGATCCCTACAAACCGACATAAACAGAATCTACAAGTGGACGGAAGACAACAATATGAAGTTTAACACCGAGAAATTTCAGCTACTACGGTACGGAAAAAGAGAAGACCTTAAATCCATGGAATATTATACCCCAAATGGACAGGAAATTCAGAGAAATCCCAGAGCAAAAGATTTAGGGGTTGTAATGACGGATGATGCGAAATTTGAGACACAAAATAAGATAGCAGTAAACAGAGAAAAGAGAATAACGGGACAGATATTGAGAACCTTTAAACGAAGGGATAGGAATGTAATGATTCCTCTACTGAAAACCCTGATAATACCCAAATTGGAATACTGCTCGGTCCTAACATCCCCATATAAAACGAAGACATTAGACAGCTGGAAGGGATCCAGAGAAGCTTCACAGCCAAGATCAAGGGGTGCAAAGAACTAAATTACTGGGAAAGGTTACGCGAACTAGACCTATACTCACTGGAAAGAAGAGAGAGATACACCATCATTTACACTTGGAAAATAATGGAGAAACTAGTCCCTAATCTTACTCTGAACCCTATAACTGTGCCGTATTCCCAAATTGAAGGCGAGACCGGGCACATCCTTAACCCTGAAAGAAAATAGTTTTGTAGTGAGAGGACCAAAATTGTTTAATCAGTTGCCCAAAGACAGAACAATCCCCGATGAGCCGGGAGTACCTGGCTATGTGAGGTGGAGAGCGCAAGAATCAAACTCACTACTTCACCAGGCCAATTCGAGAGGAGGGGCGACAAGCTTGACCTTCGCGAAATGAGAGATCATCGATCATCACGCGAAACCTTTGTAAGATAAGGTATATATATATATAATTATATATTATATATATATATATATATATATATGTGTGTGTGTGTGTGTGTCGGCGAAGATGACTCTCTTCGTTAGACAGCCATTGCGATATGTAGTAAACTCAGTATGTCGCTTCCTTGCACCGACAATGAAGTTTATATTGCTGACGTCCACGGTTCTTCTTTTCAACTTTACTTTATCTGACTGCGAGTTACGGAATAAACAATGTATACCTTCGCTCAATGGCGTCCCCTCCTTCCGTTCGTTGTGGCAGTGGAATGCTTCTCTCGTGGAAGGATAGAAATGACGAATTACCTTTTCAGTCTTTATTTCACAACAATAGATCACTTTTAAAATATTAGATTTCTTTTACAATGCACAGTAATTAGAAAATCAAATCCTCAACACGACACTTGCTTAAAGAGTTCTTAACGAAGAAAAACCCAATTGGGTTGACTGACCACTCAAAGGGTGAGGCACGAACTCCCTCTCTCAAGGTGTTTTCCCTCGAGGAGCTCCCGTGGTGCCACGTTTACAAAAGAGTATTAAATAGTTACAGAAGTAGTTGGATGTAATGTTCCATAAGGACAAAAGAAATAGTTAATAAAATACATCTACTTAGTACTTAATCCACTATATTTATCAGTTAAATTTTACACTAAAACCGATACTTATGCACTAATGAACACTTATAATTGACGGTCACTTGTGTGTCCTTGAGCACTTGGAGTCTGATTTGTTTAGCTCCACCTTTTACACTGGTCTAAGTTCACCGTGTGCATACACTTTTAAATCAAACGCGATTTTTGTCAACTTTATGAGAACAAAAATTGAGAAAAATGAATTTCAATGAACTATTGGAAAAGTACTTAAGTGAAATTGATACGATTTCTGCAAAGTTCAAAACGGATATTGGTCGTTTGAGAACTTTTTAGAACTTTGGAATTGACTAAACTCTATAGCTTGGAAGGTATAAAATTTCAAGGGTTTGTGCAGTGAAAGGTTTACGTGTGGACATTGCTTAAGTTTTTGGATGTACCCGTTGGTGGCTAATTGCGTCCGACATCAATCATTCCACGTCTCAAGAGTATTTCAATAAATTAGTGCGTAGGGCATGAATGCACGGGTATCGCCTAAACGGGTATATGGAGTACGTGTGGTGGTAGCTCTTGAACTGGAAATATGGTTAAAGAAAAAATTTGTAAATTTGATAAACCGACGTTGTGATTACTGTTCCTTGTTTCGTGTATTCGGTCCTTTTGGAGCTACGGGAATGACCTTAGTGATGGAAGTTCCGCTTCTGAAATCAAAGTGGCAGATGGCTCCAGAAAATTGTGACCAATCGAATATTCAGGAACAGGCAGGAGTCCGAACGAGTGGGGCCAATCTTGGAGATAGCCTTGAAGGGCGGTGGGCTATCGGGCTGCGAGATAATAGGGATAGAGAAGGGTAAGAAAGGACTTGAAACACAGATTAAGATGACAAGAACGAAGAAAGCCGATGAATTCTGAACATAAGTATTCCCAAAAGCTGTTTTATGGTGGTAGAAAGGAATATTCAGAGGAGGAGAAGGAATGTTATGGTCACTGCCGAGGTTCTTGACCCGTGGTTTGACCTGAGGAAGGGCCAACAAGGAGACAGGGAAAAATTAGTGTTCTGTTTCATCGGACGGGAAACTCTCGATGGAGTCACAGGGGTCTACTCTGAAGACATTCAAGTCTTCGTGCTCAAAATTACCGAAGGTATTCTGGCTTTCTAGTTCCTCGTTCGCCGGAACTGGAACGGAACAATTGACGATTGATGAAGAATCTTCCCCATCTAATAGCAGGTCCTCTTTATTTTGAGCTGGTTCCAGGGAGTCATTCGGGCTCTCTGAAACAAGTCTTTCACCCTCAGTCGAAAAGAGTGAAGAGTAGGGATGACAAACATACTCGAAAGGTGGGTTCTTTCCTCGAATTAGGCCTGCTTCTCTATCGGCCACAGAAATCGTGCGTAATAAAGAAATTCATCCCCAGGATTAAATCTCCATCCCGGTCTCCTTCAGATATGACCACAAATGGGGTCAGATAAGGGACTGAATCAAACTCAATAGGAAGAAAAATTTCTCCGGTACTGTATTCTTCCCAACCATCATTAATGCAGGTCAAACGAGAATGCAAATCGAAATTTCCCGAAGCCGCCTTAAGTAATTTTTTGTATACGTCTTGTTTAATGTAATTCGCCTGACAGCAGTCGTCAACAAGAGCCAAAACCGCTTGGTTATTGACAGAAGTGTTCATGAAAAGTTGCGAGTTCTCGTCAAAAAGCACCATTTCGTGAGCCCAAGAAGGCGTTTCCGAAACATACGAACCTACTTCGTCTGCGTCAACGATGGTTTCGCGCGAGGTCCAGAAAGCTTCTGACCACCCACTTTTCCTTAATGCAGTCGCATTCAGTTCGTCGCTATAGCCTACCGGTTGGAACACTTGACTAGCATAATTCCGAAAAGCGTTCCACGTAGTAAAACTTTCCAACAAAAATGGGTGCAAGACGTTGTTGAGCGCAACCCTTTTATTTATGGGCTGCGCACCCTTTTTTTATTTCTATTGCAACTTCTGACACCATTTATGTCGGGCACAACCCTTTTATTTACTTACGGTACTGTACACCCTTTTAATTATGTTAATTCACTTCACTGACACCCTTTACGTTGTGCGCCAACTTTTAATTATATTTAAAATTATTTCTTACGAACGTGTTCTTTTCGTTCAGGATGACTCGACCTATCCAGACGGATGGCCCTTTAAATTGAGAGGCGTAAGTTCCTTCGGCTTCCTGAAAGCCTACTTTGAATTTCAAACTTTGAATGTTAATTGACCCTCAGCTTACAAGAGAGGCCTATTGCAAGGTAGCTAAAAAGAACACACGCCCTCTTATAAAGTTTATTAAATTTCACTCAAATTACTACATGAATTTAGAGAATTAGTCTAAAGTAAAATTACCAATTTTTCGTACAATAAAATCCAATTATAAATTCAAAGAAAAAGTTCACAGTTATCTGAATTTAAAAATCATTTATACAAGGGGCGTTTCATTTGCGTGTAACAAAACAAGTAACAATACATGAAGTTGTCGAAATCGACGAAGAAAATTGAAGAAATACTTTACTTACAGTACAGGTGGCAACTATTCTCAATTGTGCTGCGAAATGACCGCGGATTTGTTGCCCGCACAAAACAAAACGAAAGTCAGCCAAATAACGACTTCCTTCCTGAACCCAATTGATGGGTCATGCAAACTAGGGCACAGACGTACCTTTTAACATTTAATTTGAACCAAATTAAATTAAGTTAAAATTCACCAAATGTTTGGTCCGTTGACTAACATTAGTTAAGGTCTTCGAACTAAGTTCTCTTTTCTGGTCGCTAACAAAAAGTTCTTGTAACCAAACTCGCGTAAACGAATTAAATGCAAATTTTTAAGTACAATCATGAGACAGTTCAAATTTAACTTCTAAATTTTGTTATTTCACCACAAGTCTTTACCAAGGTATTTAAGCCACAGTTAACTTCAGGAGGACGAACCACAACTGACTTAACAATTTCAATTTTACCTTACAATTCTTAAGGACCCCGCCTTCTAATGTTCTGAGAGCCTATCAAACCATTTGTTTCTCTGAAGGCTGTCCCCCAGAAGGCGATTACCCATACATAAGGAAAGAAAGCGTCTTCACTAAGTTTTCCCAGGATCCTTGTGCCCCTGATTGAAGCTGGACCTGACTTCCGAGTATAGACCCCTCCTTCCCAAAAATACATTTAAATATAGTTAATAGATTCGAAGCCACCTGATCTCCCAATTTTCTGACCCATGTCATGGTTAAATTTAGCAAGTGGATTCGAACTTGGCTTACAAAAATCGCACCACCAAGCGAAAGAGAAACTAACCATTTTACATCTGGATCCTTTGGTTATAAACCTCCGCGGCCAAACGGTTTGGGTTTTCTCTTCCCATGAGAACAAAAAATTAAAATCGAACGACCGTAGAATCGGAAACATCTTTGATTTATTCCTTTATGAATATTCATAATCCTAAACGCTTGGCTTTTAGAGATCTAAAAAATAAAACCTTAGAACTAAAATTTCTACTCTTATTTTACAAAAGATTTCTGCATGCCAATTTCATGATTACGACATCCCTCCCCTCCTTTAATTTTGTACTCTGATGCAAACTTTCTTAACTAGCGGTTATCCTCCCTTTACTCACATTTTACCAAAATTTTTTACTCACAATTTTCCACAAATTTACTTACAATTTTCACAAAAAATTTCCATTTATCTGTCCCCTTTATTGGGACACTAACACTGGCACATTTAGTTTGTCATTCTCGATTTCTTCGTAGTGTACTCGAGGTCGGGGCCTAAGAACGTACGGACGCTCCAACGGTGGCCCAGCGAAAGAAGCCTGTTTGCTTTGTCTGGGGACCCTGTTCCCACAAGGTCCCCCGAGGAGGTAGTTCGGAAGCACCCGGCGGCTCCTGCCCGCCACTCGGTCCTGCCAGGGGGCAGGAGGTGCACTCCGGTTCACCTCCACGGGTCGATGTTCCTCCGTTCCCTGGGCGACGCTGTCTGGGAGGAAGTAGCTCGGAGGCGCCCGGTGGATCCCATTCCGCCACTCGGTCCCGCCAGTGGGAAAAAAGCGCACTCCGGTTCAGTTCCCCCTGTTGAGGTTTCTCCGGTGTTGAGGCCGGATCTCCAGAGAGGAGGGGCGGTGGCCCTTCCCCCATCTCATCCCCTGCGGCGGATGCGGTCTCGATGGATCACTATCTGATGTCCAGTGATCATGTGCCGCAGGAGATAAGTGACTGGAGTCTTCTGTTCGATGATGATGTATGGACCCTCGTACCGGGGCTCCAACTTGCCTCTGCCCGGTCGTGGGTAATCAATGTACACCAAGCCATGGGGCGCCTTTTCTTCGAACGGCTTCAATTCCTTGATTCCATTAGTCTTCTCGTAGCTACGCATGAACTCTTCCACTCGGCGGTAGATTTCGCTCAAACTCCTCTTTTGGTCTTCCTCATTTTGAGAACGACGGACATCGGCGAACATGTGTCTTGAGGTGTGTCAATCTCTTCTTAGTCACTTGTGGAATTTGGACTCTTTCTCACAGTGACCCTTGTTCCATTTTTCTTTTCGGGCGAGGAATCGAACGGCTGTTCCGACTAACCTCCCTGTTCTCGTTGCCTCATCCACCATGCCGATGTCATCTTGTCTTCAATGTAATACTCTTCAGTCGTCACTTTTATTTCTCAAGAGTAACTTTACCGCCTCCTTGGAGAGCGTTAACTTCCCGTTGAGATTTCCGCTCTGTGATACTTGCAAATCACGCTGAGCCTCACTGCACATCCATTGCAGCGGAGAGTAGACTTCCAGGGGAAACCATATCCCCACCTTTTCTTCGCTGTCTATTCCCATATCCTTTAACTTCCCTTTGGGATTCTGCTCGACGACTTCTCCAAGTATCCTCGAGCCTCACCGCATATCCATGCAGCGGAGGATAGACGTCCACGGGAACCGCATGCTCGGGTTTCATTCTGATCCTCCTTGTCAGAATGATGCTGGCTTCTTTATTCTGTCTGCTCCCATTCCTGGTCTGGTTACCTCTTCGTTCCGAGTGACGATTCTTTTCTCTTCAAAGTTACCTTTGTTTCTTCTTCATATCCTCCGAAACAACACGCCTATGGTCGTCTTGCTGAGCCTCTGGAATTATACAGACACAAAAGAATTCTTCAACCCCCTTCCCATAGTCAAACTTAATTCTACTCCCTTATATGAATGGGCGGGGCCTGTGCAACCGTGTATTGAGAAGTTGGCAACTGTCCACAAAAGGCTCCCGATGTTCTTGTGCATAGCTTATGTCAATGTGACGGAAGCTCCACCATCGACCAGCGCGGGTGAAAGCTTGAGTGACGAATACTGGTAGGGTGATCAGTCCTAGCCGACGACTCGCCGCTACTTCCTCTGAAGCTATTCGGGAGGCTTCTCCTTCCAGTCCTGCTGAATGTTTGCTCGAGGGCACGCCTCTTCCCAATGTCCCATTTGCTGGGGAATCTTGCACTGGCTCCGGCCACTTCCTTCCATTGTTTCCTCTTTGGAGTCACTGTTTTCATTTGACTTGGTTTGTTCTCGCTTCTGGTTTCTCATGGGGTTGTAGTAACATTCTTCCGTTGTGTTATTCCTCCTGTGACCAGTGTCACAGTTCTTCCTTCTGGGCTCCCCTCTCTTGATGGACTTGTCCCCGTCGTTCACCTCCACATCCTTGATGTTGTCCTCCTTCGTGGCTGTTCTTCTGGATGTTGTGAATTGTAGTTCCAGGATGTGGGAGGATTTTGCAGTTTCTGCAGTCTTCGGCTTCTGTCTGTCTTGTGGCGTTTCTTCTCTTAGGACCTCTTCATCTCTTAGTCCTAAGCTTGGGTTGCTTACCGAAAACTTGATTGATTCCATCCAATATTCCCGAAAGGATGTTCCTTTGATGAAATTACAATCATACTCCGGCATAACGGACTTCAACGCGTCCTTAAGTATGCCATCTTTAATATGTCTCTCTAAGATTTGCCTGAACCAAGGCATTACCTGAACTTAATAATCTTGTGGCAATTATGTTGAGTGCCTCACCTTTTTCCTTCCTGACGGCGTTTGGGCTGGTTCCTGGGTCCTCTTGTGCCCGTTCGCCCATAAACGTCGGCGAACTTCTTTCCAATATGTGTCCCAACGTCATTTGCTCAGGACCCCTTACTGCCTGTTCCCGTTGCAAAGGTAAGCTATTACTCGGTAATACCTGTACGACGGCTTGCCTATTCTTCTGCAGCTCTTCGTCGGTGTGGTGTTTCTCGGCTCTTGTGGTGTGTGCACTTCTGCAAGGGTTCTTTGGGATGTCTTCTGGGTTTTCTGGTCTCCACCCAACCCTTTCCTGCATCGAAAGCTCTTCTTCTGTAACGGGAGGAACTAGAGAGATTCTTCTGGGACGAACCCCCGACCTGCGGTTGTCCCAATACTCCAGCTGTGGAGTAGTCATTGCAAGGCCTTCCAGTTTCGACCCTCTTCGGTTTATTTCTTCCTCTAATTCCGTGCATTCCTTTAGTAACCGAATAATGGAAAAATTTGTCATTTTTAAATTTTCCAAACTTTCTTTACTCATTTCCTTTAAGTTCTTTTGTTCGGTTTCACTAATGTCCCTTACACTTTCTTCCCCGTTCGTTATATCTACGCTCTTTACCGACATCGCGAAACTTATTTGTTTATTTATTTTTATTTTAAAACTGTTTCCACTGTTAGCGACACTTTTTACTGTTCACACTTATTTTAACGAATTACTGTTCCAAATAAGTTATTTTACGTTAGTGCTTTTCTCTGTCACACAAATTTATTTTAAAAAGTTACACTCTTGCTACCAATACCTTGCAATAGGATCCCACTTCTACGACACCATTTATGTAGTGCCCTTCACTTTCGTTTCTGTAGTGCACAACCCTTTTATTTACTTCCGGTACTGTACACCCTTTTAATTACACTGCCCAACACCAATTTTGCTGATTTAATTCTAACACCTGTTTTTAGGTAACTTTGGTGTGCTGATTTCAAAAATCACCTTAGTTTTTGCCTATCACGTCAGGTTTTCGAGCAATCAAATACGGATATTTTGGAGATATCGCATTTTGGCAGGGTTATGCCCAATTTTTTTTATTTCCAAAAAATAAGTTTTTACATACTCAGAATCAGCATGGAAAAGTAAACAATTGTGCAGGGAGTGAACTTTAATATACATTGGTAATATTGACACATAAAGTGATTAAAAGTGTTTAAATAAACAAAAAATGAATCCATATTAAAGCAAGCACGGGACCAGTTTTCTTAACATTGTCTTTTTCTTGTTTTCTTACTTTTCAGTGCTGATAAATTTTCTCTTATAGGACTTCCTAGAATGAGAGATGTCAAGACAATCTCTTTGCAGGCTCCAGCAGTAGTCAGCCATCATATGGGTATCCCATCTTCCTTGGTATCGTTCTTCCATCACTTTGATAGCTTGGTGGAACCTTTCACCTTGCTCTTCACTAACATCACCAAGATTTTCTGGAAATTTATCCAGATGACTGTTGAGATAGTGAACTTTAATGCTCATGTTGCAACCCAACTGCTGAAAGTTTACAAGTAAATCCTTTACAAGATCTTTATAATTTTCAGACTTTTTGTTTCCTAGGAAGTTCTTAACTACTGCCACAAAAGCATTCCAAGCTCTTGCCTCCGTTTCGGTCATTGAGTTACTGAACTGCGGATCTTTCATCAGTTTTCTTATCTGGGGACCATCGAATATACTAGCTTTAAGCTTCTCATCACTAAGACCTGGAAAGGCTGCACATATGTAATTAAAGCAATCACCTTCTTTATTCAAAGCTTTACAAACTGCTTCATAATCCCAAGTTTGATGTGGAGTGGTGGAAAAATGATCTTTTCTCGATCCACCAATGGCTCGTTTACAATATTTTTATCTCCTACATTTAAATTTTGCCTTAGTGGCCACTTTTCCTTTACCCAATGTTCAGCTTTGGCGCGACTATCCCATAAGCACAAGAAACATGGATACTTTGTGTAGCCACTTTGTTGGCCAAGAAGAAAGTTGACCATTTTCAGGTCAACACAAATCACCCATTTATGAACATCATATTTTAGCATCTCCAGCACTATTTTCATGCTTTCATATTCTTCTTTTAGATGCACTGAATGACCAATAGGAATCGCGCCATATTCATTCCCATTGTGAAGCAAGACACACTTTAAACTTCTTTTTGAACTGTCTATAAACAATCTCCACTCATTGGGGCTATAGTGGGTTACACCCATTGAATTCAAAAGTCCTTCTACATTATGGCAGTAAACGAAATCCTTCTCTGCACCAAAATATTGCAACAATTCTCTTTCCCTATTGCGATAAGATGTTATTTTTGTCCCAGGATGAAGTAAATTTTTCTCGTGCAATCTTGAAGCTAATAATTCTGATGACTCTTTTGAAAGGCTGAGATCACGAATTAAATCATTCAACCCAAGTTGATTAAATCGCTGAGGTGTCGTTGAAGAAGAAGGCTGTTCAAAATCATCATCAGTGATATCACGTTCGATCTCATCAGGTAATTCCATATCTTCATCATCTTCTGTGAGTGTTGGAAGGTCCGTGAAAATTGGAACAGGAATTTCATCTGAGTGAGAAACTGGTCTGATTGCTGAATCTAGGTTAGGATACTTTAGATGGTGTTTATTCTTTGCGTTGAAGCCAGAAGTCTTCACAAGGCAAAAGTAGCAATCATCTGAATGATTTTTGGGCTCTCGCCATACCATAGGAATGCCAAACTTCAAACCTTTTCTGTTTCCATTTGTCCATTGTCGTAAATGTTCCACACAAGTTTTGCAAACAGTGTGAGGAGCCCACGACTTATCCTGATCTCCAAGTTTAACTTTAAAATAGGCCAGGTATGCCTTTTTTACAAAATCAGTAATGTTCATCCTCTGCTTTAGTAACGTAAAGCATCCACAAATGTAGCAGAAAACATCTGGGCTGTTTGAACACTTTCTTCGAACAGCAGACATGATGATGAGCTGCGCACCCTTCACTCACCACTGATCGCAAATAACTGCCGCAGTATTGGATCACTGAATGCTGCCCACATGTAACTCTGTGTCGCTCTCAATCATGTGGCGAGCAGGCGATGACGTCACACACTTTGCAGCTGTATCCAACCAGGACAGACTGACGTCACTAGCGGAACCGGCTGCTCTCACTCCGCCAATGGGAAATCTCTCTCAGATCATGACGTCACGCTCACACGTGGGGAAATCACAGATACCCAAGATTTTAATATGTTGTACATGACCTTTAGATTTAATACACAGATTTGCGTATTCCACAGATAAAATTTTAACAGCAAAACAGCTGTTAACAGGTCTCAAAAATCATCAATTTTGATAAGCGCCCTTCATGGATCACCCAAAATAGGCGTATTGCATTGCACGAAAACCTGATGTGATGGACAAAATCTAAGGTGATTTTTTAAATCAGCACATCAATATTATCCAGAAACAGGTCTTAGAATTAAATCAGCAGCAAAACATTTTTTTTTTGTTGGGCAGTGTTATGTTAATTCACTTCATTGACACCGTTTAGGTTGTGCGCCAAACTTTAATTCTATTTCATATTATTTCTTACGCACGTGTTCTTTTCGTTCAGGATGACTCGGCCTATTCAGACGGATGGCCCTTTAAATTGATAGGCGTAAGTTCCTTCGGTTTCCTGAAAGCCTACTTTGAATGTTAAATGACCCTCAGCTTACAAGAAAGGCCTATTGCAAGGTAGCTAAAAAGAACACACGCCCTCTTATAAAGTTTATTAAATTTCACTCAAATTACTACATGAATTTAGAGAATTAGTCTGAAGTAAAATTACCAATTTTTCGTACAATAAAATCCAATTATAAATCCAAAGAAAAAGTTCACAGTTATCTGATTTTAAAAATCATTTATACAGAGGGGCGTTTCATTTGCGTGTAACAAAACAAGTAACAATACATGAAGTTGTCGAAATCGAAGAAGAAAATTGAAGAAATACTTTACTTACAGTACAGGTGGCAACTATTCTCAATTGTGCTGCGAAATGACCGCGGATTTGTTGCCCGCACAAAACAAAACGAAAGTCCGCCAAATAACGTGACTTCCTTCCTGAACCCAATTGACGGGTCATGCAAACTAGGGCACAGACGTACCGTTTAACATTTAATTTGAACCAAATTAAATTAAGTTAAAATTCACCAAATGTTTGGTCCGTTGACTAACATTAGTTAAGGTCTTCGAACTAAGTTCTCTTTTCTGGTCGCTAACAAAAAGTTCTTGTAACCAAACTCGCGTAAACGAATGAAATGCAAATTTTTAAGTACAATCATGAGACAGTTCAAATTTAACTTCTAAATTTTGTTATTTCACCACAAGTCTTTACCAAGGTATTTAAGCCACAGTTAACTTCAGGAGGACGAATCACAACTGACTTCACAATTTCAATTTTACCTTACAATTCTTAAGGACCCCGCCTTCTAATGTTCTGAGAGCCTATCAAACCATTTGTTTCTCTGAAGGCTGTTCCCCAGAAGGCGATTACCCATACATAAGGAAAGAAAGCGTCTTCACTAAGTTTTCCTAGGATCCTTGTGCCCCTGATTGGAGCTGGACCTGACTTCCGAGTATAGACCCCCTCCTTCTTCCCAAAAATACACTTAAATATAGTTAATAGATTCGAAGCCACCTGATCTCCCAATTTTCTGACCCATGTCATGGTTAAATTTAGCAAGTGGATTCGAACTTGGCTTACAAAAATCGCACCACCAAGCGAAAGAGAAACTAACCATTTTACATCTGGATCCTTTGGTTATAATCCTCCGCGGCCAAGCGGTTTGGGTTTTCTCTTCCCATGAGAACAACAAATTAAAATCGAACGACCGTTCTACAATCGGAAACATCTTTGATTTATTCCTTTATGAATATTCATACCCCAAAAACGCTTGGCTTTTAGAGATCTAAAAAATAAAACTTTAGAACTAAAATTTCTACTCTTATTTTACAAAAGATTTCTGCATGCCAATTTTATGGTTACGACAACGTTCCTTGCGCAACCCTCTTCATCGTCTAAAAAGTAAGTAAAATGAACATAATAGCCCTCTAATGCGTCAAACCATTCGTCCACGTACGGAGGTACCAATTTATCGCATTCTCTCCCCTTAACAATTGGAACCTTAGGGATATTACTCGTCAGATAATTATATCTGTCCATTTTCTTCGAAAAAACGACAAAGGAAAGAAAAATGGATTTACAAACGAGGAAGCCGAAACGAAACAGAAAAAAAAGAAAGAAAACTTATCCCTAATACCGTATATACAACAGAATTGAAACGAAAAAACTTAAGCGTGACATTAGCTATTTCGGTTTAAATAAACACTTAATGAAGTCATCCCAAACGAAGATGCAAAACTTGCCTGTGGATTTCGATATATTACTCGAAATGTACGAACTCGTTTTAATTTAAACCGAAAAAGTAGAAGCGATTTGCCGAAAAGCACAAAAAAAAAATTAAAACAAAAACTATTTGCGTACCAACACAGTAACCGCAAAAAAAGAAAAAACGAAACCTTGCGCATCGACGCTTTACCAATTACTTAAAAAACAAGAATGAGAGAGCGAGAGAAAGAAGGAAAAAAAATCCTTTTTACTAAATCTAAATGCGTCGAGACGTGCCAAATTCGCGCACTAAACGAGTCAAACAAACAAACACACGCACGAACTATATATATACACATACTGTACAATTAATTTAAGAGTTTACTATAAAATTAAAATCAATCCAAAATTCCGTTTTCTGTTATAACAATACGAGACAATTCAAATTAAAAAAAAAATTGAATACCCACTTCAAAATTTTTTTTTTTCAAATTCCCTAATTTACCATATAGAAACCGTTTTGTTACAAGCATTAAATATATAATTCATCAATAAAATTATATACGCAAATACTGCATGCAAAAAGAGAGAAACCTGTCAATTCCTTTCCTCTTACAACAAAAAGAAGGTTGAATTAGATTTACTGCGAACACAGACAAAAAGTAATTTTTTTTAACTCCCAAACAATTAAACTGTTTACAAACGACAAATATAGTTCACACATATATACCCAAAATACTGCAGGAAAAAAAAATCTTTTACAAGGAACAATAAACTGCTTACGAACAATAAATATATACTGCAATTCACCTATATATTTGCAAAAAAACACACATCTTACAAGAAAAAGAAGAATGAAAAAAAAAAAATTTCCAACTCTATGCGTTAAACTGGAATACACTTTTTTTTCATGTACTTAATTCCTTTTGCAACCACAAGAGAGAATAATAATAAAAAAAAGTAAAAAAAAATTTCAAAACCAATGCGTTAAACTGGGATACACTTTTATTTTAATTCACGCCTTGCGGCCTTTATTTATTTATTGATACTAATGTTAACTTTACTTGCCAAAAGCAACTTTATTCCAGTTACCGAGTTTTTCGCTATTTTCTTTTCCTCTTATTCCGTCTTGAACGTTTGTTTTCGTTTTCTTTCACTCTTCTCCAATTCCGATGATAGATTCAAATGCGTTCGACTCTTGATAACTTCTTTCCGTCTAAGATGCTTTATACAGAATCGAATACGTTTGACTTTTGTAGTTTCTTATTCCTTTTTCTGAAGAACGTTTTTCGTTGACAATTAAAGGCTTTCAAAATAATCTCCAATTTCGATGATTGCTGCACTCTTCGTGGAATTTAATTCCAAGAGGAATTAAATTCGTAAAATTCCTTTCCGCGTGCCCAATAATAATTGTCGTTGCAGAGACGACGATATAACGGTCCTCTCTTCTAAAGGTCCTCTCTTCACGGCTAAAATCCGACCTTCGTTTCGGATGCGTTGACTTCCTTGTATCGGGGTTTCTGACTGAACAAAGGTTTTCAAATCCTGGCATCGGGCGCCAATGTCGCAAGCGCTGATACCTGTCAAAAATACTGGTTTAGGTCGTCAGTGTCGTCAGATGATGACTGTTACAAATCCTAGTTTAGGTCGCCAGTGTCGGGGAACGATGATGATTTCTTCTTCGTTACACCTTCTCCGATGGTTTAAGGTATTCTCAGTATGTCGCTTCCTTGCACCAACAATGAAGTTTATATTGCTGACGTCCACGGTTCTTCTTTTCAACTTTACTTTATTTGACTGCGAGTTACGGAAAAAATTCATACCTTCGCTCAATGGCGTCCCCTCCTTCTGTCCGTTGTGGGAATGGATTGCTTCTCTCGTGGAAGGATATAAATGACGAATTACCTTTTCAGTCTTTATTTCACAAGGATAGATCACTTTTAAAATATTGAATTTCTTTTACAATGCACAATTACACTTGCTTAGAGAGTTTTTAACGAAGAAAAACCCAATTGGGTTGACTGACCACTCAAAGGGTATAGGATAGGATTGTTAGTACCGTCGTCTATCAACATGATGGTGCTCCTTGTCACTATGCCAAAATTGTTCAGGATTATCTAAATGGACGTTTTCCAAATCGCTGGATCGGACGCGGAAGCAACAGACCTTGGCCAGCGAGATCACCAGATTTAACCCTTTAGATTTCTTTGCATGGGGCTTTATCAAATCGCACGTCTATCAGACGAAGATTACGAGTCTTGAAAACTTAACGTACACGTATACGAACTGCTGCAGATAACATAACCCCGCAAATGCTCCAGAATGTGTTTAGAAATGCTGCGGAACGATTTGAGCTGTGCAGGGATACTGATGGGCGTCACGTCGAATCCTACTCTTAATTATTTAATAAATGTTACCACTTTATCATTTTATGATTGAATTCCATATAATTTCCAAGTGCTTCACAAAAATAGATCCTGACTTTATGTACACCCGTTATAGTAAACCAGGTTAATTTCGGGGCAGCAAATTTTCACTCTTTCATATCCTTGGACGAGTTTGCGACATTATAATTTTGCGGTCAACAGTTGCTAGTTATAATCTTACATAATAAAATGGCGTTATTAATGACGACATTTATTCCGGACTGTGATTGGTCAAGTTTGAGGTCGTATCTCAAGACAAGTTTTACCTCTTGGTACGCGGATAAAGTTTCAGCAGCACTCAACGTAAATGAATCTCTCGGTAAGATAGATTTGAAGCTCTCCACATTGAAACCTATTCATGGTAAATGGATTTTGTTTGCACGGGATAACCTACACAAAATGAGGGAGACCATTCGGAAAGGTTGGGAAATTAGCGTCATTCATGACATTTTTGTTATACAGTAATAATACAGTATAATTTAAAATGTTTTTACTGCTTTTACTTTACAATGTTTTATTACAATATACTGAATTTACTTTTCAAATAAAGTATTTTAATGATCTAAGGTTTATCTTCTTACTATCTTCCAAAGATAAGTTTAAATTGTCAAATTTTCGCTTGCTGGATATTTTCGCGTAAACTATAGCCTACGCGAAAAACACGAACATTTCCTGCAGTCGAACATTTCGCATTCACTAGTACAGGGGTTCCCAAATTGGTGTTCCGCGGAACACTTGTATACCGTGAGAAGTGTTCCGCGGAACACAATTTGGGAACCCATGCACTAGTATATAAAAAGTTCTGTTGTAGTAGTTGTTCATATAGATTTGCAGTAATCATAATGTAACCTTATTACTGTATAAGACTCGTAAACTATATGGAGTTCAACGCTGTTCACGATCATATTAATTGTTTATCTTTATGAACACAAACTTGGACTCGGTTGTCCGCCCCTCCACCTCACCTTCCCCCAGTTGGGGTACCTTGACTAACACTGCGGCGTTGCCACATGTACGGAGTCGCCTGTGAGGCGAGGAACATTACATATGCAGGGAACTGTACATAAAGTACATGTAATAAGTATTACTTGTTCATGTTCAGATTGTTCATTCGCGTTAATATAATTCAAATCGGATTTCTCTTTCCGCTTGCGTTACTTTACACACACACACACGTATATATATATATATATATATATATATATATATATATGCTGCAAACCCACAAGGAAAAAGAAACGATTCCAAGGCCTTTCGCGTATTCAGAGCCTTGGAATCGTTTTTCTTTTTCCTTGTGGGTTTGCAGCATTCATTCATTTCACGTGTGAAATTCATCCCATATATATATATATATATATATATATTAATATATATATATATATCGTAAGATGGGGTAACTGGGCCCTACTAAGTTTAAGGTAAATTTCGTTATATAACAGTATGAATTTTTTCCGTAAATTGTAGGTTATCTACCTATGTATAGGTACCTAAAATGTATGGAAAAAATAATAACGAAATTTACCTTAAACTTAGTAGGACCCAGTTACCCCATCTTACGGTGTATATATACACACACACACACACACACACACACACAGTGCGTTCGAAAAGTCTCTCCGCAGTCAACGTGCTATAGTCAGTATATGCGCGCTAAGCCGGTTTCAGCCGGTTTAAACTCGATCGTGTCAGTACTGTGTGTCGATAGCTTGGTAAAAAATTCATAAAACACCATTGCACGACCAGAAAATTGGCGTTTGGGTTGCAATATCAAG
Organism: Bathynomus jamesi; assembly: GCA_023014485.1. NCBI lineage: Eukaryota > Metazoa > Arthropoda > Malacostraca > Isopoda > Cirolanidae > Bathynomus > Bathynomus jamesi. The sequence continues at coordinate 135,599 of JAJOZX010004287.1, forward strand.
AAAGCGAATTGTCGGTCCCATTTTCTTTGAGAACACTATAAATGCTGAACGATACTGTTCAGAAATTCTGTATCCATTTATTGGACAGCTAAACGAAATGGAAATACTGAATGCATACTTCCAGCAAGATGGTGCCACGGCACACACTGCTCACCTTTCGATGGAGCTACTGCATGATGTGTTTGGGGATCGCATAATTTCAAGGGGGCTTTGGCCTCCACGATCCCCAGACCTTACGCCGCCCGACTATTTCTTGTGGGGAGCGGCAAAAGGTGTTGTTTATAAAGACCGCCCGAAAACAATTCAGAACTTAAAAACCGCAATATCCACTTACATTGCTTCAATATCAACCAACACTTTAAAAAAAGTGTTTGACAACAAGTGTAGACGAGTTGCTCTGTGCCTGCAAACTGGTGGGAAACACTTTCAACACATGCTGTAAAATCAAAAGGTTATGTAATAAAATCACTAAATCATGGTTGAATGAAAACATTGTATTTTTCGATTCCTATGCGTTTAACATAGCACTGCGGAGAGACTTTCGAACGACGCAGTGTGTGTATATATATATATATATATAATATATATATATATAATATATATATATATATATATACTGAAGAACAGGGGAACCGAAAAATTCCACCAGTGTAATAAAAATTCACGAAAGTTTCCACGACATTGCTTTCAAAGCCATTAGAGAAATAAATGAAATAAACAAAGGTTTTGTACAAAAAATTATTTACTATTTCCTAATAACATATACCTAACAAATTCAGAAATGTATCTAGGTTAAAACCTTGTTATAACGGAATTCACGATAATTTCTTTTCGCTATAACGTACTAAAGTACGTTATAAATCGAATACACTCTTACTTCATAGGTTAGTTGCTTAATGCAGTACATAACTGTAAACTTTGATTTTTCGTACTATGAAGTATATTTTTATTTATATCTCGTAAGCACCTTAGTATAAGGCACATTTAGCTATAAAGTATTCTTTTCAGTTCATTATGGAGATATTGTATATATACAGTGGTGTAGTGCTAAATAAAGAAGTGAGGGAACGCATTTGAAAGTGTTACTCAGATGCGGGGTGGACAATGGCGAGCGCGGCGAGCCCATACAGCCGGGGGTCGGGGGCACTGTAAGCCCCCCGGGAAATCTTTTGAAATCTGACCAATTTCAGGGATATTTTGAGGTCATATGCACTGGATATTAGGATATATTCCAAGGTTGAAGATGCAGTATTTCCAGTGTCATTAGATATACGACATCCAGTACGATCAATAAAAATAGCTAACAACTGGAATGATTAACTAAAAAAAAGTTAACGGTACGCCGTGGTGACTGTTTCACCAGATCTTTATAGGCTAGCATTGCCTCAGTCGAAGCTAAAAGAAATGAAGAAATGAAGCAGTTAATGATTCTTTCTCATATTTCTTCTAGGGGTGGGAATTAAAATTTCATGACGTTAGAGATTTGTAAGTTCGGATTTATTTGAATAGTGAGGGAACACCGTTCCGTCTATCAAAAAAAGTAAGGGAACGCCGTTCCCACAGCACTACACCACTGAATATATATATAAATTAAATATATATATATATATATATATATATATATATATATATATAAGCAGAAAGCAACAGACAAGAAGGAAAGAAACATCCATCAAGTTGGAAAGGGACTATATTTTGTATATTGCAACGTTTCAAGCACAAACTATGCTCATCCTCAGGCAAAAATTCTAAAAAGTTAAAAACATAATATTAAAAACCATAATGACATTAACAAAATAAAATAGGGAAAAAATCCACAAGCATTAAAAACAAAGTCACACTAAAAAAATTCTAGAAAGTTACAATTAAAAACCATAATGACTATTATGAAACAAAAGCGAACAATTAACAAGCTTTAAAACAATAAAAGTGACACTAAAAACGAACAATGAATAACAGCTATAAAATACAAAATGTAAAACTCAAAAAACTAAAAATTCACAGGCTATCTTTTAAAACACTAAAAAATTAAAAACCCACACTAAAAGGAACACACCTTAAGTCTAAGCAGCACAGATTCCGAGGCAAAACTAAAAAAACAGAAGCATCTAAAACCAAGTAAAGGTTGGTTGTTCAAGATGTTCAGTTTAGACGGAGGGGAACGGATGAAATATCAGAGTTAAGCGAAGGGGAGAGTTTTTTAATATACAGGGATTCTAAAAGTCTTAACGTTTGCTCACACGGAGCGGAATCTAAAATGTTAAAATTAGCTAAAGTTATATCGACTTTGCATAGAACAACATGGCTGCGTATAGCTGAAGCTTCTTTAGTTTTCAAAGGTTTGTCAGTTCTATGGCTTATGCCCATATGGGCACAGAAACGCGACTCGAGGCTCCGCACAGTGCTACCAATATAGCTCCGATCACATCGGGGACACTTGAATTCATAAACGACAGCACTGCGCAGAGCATCCGATACACGGTCTTTAACATTAAAATATGAGCCAATAGAACGACGGTTGACAAATACTAGTTTAAAATCTATTTGACAATAAAATTTACTAAGAAGTGGCAGAAGGTTATTACGGCAATAGGAATTCAGATATCCCATTTCTGGGAGCACAAGATAATATACATTTTTAGGAACGTTAAAATTATACTTTTTGCCTCGGAATCTGTGCTGCTTAGACTTAAGGTGTGTTCCTTTTAGTGTGGGTTTTTAATTTTTTAGTGTTTTAAAAGATAGCCTGTGAATTTTTAGTTTTTTGAGTTTTACATTTTGTATTTTATAGCTGTTATTCATTGTTCGTTTTTAGTGTCACTTTTATTGTTTTAAAGCTTGTTAATTGTTCGCTTTTGTTTCATAATAGTCATTATGGTTTTTTAATTGTAACTTTCTAGAATTTTTTTAGTGTGACTTTGTTTTTAATGCTTGTGGATTTTTTCCCTATTTTATTTTGTTAATGTCATTATGGTTTTTAATATTATGTTTTTAACTTTTTAGAATTTTTGCCTGAGGATGAGCATAGTTTGTGCTTGAAACGTTGCAATATACAAAATATAGTCCCTTTCCAACTTGATGGATGTTTCTTTCCTTCTTGTCTGTTGCTTTCTGCTTAAATTGAAATTGAAGCTTGCCAGAAGCGGCCTTCACCAATATATATATATATATATATATATATGCTGCAAACCCACAAGGAAAAAGAAAAAAAATGGTTTGCAGCATTCATTCATTTCACGTGTTTAATTGTGAAATTCATCATATATATATATATATATAATATACACACACACACACACAGGGTGTTTCATAACATGTGGGACGAACTTTCAGGATGGATTCAGGACCTGAAAACAATGAAAAAAGTTTATATAAATATATGCCCGAAATCGCTTTGTTTCCGAGTTACAGCCCGTTATGTGTTCCAGCAAGTATCAGCTTTACCTTTAAAAGAAGCGCTCAAAATGACCGCATTGCGCTTGAATACACGCCTGAACACGCCTCGTCATAGACTGCCTGACGCGTTCAAACATTTCAGGTATTGCTCGGATTTTCTGACATCCTTGTTCTACACGTTGGCGAAGCATTTCAACGTTATCAATGGGTGTCACGTAAACGATGGATTTCAGATGACCTCACAGGTAAAAATCGAGTGGATTCAGATCCTGGGAGCGAGCAGGCCACGCGATGGGTCCTCCACGGCCTATCCATTTATCAGGGAAATGGTCATCCAAATAGTTTCTGGCTACTCGACTAAAATGAGGGGGAGCGCCGTCATGCATAAACCACATACGACGTCGGACACCAAGAGGAACATCTAGTAAATCGCTTAAATCATTCCTTAAAAAATTTGGAATATGATTCTCCTGTTAATCTTCCAGGCAAAACAAAAGGACCGATTAAGTTGTCGGCAATAAGTCCTGCCCATACATTGATACTAAAGTGTTGTTGGTGCTTTGACTGGATGATGGCATGCGGATTCTCTTCGGGTCAATGATGAGTGTTGTGAAAATTGATCACGCCATTTCTTGTGAAGGCATCCTCATCAGAAAACAACACGGAGGATAGAAAAAGAGGATCGCGAGCACACTGTTAAAGGAACCAAGTACAAAAAGCCTCTCGTGGTGGAAAATCAGCTTCAGTAAGCCCTTGTACTCTGAATGTGATATGGGTAAAGCTGTTGTTCCCGTAAAATTTTCCACACAGTTGTGTATCTTACACCCTCTGCTGCTGCTATCCTTCGGGTACTGACACCAGGATGTTCCTCCACGCGATTCAGAACCCGCTCCTCCAACTCAACAGTTCTGGCGCTGATTGGTCTACCGCCATCTGACACTCGTTTGTTGAATGATCCTGTATCAATAAGACGTTCGTCTATTCTCTGAAAGGTCTTGTTGTCTGGCAGACGGCGATTCGAAAACCTTTCTGCATACAGACGTCTTGCTGCGGCCGCATTACACTCGGCAAGTCCATACATGAGATGCATGTCTGCCATTTTTCTGTTTGAATAAGCTTCCAGTTTCACTTCAAATGCACACTATCACTGAATAGCTCAAAAACTTTTAAGGTTTTCTTTCACTAGACTGCACTTATTCACGGTGAGAAGTTGCGAATACGAACAGTGAAACACCGCGATGCACCTCTGACTGACTGATGGCTCTACACTCAACGATATTGAAACGTCATAGAGTGTACGAAACATTACAATCGGCAAGGCCATACATGAAATAAGTCTCATACACACTCACAAACACTGTCGGCAAGCAGTGTTTGTAGACAGTTTGCCGAAAGAATTGCTGGAGCACAAAACGGGCTGTAACTCAGAAACAAAGCGATTTCGGGCATATGTTTATATAAACTTTTTTCATTGTTTTCAGGTCCCGAATCCATCCTGAAAGTGCGTCCCACATGTTATGAAACACCCTGTGTATATAATATACAGGGCTATTTAAAATGATTCATCCGATTTCAACTGAGAATACTTCCGTACCTATCAACCGTGCATCAACTGGGCATACACCACATGAAAGAGGAAATCTCCGAGTTTTACAATCACCGCGAGAGGGCTCCAAAGTCACGCCGTGGCCTAGCCTAGCAACAAACAGTCAGTGTGAAAATGGCGTCCGCACAGCAGAAGGCTCCAGAGCTGGCCCCCTAGGTCGCCGGATCTTACACCGTGCGACTTCTTCCTTTGGGGGTACGTCAAGGATACTGTGTACGTGCCACCGTTGCCCACATCTTTGGATGAGCTCCGAAATCGCATTGTTACTGCCGTAGAGTCAGTGACAACGGACATGCTGGAGCGAGTATGGGAGGAATTCGACTATCGTGTCGACGTTGCTCGTGTAACTAGGGGAAGTCACATAGAGCATTTATGAGGTGAGACACAAAATTTGGATAGTTTTTCTTTTGGTTGATGTATCACAAATCACTCTGTATTTGTAACATTAAAAAATATTCTCATTTGAAATCAGGTGAATCATTTTGAATAGCCCTGTATATATATATATATATATATATATATATATATTATATATATATATATAATATATATATACAGGGTGAGGCAGAAGTAACCGGGCAGCTTTTTGATGTTTCAGCTTTGGAAGTTTCTAGCGATAATTGCATCGATTACGTAACACCCGATAGCCTAGGCTAAACGGGTAGCCTAGCTAGGCTAACCGTTTAATTCAGTTTGTCGCAGCTGGTGGTTGTGAACACATCTTATTTCGGTCAATTTGAAAGCCCCAATTATGGCAAAGGCGAGCAACCAACGCTTTACAATTGAAGAACGTGTCTTCATTGTAAAAAAAGTTTACAGAACGGACAACAAGAGCGAGACATGCCGCCGATTTAAAGAAAGATTTGATCGTTCAATAAAAGAGACACGGTAGCCAGCCTCATTCAACGCTTTGAATCAACAGGTTCATGTGAAGATCTTCCAAGACCAGGACGACCAAGGTCTGTCTGTATCGACGAAAACAAGCAGATTGTTGAAGTTGCTTTCGCTCGTAGTCCACGGAAGTCCACCAGACGAGCTGAGCAAGAACTTGGCATCTCACAAAGATCAATTATAAGAATGCTACACGATGCCCACTTGAGGCCATATCGTCACACTTGCTCCATGCACTGAACGAAGATGATCATGACCGTCGCGTGGAGTTTTGTGAGATCTTTCGACAACTCTGTGCAATGGACGCCACCTTTCCTGAAAAGATCATCTGGAGTGATGAAGCATCTTTTAAATTAAATGGCCACGTCAACCGACATAATTCTGTCTACTGGGCAAGTGAAAATCCTCACCTAATCCTCGAGAAGGAAGTCAACACCATCGGTGTCACGGTTTGGATTGGGATCTGTGCTTCTGGTCTGGTCGGTCCGTTCTTTTTTGGAAAAACTGTGACAGGCGCCAACTACGTGGCGATGCTCAACAATAATTTCCTTCCAAAAGTGGCAACCTGGCCACACATTCGTGAGATGTGGTTCCAACAAGACGGAGCACCACCCCATTACAGCCACGCTGCGCGCGATTGGCTCGATGAGCACTTCCCTCAGAGATGGGTTGGACGCCGTGGTCCCATAGATTATCCTCCTCGATCTCCTGACCTTACACTTCCAGACTTTTTTCTTTGGGGTGTGCTGAAGAATTCAGTCTATGCTGAAAAACCAAGGACCATTCAGCAGCTCACTACGAGAATTGTGAATTCTTGCGCAGAAATCAACGAAGAATTGTGTCGAAGTGTGTGCTATTCTGTGGTAGACAGATTTTCTAAATGCATTGAAGAACGTGGTCAGCATTTCGAACACTTGCTCTAATCATGCTTTATATTGTTCTAGTATCATGTACATTGTAATTTCTTAATTTGTGACTAAATTTCAATAAACATTTACTTTGGAATAAGTGCTTATTGACTGCCCGGTTACTTCTGCCTCACCCTGTATATATATATATATATATATATATATATATATATATGAAAAATTATTTCACGAAAGTGACACGTGAAAAGTATTTATGATGAATAAAACCATCATCATATATATATATATATATATATATATATGTGTTAACCCCTCCGTCAATGGCCTTGGTTGGTTCGAAGTTGACGGGGGTTCTGGTTAGGTAACAGCAACGGATTTGTCACTCTGGAGTAGCTGGTACCGTATAGGGAATCGCAGTAGTTTCTTCTATACTACGCTCCGATTTTTTCATGTAGTGGATCGGAGGATTCTGTGAGGCTGACTAAATTCTCTGAAGGTTCCCCAATTCTTCTTATAACATATCGGGAAATTATTTTTCTCTATTTAAGACTAAGTTCTCTGAAGAGAGCAAGGCTCGAAGGAGAAGACAAAGATATTTCTTACTATATTTCACTGCTAAAATGTTACAGGTAATGCTCAGCCTCTAAGTCAGATCAATAAGAATTAGAATGAACATTGAAGAAATTTTATGGGCTTTTATATTGAATTTTTTACTGACATTATTATTTAATGCTGATCTATTTTTGTTTTTTATTCTCAATAGGCTGATTTACTTTTCAAAACATTTAAAGACAAAACAAATACTTTAGCTGTAGCAATGTCTAGACTGCTAAGCAAGAGAAGCCATATTTTTATTTTAAACCGCATATTGACAAATCTGATGTTATCATGATCTGCCGAGTTAACCAAAAATGGAAATTGAAATATGCCTTCCATCACGAATTACAATCAAACATGCACACGAACAAAAATTAAATGCTTAAGATTCAAAACGTTAAGCAAGACATGACTTCATCTTTTACAACGAAGAGAGAATGTATACAAGAAATGAACATTGCAGAATTTAACAAGATTACGAAATCTAAAAAAATTATTAAGTAGTTTACAAAGAAATAATTCACCAATTATAAAATAGAAAGCAAATCAAAAAATTTATCCAAACTCGTATCAGCGTCATACGATTTTGGACTTTATAGGTCAAAATGAATATATGAATAAGAATATAAGGATTATACAAATATACAAAGTATACGAATGAACATAAGAATTTTATGAATGAATATAAGAATTATTCATTGTTCATTTTTACAGGCACATATATATATATATATATATATATATATATATATATATATACAGTAAAATCACAGAATAACACGTGATCTTATTAATAAGCAAACAACCACAGGGATTTGTCACCAACCAATCTATTTCTTTCTTGTCCCTGAAGATGTGAATATATCACGAAAGCGCTCGGATTTCGTGTTTCTTTTTCCTTTTTCCCTGTGGTGGTTTGCTTTTATATATATATATATATATATATATATATATATATATATATATGAAAAACTAAAATGTCATGATAAGCAGAGGCCAAATTAAAACTTTTAAAACGTCTTATCAACAGTAGTAATTTGGCGCCAGTCACGAATTTTTGGTTTGTAGGAAAATTACTGAAAATAAATCGCTAGTATGGGGTCAACAAGCCTGTACCAAATGTCTTCGTTCGCATAGCAACCTGCCTGGTGGGTGAGTGAAGCGAACTGCGTTATCCGGATATTTTTATTTTTCCTGAAGGTATGAGATTTGGTTGTTTCATTATATGTTGTCATTTTTTAAAAGGCGACATTTATGAAGATAAGGTTATCACAGAGTTTTTCAACACTATTTTGTAGACGATTTAAGCGTAGCAAATTTTTAATGAAAATTTTGTCTTACAATTAATTACATTTTAATTACATTTATAGCGTAAAACTGCCTGCAAAAATCCTTTGATAAGAAACACTAAAATGTATAATTAACCAGTAATTCGTTAAATTTAGTAATGTATTCACGATAACAGTGAAATAACTTTAATTAATAGAGCAGTGGTTTATATTAATTAACAAAATCGTACAAAAAAACCGATTAAAATTGTGATTATAACAACTACATTTAAAATAATTCGTTAAACGAACTTCGTTTAGAGTTCCATTATTCCACCTTTTCACAAATTTTTTATACAACGCCCCTTCAATTTGAAGTTAGTCTTTCACGACCCCCTTTTATTTCAACTGCATATGGGTTTCACGAAGTGTGCAATCTATTGGTATCATGATCACTGTGAGGCAACATTAAAAATTGCATGAAAACATATACTTTTTAAGCAGTTTTTACGATCGTATCGAGTATGAGCGATAGTGAGTAAAGTTATTAAAAATATCCACATTTTTTTTACTTTTCTGTTTTCTCTGTTAACCTCCTCGCGGCCCCCTTTCAGTAGATCTTGTCTCCTGCCCAGTAGGGGCGTGCTCCACAGTTTGGGACATGTGACATTACTTTATAAGTGTAATTTGATTATCATTAAGACTGAATTTAAATTTATACTTACTAAATTTAGAACATAGACCACTTTCGCAATGTCGTCATGAGATACCAAATTAACAAAGCTTTGTTTTTAAAAACTGTCGGGTAAAACAATCGAAACCTGCTAAAAAAAAAAAAAAAAACTAGCGTGGTTGCTTTAATTTTATTAAACGTGAAAGGCTATTTCTTTGTAAGAAATTGCATTTCACTGATGAAAAAGCATGTATACCATTTCTGTAATACAAATTACAGTCCATTATAATAATTAGTGTATTATTACTATTTGAAAATCATCGAGGCAAAATAGTACTGTAAAAAAGGAAACAGTTTGGTGTAGCCTTACTACTAACTTCAATTTTAGTTTAAATTTTACTATTTCTTTGTCTCAGGATCAAAAACATTAATGTCATTTCTGCAGAAAAATATCTACATAATTTCATTTTATGGAACGAAATTGTATCAAAGATGTTGAGCCATTCGCGTGAAGTCTACGAGTCGAGGCATTTTACACGTAACGAAAGAAGCTTAAAGAAAACGTTTGCATAATTTAACATTTTATGTAGAACTATTATATTTTCCACGTTCCGTAAATATACAAAGTGGTGAGAAATTGTATAACCCGAAGATCTCGATCTCTCAGAAAAGATCTTCACGGGTAACCAGTTTTAAAATGTTATATAAAAGTTTGGGCAACATCAATGAAGCGTTTCTCTTATCTTTTATCTTTCCTCGAGTTTCAAAGGCATCAGACTGTCTTCTTCACGTGTCCCAGTTGCAAATGTAGATCAGTTATCCCCCATAAATGTCTGCAATAAATTGTCTTTTCGTTTTTGTACATAATTGAAATCTCTCTTCATTATATATAAAAAATTATAAAAGGTTAAACTTTACATAAAATGGAGGGTTCTGAATTGTATAAAGCTCTCAAATTAAATATTTTAAGATACTATCTACTTGAAAATTGCGCATATAAGGTTTTAGGCAACCATTTGTACGGAATGGATACGATGATTAAGACTAAAAGTAGAGTTTGTCGTGGAATAACTCCCATTAAAATGCAAAGAATAAAATTAAAACTTTAATTACATTTTGTGGTGATTTTATACGAATGTATCCGTTCATTCTCTCTCTCTCTCTCTCTCTCTCTCTCTCTCTCTCTCTCTCTCTCTCTCGCTTATCTCTACATAATTACTGTGGCTAAAATTAATTACATTTTGTTGAATGAACAGAGAATAAACCGACTCGCTCTATTACTCGAGAATTATGCAAAAACGGAACGAAAATATTTTGTCCTTATCACGGAACGATGATGATAAATAAAGAAATCTTTTCATACAGTTATTAAGTGCCTTTTATTATATTGGGTTCTTTTATAACTTATACACACACACACACACTATATATATATATATATTATTGTATATATACACATGTGTGTATGTGTTTAGAGAGAGAGAGAGAAAGAGAGTGCAGGCGCTTACACGCTGGTGCCTGGATTGTTGATCTCCGATCTCCGCTCTCCGTTTTATATGAAAATTTTCTGAAAAACTTTTTATTCCCAGCATTGACGTACGTATCAAAATATTTTGTAGATTTGTTTATTGGTATTTATGAATCCATATCCATAAAAAGTTAGTTATAAATGGGTAATGAACGCAAATCATCTTTTTTCTCGCCCTCTTTACCATATAGTTCATTTTGGTTAAAGAAGAAATGATAATCACGGGTAATTAAACAGTTTCTTAAATATTTTTTGATGTTGCTTATAGAGTAGATGAAGCAAAAAGTATAATAAATGAAAAACAATTCTTAAGATGTACAACGAAAACGAATAAATAAATAACGAGACGTAAGAACTCTCCAGTAAGTCTCGAAACCCCGCCTAAACCCGACGCTTAAAGAAAAAACAAATTCGTGACCATAAAAGTTTGAGTCTTTTGTCCTTTGCTAGTCAGGGGGCGACACTCCCGTGAAAGTAGCTTTAATCCGTGTCATATTTCTCTTCAAGAAAATGAGACGAAAAGGGCAAATGAAAAAGAAAAATGGCCATAAATCTTCACTTTTCATCCTGGGTGAAAAATAAATGCGAGAAATGAGAGAGAAAGTTCCAAATAACGAAATAAAATGAAAGGGGAGCAGCGAAACTTGTTTCATAAGGTGTGGACATACTGTAGCTGAGCTAGGACAATTTTATATTACATATGACTCAAATTTTTAACAGATGCTCAAAGGTTTTTATAGTACGTATTATTCAAATTTTGAATGGAAGATCGAAGGTTTTTATAGTATACTAGCTGGGGTATCCGGTATTTCCCGGAAATTTAAAAAAAAAAAAAAAAACGTTAGAATATCACAGATAACTGAACTGAGTGTCCGGTTAGGTCAACTGTACAGTTGACCTAACCAGGCATGACTAATTTTCCAGTAAGTTTCGATTAATTTTAGGCAACTTTTACCTAATAATTTTTTCTATCGAGGAGCCGTTTCCGTGTTTTAGGGTGAGACAGAGACAGTTGTATATATATATATATATATATATATATATATATATACCCGCAAGGGGGTTCTAAGCTCGTGCTCTTTGTGCTCGTTTGTACGTGCTTGTTCCTGGAGGTTTCACGTGCGCCCTCCCGGCCCTAGCACCCAAGGATGATGGGGCTCGACCCTGCAGTCCTTGTCATCCTTGGTCTTTTTCCACTTCGACTGTCCCCTCCACCCTTTCTTTTTCCTCTGTCTTTCCTCTCACTTTTTCTTTGTTTTTCCGCCGAGATATGCCCTTTTAAATAGAGGCGAATCGGTTCTTCCCGAACTTAAAAAAAAAAAAAAAAAAAAAAAATATATATATATATAAAACTTTGTGATAGTGTATCGAAATTTTGATAGCCTATTTTACGCGCAGGGTCATGTATCATAAGCCTACGAAGTTTGGGCGGGATCCGTTCAGTGGGAGCTGAGAAAGTTCGGGACAGGGAGAAAGACAGACAGACAGACATCGTCCATTTCGCTCTTATTTATATAGATACTAGCTGTTATGCCCAACACTTGCTTGGAGTGGGCTGGTTGTATTAAACTTTAATTACAAGCAGAGCCTTCGGTTCCCACGCCCTACGAGGGGCTTGTGCTTCGCAAACTCGCCTACGGCAAGAGCACGTTAGGGTTACCCCTTTGGGTGGAGGTCATTCTCCCTCTCCCCCCTAAAACCCCTCACCCTCCTTTAGGCAACTTGGGGGGGGGGGCTAACCCCCACCCCCCTTGTTGCATAAAATGGTTGAAACGTTTATTGTGGGTCATTTTTTTTATCCAAACAATGGACCAATTTGGAGGGGTTTTTTAAATGTTGAATGATTCAATTCTTTTTTTATTTTTCGTTGTATCACTCCTTAGATTAAAAATATTATACATATACCTACTGGGCCCGAAGGCCCCAGCATCGCAATAAAACTATAGAAAAGAACGTAGCCATGAAAATCTTGTGTTTCACATTGTGTCAAGATTTGTGAAGCTTAAGATTTTCATGGCTATAGTTTTATTGACCAAATAATTGAACCCCCAGTAATTGGGGGGCCTGCGGGTCCCCCAATTACTGAGGGTTCAATTATTTGGTCAATAAAACTATAGTCATGAAAATCGTAAGCTTCACAAATCTTGACCACACTGGGAAGTCAAGATTTTCATGGATGCGTTCTTTTCTATAGTTTTATTGACCAAATTGAACCAAGAGTAAATGTGAACACCTTAAACACTTGGGCCCACAAGGAATACTAGCTCTCACAAATATCAGCACATATTCATACCAACACTGTATTATTCCTGACATATGGAAACAAGGTAAAATTATTACACTACTCAAACCAAACAAAAATCCAACAGAACCAGCTTCCTATAGACCCATTACTTTACTATGCACACCTTCCAAAGTAACAGAAAGACTAATCTTACAAATCACCAACCCACACATTCCACTATCGCCTACTCAACATGGATTCAGACCTCACCACTCAACCACGACATTACTCACTAACCTCACGCAGCACATCATGGATGGCATCAACTCCAGACGACCAGCTCAACGTACACTATTAGCAACAATAGACATTAGTAAAGCATTTGATGCTATCCCACGCTTCCCTCTCATAAACAAAATACTCAACACAAACATGCACAATAACACCAAAAGGTGGCTGAGCAACTATCTCTCAGGAAGATACTCACATGTCACATTTAATGGCAAGTCATCCAAAAACAAGCTTTTTCCGAACGGCTCTGTTCTCTCACCAACACTCTTCAACTTATACATACATGACATTCCAACACCCATAGATAACAAGCTTACCTTATCATCATATGCAGATGATATCACTCTAACATCCACCCACAACAACATCGACACCGCTACAAATAACCTACAAACATACATAAACAGTATACAAGACTGGCTCACACACAATAGACTCAAAGTAGCGCCCACAAAATCAACCATCACCTTGCTTACAAGCAACACAAAAGAACACCAGGTAATTCCACAGCTTACACTAAATAACATCAACATTCCACACACTCACAGAACCAAAATACTTGGTGTCACATACGACATCATTATCTTTTGCAAACCACATTCAGGACATTAAAACCAAATGTACGTCAAGACTTAACACACTTAGGGTACTAACAGGCACAAACTTTGGACACCAGCAGGAAACAACATCACTCATATACAAACAATATATTCGCTCAGTTATGGACTATGCTAGCCCATGCTGGGCACCCATTATCTCAAACACACACATAAACACCTTACAAACAATACAAAACAACGCACTTCGTATCATTACAGGATGCACTCAAACAACACCAATAGAACACCTGCACACAGAAACAAAAATACTAAAAGTTAGGAAGCATTTAGACATGAGGTGAACACAATTCATGGCAGCAGCGACAACTAACCCACAACACCCTTGCCATTACATGTACAATCATGCACCAACACCTCGCACCATTAAGGTAACACCAGAGAGACATTATAACCAAATACTCCATTCCATACCACGCCCCACAGACATCACACAGTACAGAAAACACATACACACACACACACACACACACACACCTAACCCACAAAGCACTGACACGACTCGGTCCGAATGCGGTCCTAGGTGCGAAGCCGCCACCCATTAACAGGTCAGAGATCAGCCTGAGCTGATCGGATCGAGTTAACTTAGCACGATTCCGATGTGGACATCACCCCAACTTACGGACATATAAACACAGACTAGACAACTCCATAGACGACACCTGCCACCTGTGCCAGGACACACCACAAACAATTGAACACATTATGACAGACTGTACCGCTCTAGCACAACAACGAACACAGCACAACATCACTAGTACGCTGAACCTCTGGCCCACTCCGGAGAGGGCGATCGGTTACCTGCGTGCCGCCGGCTTGCTCGATCAGGGTGGGCTGATCGGCTAAACAAAACAACAACAACAACAACTTGCTTTTATATAGTAGATGACTAAAATTTTTGGCAGAAGGTCAGAGGTTTTTATATGTATGATTCATATTCTGGACAGAAACTCAAAGCTTTCTGTAGTACATATATGACTGAAATTTTGGACAGAAGCGCCTGCCCGTGCAATTAAAACTTAAGTTCGACGAGTTATAATATCGCCACTACGTTGTCTTTTTGTGTGTTTGCTACGAGAAAACGAAGGAAATGAACTGTTTCGTACGATTAAATCAATTCATAACGGAGCGAGAATGCCTTATAAAAGGAGAATATAATGACCAGCAATGCAATTGCTGCCCTCGTTTGGCCTAAAACATGAAGTTATAAAACCTGGTTTTGCGAATTTGGCATCTATGTATAATCGTTTAAGAACAGACTTGAATAACTTAATTGCATGAATTGAGAAATTAATAGATACAGTTTTTTATTAATTTTAGTTAAAATTCATTCATTCCATTAATACATTATTTATATATTTTTCAAAGCGAAATGCCCCATCTTGAAAACTGTTGAATATTTTGGAGTTAATACATTTTGCCGAACGACGGCAGATTGCGCCATATTACGGTTTACGGTTCGCATTACGCTAGGTCAGCATAAAATTTTAATTTCAAATTAAATTTGGCAAAACTTTGTATATTGGCAGTTTTTTAAAATTTTTACGATGAATTGCAAGATATGCCTTCTGCGTTAATGGGGCTACTTTGTGGTCACGTCGTAAACCCACTTCCAGTAAGATCAACGAGGTTGAGCTACGTCGGACCTGTTCAATAGTTGGATGGGTGACCGTCCTCCGCATTTAGATAACGTATCGACTCTTAGATGGCTCGGGTCCCACGTATAAAGCTGTAGGTCCCCTCCGTCACATAACCTTCGTCGTTACGAAGGAAAATTAAACTCCGAATTATTATTATTATTGAAAATGAAAATGAAAAGGTTTATTGGCAGACTATAGTCCATATGACAAATATTATTAATACAATGACAGTTCATATACTAAGGATAGAAATATATACAATTGGTTAGAAATAATACTGCACTGTCGAAGTTAAGTGGAGCTACAGACAGACGTTTTCGTACCAAGAAGTCCATAGCTTAGACTTTAGAGGATAAATGGCAGGACTCATGGATAGCTTGGATGATCGGGTTGGTTGATTTTTTTATTTTTTTGCATTAGACTGTGTTGAGCACGTCTTGTTACCTCCGGGAAGCTCGGGACATTGCGGATAGCAAACATTTGCGAAGGTGAGCATCTCGGGGGTAATTTATGTAAGAGTCTAAAAGACCTGTTGTACAGCAAATTTAGGGTTCTGCCAGAACCTTTTTTATAATTCACCTAGAGTTGCTGACCGTATATATTATATATATTATTATTATTATTATTATTATTAGCTGCGTTTATGGTGATACTACACAAGACAAAACAGTAACGAAGATGTCAATCTTATTTTAACGCTTTTCCTTTTATTAAAAACTATTAAAAGAACAACTGTTTCTTTACGTGTTGTCCAAATGTTGAATCTTCAAAAAATCGACAAGAAAATTTTATTACCTATTGAAAAGTTCATCGTGTCTACCGCAAAAGGAAGCATTTAAGAAAATAAAATAATTTTAAATTTCGTGTGCGCCCGCGCGCAATAACTAAATGTACAGTTTCAAAGCGAATATCATCCCTTCGTATGTCCCAAAACTAATTCTCTAATAAACATAAACAAGATTCTAAATTTAATAACGCGGAAGAAAACTGGATAAGTGGCTGGTTGTTTTGTTTTACATTCTTCGTCCACCAGAGGACGCTGAGACGGGACAGTAACCTCACGAGTCACGAACTGGGGAAAAATAAATCTTGTTTGAAAGGAAAACTGGGATTGAGATAAATATATTACGTACAGCGGGTTCGTCACTGCTCCTCTCCCCTTCCTCCCAATCTTTCTCAAACTGGCTTAGGACACTCGTTCGCTGGGCTGACAGTATAAATAAAACAGATTTTAGATAAATGATTTATAATTTGCTTGAAGAAACATTTAAGAATTTACGAGACCAAGATTGGTGCGAACGGAGGTCGTCAAGATTAAATCTTATCCAAACAATAATTAGTCAAGGGCTACGTCATGGTCGTATCGTAACATCTTTTTCCGTCAGATCAGCGAGATTAAGTGACGTTGGGTCTGTTCACTAGTTGGCTGGGTGACCCTCCTCTTGCGGGAGGATATTGTAGCGATCCTTAGATAGTTCAGATCTCACGTAAACCTGTAGGTCCCCTCAATCACGTGACATTTGCCGTTACGAAGGAGATTAAACAACACCAAACACGGTAATTACTGAACCTTTAATATGTATTTGTGGCGAACCCACAGAAGAACAGTCCAAACCAATCATGCACGTTTCATGTTTGGGAATAATGATTACACTGCCCAACAAAAAAAAATTTTTTGCTGCTGATTTAATTCTAAGACCTGTTTCTGGATAATATTGATGTGCTGATTTCAAAAATCACCTTAGATTTTGTCCATCACATCAGGTTTTCGTGCAATGCAATATGCCTATTTTGGGTGATCCATGAAGGGCGCTTATCAAAATTGATGATTTTTGAGACCTGTTAACAGCTGTTTTGCTGTTAAAATTTTATCTGTGGAATACGCAAACCTGTGCATTAAATCTAAAGGTCATGTACAACATATTAAAATCTTGGGTATCTGTGATTTCCCCACGTGTGAGCGTGACGTCATGATCTGAGAGAGATTTCCCATTGGCGGAGTGAGAGCTTATTTAAACACTTTTAATCACTTTATGTGTCAATATTACCATTGTATATTAAAGTTCACTCCGTGCACAATTGTTTACTTTTCCATGCTGATTCTGAGTATGTAAAAACTTATTTTTTGAAAAGAAAAAAAATTGGGCATAACCCTGCCAAAATACGATATCTCCAAAATATCCGTATTTCATTGCTCGAAAACCTGACGTGATAGGCAAAAACTAAGGTGATTTTTTAAATCAGCACACCAAAGTTACCTAAAAACAGGTGTTAGAATTAAATCAGCAAAATTGGTGTTGGGCAGTTATGAGTGAGAAATGCAGAAACTGTGCACAGC
Source organism: Bathynomus jamesi (assembly GCA_023014485.1). Lineage (NCBI taxonomy): Eukaryota > Metazoa > Arthropoda > Malacostraca > Isopoda > Cirolanidae > Bathynomus > Bathynomus jamesi. Next base: position 153,537 of record JAJOZX010004287.1, read on the forward strand.
GCTCAGGTCAACTAATGCGGCCCATTCAGCTAACTCCGCTATTATTATTATTATTATTATTATTACTAGCATCGTCGGGGTTCGAACCCCCGACCATAGTGTCTTCATTTTGCTTATAAGGGAGGAGGAGATGAAGGAACAGTACCGGAATCGTCCAGGGTTGAGTTGGAGGCGAAGAGTTCAACTTTATCAGGAGAAGAGACGGCGACTGAACCGTCGGAATGGAAAAGAGGGAAAGAAGAAGAAGTAAAGTTGTTGAAGTTTCTGGCTGGCTTCAGAAAGAGCGAGAAGAATTAAAATTGGATACGTTTTCACATTTTTGTCTGGTGAAGGAATTTTTGGCGAGTCGAAGAACAGATTCCGGCAGAAATATAAGCTAAGTGAGAGTCAGGAGTTGGATGGCGACGGTACCCTCTGAAATCAGAGAAGTACTGCCTAAAGTCCTCCCAGTTAGCGACGCCAAAGTGCCAAATGCGTCTCCTCTTTGGAATTCCAAAAGCCGAATTGGAGCGATAGAACAGGAAACGCATATAAGATTTTGGTCGGAGAGCTCAATGGAGAAACTGTTTGACAGAGTAAGAAGGGTGAGTAGCGAGAGAGAAATCCAGAATGTTGGACCTATTTCCAAGGCGATCGGGGATACGAGTAAGATGCTGTGCAGTGTGCAATCTGCTCTAGGTCATTCAGGAGAGAGAAATTGTAAGCTTGTTCACCAGGGATGTCGGTGAAATGGGAGGAAAGCCAAAGGTGGTGGACAGTGAAACCTCCTAACCTCCTTTCAGCAAAAGAAGAGTGGGATAGAATGTATTCACTTTAGAAGTGAAGTAGTCAAGGAGTTTTGGATAGTCAGTAGATTTAGGAGAAAGGTAGACAGCGCAGATGTATTTAGTTTGAGATTGGCGTGTAAGCCGTAGCCAGAGGGTATAGAATTCGAAGGATTCAAGTTGGGGAATGGGAGAGGAAGTTGCGTCGTTGCGTACTTATAGGCAACATCCACCTTTGGAATGAAATTGAGTATAGAGAAAGAAGTGAATGAAAACAAATAGAAAGTCTTTATTTTTCAGTAATTATTCATGGTTAATATTCCAATATTTCGTTTTGAAGATAACTAATATTTCTTATGAGGTTGATTCATTCCATATTAATATGAATTATCCTTCCGCAGATAATGAAAAGAGGTATCAACAAATAATTTGTTTGATTCAAATAACATGGCAATGAATGTGGTCATTCCCTTCCTAATTCCACTGGAAGAAAATATTCTCAACGGTAAGTACCCGATATATATAATTTTATATTTAAAAATTCCATAATCGCTCGTCTTGAGTTTCCCATAAAATTTCGTTTTCTCTTATATCCATAGAAAATGAAATTTAGAACGGTAATTTTATTATATTTTCGCTATTTATTATATGAGTACAATTTCCTATTCAAACAATTGCCTACGCCAATGCTTCCAAATTTGAGATTTATAAAATATATCGGAGACCAGTCCACTAACAATGGGTTCTATTATCTTATTAACTGACTTACCTAGCCTAGTGATAAATCTAAATACAAAATTGCAGATGACCCTGCACAGTTAGGCACCTTATTGATTACAAACAGCATACTGACACTAGAAGGAGCACCATTTATAAATCTTGGAGTTCTTAAACTCCCAAACATATCATTATATGTAACATATAATTTTCTCAAATTATACATCTTGTAGTTCCACCACAAATGAGCTGTATACATTGGAGTACAAAAAGTTTTGAACAAAATCAACTTAACATCTCATGAAGACATAAAATTTTCTAACCAAAGTATTTCCCTGAGCATATAATTGTCTACACTGCCTTAGAATATCACAGTCATCTGAAAGACTATCAGTTAGTATGTGGCCAAGATTCTTAGTCTGGGTTACTTCTGACAGCACCATACCATTCAATTGAAATTCAGCAAATTTTATATATTTGTAGGCCTTGGTCCTCTTAATCATAACATGACTTGATGCAATTTGATGAAGAATTTATTAAATGGTGATTAAGCATTGTTAGACTAGTTTTAGTTTTAAGCAGAATCTATCGGAAACATGGAAACAATTTTAAAAGGTAATATTAATTAATAAATCCTCACGCGCATACACATTTTACAATGTGTATATATATATATAATATCCAGCGTCCTTACCTCAGTGGGTAATATCATTTCGTCATAAACGAAGTGAAGACAGTGAGGTCGGGGGTTCGAATCCCGATGATGTTGGTAATAATAATAACAGTAGTTAAAACAATAGGCCGTATTTAGTTGGCCTGAGCGCTGTGCCATTTTCTGGTCCTACTAACTGATTATTGTTGTCACACTAAGCATTTAAAATGACGAAATATTGTTGGAAATCATTATTTCCTCTTGAATATGATTAAAAACGTTTAATTAAATATGAACCTCGTTTTATAAGAGCACGAAAATAATTGTTAATCGTTTGAAGCGAAATTTGTTTTACATTAATTTCTACGTTTTGGATATACACACCAAGGAGTACAGGGTTCGAGTCGGAGAAGAGGGCAGTAATCGTGTCAAGAGGGCCGAAAACTGGCACAACATTCGTGCAAATTAACGCGACCCATTGCGCTAACTCCTGGGTTATTATTACCAGCACCATCGGGAGTCGAACTCCCGACTTTAATGTTTTCAATGACTGAATGACCTATTTATAAAATGAATCTTGCAAGTTTACAATTTTTTTATAATAATTTAACATTAAGTATCGTATTTTACGCCTCATAAGACGCTACTTTTTTCCTGAAAAACGTCTCCAAAAATCCCTTGAGGGCTCATATGTTATTCTTTTGTTTAATGTTCTTTTAATAAAGTTATGGCAATATATTTTTTGTCAGGCTCATAAATCTTCGAAATATTTTTTTCCTAAATATTCCTTGCGAAATATTGGGTGCGTCTTACCACTAAGTGTAACGTCTTATGAGGCGTAAAATACGATAATTGTCAATTGGATTATTTTATTTAATTTGGCCCTTAAGCTTTAGACTTTACTGGGCTCTCAAATTAATTAAAGACATAATATCGTTTCATAGATAGTTATCATTAATAATATATAAATCATGAATAAGAATTATTAATTAATTTCAGATACATAAATTAACCATTAGTTGGAAATTAGACAATGAATTTAAATTAGACAATGAGTTGTGAAATAATTGCGAAGTCATTAAAGTAATTGTGAAAATATTTATTTTAAATATTTATTTAAAATAAATATTAGAACATTACAATTAACGTTATGTCACAATAATACCATCAATTGGACTATTTATTTTATATAATTTGACCCTTAATCTTTAGGCTTTACTGGGCTCTCAGACTAATTAAAGATAAAATGCATGATATATTAATACATAAACGAACTAATAGTAGAAATACAGTATATACTAATCTTAAGTTATTATTATTAGATATATGAAACACACAGACAGTCATTATTGTAGATATGATACCAAAACAGTACAAAGAATTGATAGTTACACGAGAATTGAACAAGTAATAGAGTAATGTACATTTAATCCTAGATTTTTATAAGTATTCCATTATTAAACGAGATTTCATCTTGTTTTTAAACGAATTTACGTTTGAATATTTTTCACATAAGATATAGCGAAAATGTGTTACCCACTGAACTAAGGCAGCCATCAAAAACAGGGTAAAGGTATATATGATAAGAGGGTATATAGGATACGATTCTGTAAAGTATTATTAGCAATTAACACTAAATACAATACAGGATGTTCAATTTTGTTAACGTAACTCGTCAAACATCTGAACATTCAGTAAAGGAACTAAGGTTTCTATGTCGTATAATGAGTAGATTTGTATACCACACTTCTGTTATTAAATTTAACCATGATAAGTTCATTGTATTGAGTTAATTGCGTTAATTTGGGAATGTTCAGTGTTTATAATCGTTTTCTACGGTTTCGAGATTAATTAATGAATGGGAACGTTGTATTATGCACGGGGAGTGAAGTCATAATTAACTTGTCATGTACAATAGGAATATATATACACCTTTGTATAATATATATATAATAATAAATAATAAATAAATAAAAATATATATATATATATAAATATGCTATGCGCCTCGTTGGTGTAGTGGTTAGCGTCGCTGACTACGAATCCATCGGCCCCGGTTCAAGACCCGGTGACTGAATGGGAACGTTGTATTATGCACGGGGAGTGAAGATTCATAATTAACTTGTCATGTACAATAGGAATATATATACACCTTTGTATAATAATATATAATAATAATAAATAAATAAATAAAAATATATATATATATATAAATATGTTATGCGCCTCGTTGGTGTAGTGGTTAGCGTCGCTGACTACGAATCCATCGGCCCCGGGTTCGAGACCCGGTGACGGCAGCTGGCACGCAGCAAACGGCCGAAGCTAGTTAAGTGTTTAATACAGTTGAGCGCAAAACAATAATTTAATAATGTAGTAAATACATATTTAATAATATATTTTTTACTTAAGGATGTTAAAAGTAAAATTAGTTTAAGTTAATGGAAACTAGTTAAACTCACGCAAATTTGTTATTTCCTTCATTAGTCTAAAACGGTTCACGGAAGAAGGTTGTGGTTTTCTATTTTTTGACTTTTAATTTTTATCAATCAATTTATCTCGACTAATCGTGTCACCATGGAGAGAATAGTATCACAGAAAGGACGACCACAAATTCTGCTAGACGGTTATTCCTATCGTTTGGAAAGAAAACTTGCTTCAGGCAAGGAGTCATGGCGTTGTGTGAATGCGAACTGCAGAGGTCGTATCCACGTTGATGGCAATATATGGGAATCAGTAACGGATCACAATCATGTACTGAATCCTGCAGTGTCTGCAGTGAAAACATCTCTTTCCCATCTTCGAGAAAGAGCTGCTACATCAAATGATGCACCCCGCCGAATAATCCAAGAAACACAAGTAAACTTCTCTGATGAAGCTGCTGCTATTCTGCGAAGTTTACTTCCTTACAACGAAGTGTACACCGTCATCGTAGACGTAAGGAGAACCGATACCAGCGCCTAATAATGTTAGAGATATCACAATATCTCAACGCTTAACTAAAACTCACCGTGGAGAAAACTTTCTAGCATTTGATTCAGGTGCTGACGACTGTAACCGATTCTTTATTTTTGCACAGACGAAAACCTCAAGCTTCTCAAAGAAAACAGACATTGGCTTGCAGATAGCACTTTCAAAGTCGCACCCACCTTTTCTATCAGCTTCATATCATACATATTATATATAAAGGGAGTGTCCTCCCAATGATGTATGTCTTGCTGCAAACAAACAGAGTATCATATAACCGAGTGCTGAATGAAATTCTTAGAATGGACTCGGAAATTACACCAGAAAGTATAATGTGCGATTTTGAAAAAGCCTTTCATAATGCGGTTTCAACAGTTTTTTGCGAAACACAGTTGGTAGGATGCCTTTTTCATCTGAGTCAGTGCATCTGGAGAAAAATACAAAGCTTAAATCTGATACAACTTTATTTGAACAATGAACATATTCGTCAGTTCTGCAAGATGTTAATAGCTTTAGCTTTTGTTCCGGCAGATGACATTGTTAAAGTGTTCGAATCCCTGGAAGACAAAATGCCAGATGAACTAGAATTAATAAGTTACTTTGAGGATACTTGGATTGGTCGGCCATTTCGACGTGGCAGGAGGGAACCTATTTTTAAGCCAGTTATGTGGAGTATTTTTGACCGTGTTCGTGAACATTTACCCAGAACAAACAATTCACTGGAAGGCTGGCATCGAGCTCTTCAGATGTTAATTGGGCATCATCACCCAACGTTTTATAAATTTCTTGAATTTCTTAGACTAGAACAAAGTCACACAGAAAAGAAAATATTAAGATTAAAATCAGGACAAAGAGAAGAAGCAAAGCACTCGAAGTACGTATAGAAGAGCAAATTCGGCTATCGAAACAATAGCCAACGACTATGAAAACAGATAAATTAGAATACCTCCCAGGTATAAGTTATCATCTTGAACTGCAAAAGTAGTAAACTACATTATTTTTAACATCCTTAATAAATATTATTTTTTTAACATCCTTAATAAATAGTTTTTTAACATCCTTAATAAATATTTGTTCAAACTTATTTTGTTTCTTTTATCCAGTTTTTATTTGCTTGCTCTCGCTCAACTGTTTTGCGCTCTTTTGTTTTTTGCGCTAAATTGTCTTGGCGCTCTATTGTCTTGTGCTCAATTGTCTTGCGCTTAATTGTCTTGGCGCTTAATTGTCGGCGCTCATTTGTCCTGCGCCCAATTGTCGTGTCACGATGACATTGTTATGTATTGTAGCATGAACAATTAATTATACAAATACACAGCAGACATTGCCAGTTACGTTAAAGATCAAATGAAGGCTGCACAAGTTTCAGTATTTGAACTGAATGAGGGGCAAATTGTTTAAAAAATAGCAAATTAGTAAATATTACACATCCGCATCCCGCAGGTGCGGATGCGGATGTGACAAACATCACATATATATATATATATATTTTTTTTTTTATTGGGGTTGTTTAACCTCCTTCGCAACATCTAAGGTCACATGACGGAGGGGACCTACAGCTTTACGTGGGATCCGAACCACGGGTCGCTACATAATCTGGGCGCAGAGGACGGTCTCCCATCCAACTACTACCCACACCCAAAGTCGCTTAACTTCGCTGATCTCAGGGAAGCGGTGTTACGACATTGGCCACGACGTAGCCCATATATATATATATTATTTTATTTTTGCGTGAAAATCCACCGTGGATATGTTAATCACGCGCAAAATCCTCGCCAAGATTCATTGTCATAAATATTCATGGCGAGATTTTTCATCGTTTAGAAGATCCGTCGCCGTGAAATTCGTCGCGTCAAAATTCGTCGCCAACAATATGTTAAAAAGACCACAAATATTTCCGAGATAACTCGTGATTACTCGTGAATACTCAATTATTAATGGAGAATTAAGCACAGCTCAGTTTGTATTATCAGAATTAAAGCTTTGCTGAACATTGTTTTCTAAAATGGCTTTTTATGACCAATGTACCACATCAAAATGATTTTAAGTCAAATATTAGAACATTTTTGTAGTTTTTGGTTAGGTTAGGGTACGGTCAGTTGGGTTGGGTTTGGGTAAATAAGGTTAGATTGATTGTAAAGTAAGTACAACTCCGCCGAGCGTCAACAGATGAGGCAGCGAACCTCAGGCTCACATTAGATGGGGCCAACGTTCCCATTTACCTCCCCTCCGTTGAGCAAGAGACGTACCTTAATCTCATCGACAACAATGACTTAACCAAATCTATCGCAGTCAAACTTATGTTATGTTAATTAAACGTAATTTAATCTAACTTGACCCTTTCGTCGACGAGAAATTTTATCAACATATTAATAATCTAATTTAACCTAACCTAACCTAATCTAATCCCCAAAATCTTGTCGATATAATATTTTGTTGACGAGACGTCGAACGGCCGGTTAGGGCATGGTCTATCATGATATTTTTAATTTACATTTTCTTTAGCTTTTCTAGCTTACTCTCAACATACTTTATAATAATATACATATGAGGCCTTCCGAAGCAAAAGTAGCACAAGCGCCATTTTTTTTTAATCGTCAGAAAACGCGTTGAAAGTTATGCGACCTTTGGACAGAGATAACGCATTATTTTTCGCGGGACTTTCCACCATACGAACATTGGCGTTTCTGCAATTCATCCATTACCATATGGTAGTATACGGTCTGAAGAACCTCTCAGTGGGTATAACTCATTTTTGCCCCGGATGGCGCTTGAGCTACTTTTGCTTCGGAAGGCCTCATATATAGTTGTAGTGGTTAGCATCTCTGACTACGAATATATATATATATATATATATTATATATATATATATATATATATACCAGCAGAGGAAACAGGCACAAAATCAAATCCAAAGATTTCAAACAAAGGGCATTAGCAGCAATAGAAAAAAAACAGGTAAACAATAAGGAAACAATACTGAAACCACCAAAAACAAAGGCCCCAAGTAAAAATGGGGAAGAAACTGTATGTAAATAGTATGTGAAAGGAAATTGCAGATATAAGGGAGGAGAATGTATTTACGAACACCCTCCTGCGTGCAACTACTTTTACAATAATGGTCACTGCAAATTTGGTGGAAAATGCAAATTCTATCATCCGGTCATTTGCAAGACCTACGCAACATATGGAACCTGCCAGTACGGGAGAAAATGCTACCACCATCATCTCCCGACAAGTTCAAAGGAGAAAGGACAAGTTCCAAATGAAAACAGAAGGAATGTGAGAAAAAAATATGTAACCAAATAGCAAACACAACAGAAATAGCACACAAAATTTTTTCAACATGTTGGACACAATACGGCTGCTAAGACTCATACAGCACATGTAGCTGACACAGCTGGGAACCCTCGAACCGGAACGCTTCATGGCAAGAAGCTACCAGAACAGGTAGGCGGGAACGGATCCATCTCGGAGGACCACAAGGATACAAAACACGCGAAACCAAAGGACAACGAACTTAAAATGCACAAGGAGCAATGCAAAACAAAGAACATAAACATTGTCCTGGCAAATATTCAAGGAATAAAACCGAACAATTCTCTAAACAAAGTTCCGTACATGAAAGGTTTTATGGACGAAACAAGGGCGGACATCGCATGCCTCACAAAAACACATCTTAAAGATTGCCAAGGAAACTGCGATAACTGCGAACACCGTATCGATAAGAAAGAATTGCATATCCATGGATTCAACTTAATAAGAGCGGATAGAACAACAAAACATAAAGGTGGCTGTGCTATTTATAGACATGAGAGGCATATGACAGAGACGGTAATAAGTAAATCCAACAGCTTCGTGGAAACCCTTGCAGTAAAAATAGAGAAACTAAACGTGGTACTGATAGTCACCTATAAACTTCCAAACTCCCCAAATGAAAAATTTTCCGATGCCATTGATGATATCAGAACCCTAATAAAGTCCCTAAACTCTCCATCCCCTAATATAATACTTTGCGGCGATTTTAATTTTCTATTTATAAAATCCACAAAGGTGGGTAGAAATATATTTATACAAGATAAGGGGGGCACAAGAGAGGACCAGGAAGCAAAAATGCTGATGGCTCTCACAAACGAGTTTATGCTGACACAGGAGATAACAGAAAATACCAGGAAAAATAACTGCCTAGATATGGTATTCACAAATAACACGAACTTGATTGCCGATATAAAACTAACCCCAACTATTATCTCAGACCACAATATAATCGAGTTACAACAAATATGGCGATAACTTTAAAAGACAATACACATATGGAAGGAAGAAGCAAATTTGGGGCTTTTAACCTAAACTCCAAGACCATAAATTGGGAAGAAATCAGATCATACATGGCCCAAATAGAGTGGAGAACAGCTTTAGAGGATAAGACAACTGAGGAAATGCTAACAACCTTGGAAGAAAAACGTTGAGAATTTTGGAAAATTATGCTCCGAAAGCACAGCCAAAAGGAAAGAGGAACTGGCTAGAGAGGCAAAAGAGAAGAATATTCCGCAAAAGAAAGAGAGTAGCGACGAAGTTAGCAAATTGCGGAGACAACAATGCCACGAAAGTAATAGAAGAAAAACTGGAGAGTATCGATAGGGAAATACAAACTCTGATAAAGGGCCATACAGACAGGGAAGAGGAAAAGGCGGTAGAAGCAGTAAAGGAAAATCCAAAATACTTCTACAGCTATCCGAAAAGGAAAACAAAAACGCGAGCTACTATCGGGCCCTTAAGGAAAGGGAATAATGAACTAACAGACGATCTAAAAGAAATATCTGAAACATTGAGAGCCCAGTATGAATCGGTCTTCAGTACCCCAAAAAGAGAAATTGCAAGGAGAATGTATAACAAACTTTGATTTTACCACAGAAGATGTAGCGAGAGCTATAGGACAAATGAAATCACATTCAGCTGCAGGTCCGGACAAATGGAATGCACTATTAATTAAAAATTGTAAAAATGAAATAGCTACACCCTTATACTGGATATAGAGAAGATACCTAAACACACGGGAAATACCAAGCATCTTGAAAAGAGCAAACATTGTCCCGACATATAAAGGCGGGGATAGATCTCAAGCAAAGAACTATAGACCAGCGTCATTGACGTCCCACCTCACGAAAATATTTGAAAGAATATTCAGAGAGAAAATCTGACTTCTTGGAGATACTGGAAAGATTCAACGAAAATCAGCACGGATTCCGATCGGGAAGATATGCTTATCACAACTTACAGAGCATTATAACAATATCCTAGATGCACTTAAGGCAATGAAAACTATGATGTCATATACATGGATTTTGCTAAAGCTTTCGACAAGTGCGATCATGGTATAATAGTACATAAAATGAAACATATGGGAATAACAGGCAAAGTGGGAAAATGGATCTATAACTTCCTCAGAGAACGACTACAGGTCGTCAAAATTCAAGGTGTATCATCATCAGAATCAGAAGTACGCAGCTCAGTGCCACAAGGTACAGTGCTGGCCCCACTCCTGTTCATTATCATGCTAACAGACATAGACAGTGAAGTAATATCATTTGCGGACGATACAAAGATCAGCAGAAAAAATCAGCGAGGCAAATGAAGTGGAGGCCTTGCAGAGGGACACAAACAAAATATACAAATGGTCAGAAGACAACAATATGACATTTAACATCGAGAAATTTCAGCTTTTGAGATATGGTAGAAATGAGGAAATTAAACAGACTGCATATTATGCTCCAGATAGACAGGAAATTCAGAGAAGCACGAAAGCGGTCGATCTGGGGTAATAATGACCGATGATGCCAAATTCGAGACATCAGATAACAATAAACAAAGCAAAAAGAGTCGCGGGACAAGTACTAAGAACGTTCAAAAGGAGGGACAAGACAGTAATGATTCCCCTGCTGAGAACACTGATCATACCAAAACTTGAATACTGCTCAGTTTTGACGTCCCCATATTAAAAAGAAGAAATTAATAAACTAGAAGAAACGCAGAGACATTTCACAGCCAAGAATGATGGCTGCAAAGAACTCAACTACTGGGAAAGACTACGTAAACTAAATCTGTACTCCCTGGAAAGAAACAGAGAGAGGTATACCATAATCTACGTATGGAAAATGATCGAAAAACTGGTACCAAACCTCAAACTAAACCCAATTACCATCTAAACGCTGGACAATAGGAAAGGCAGAAAATTTAGTATTCCCAAACTAAAGGCCCGACAAGGGACCTCCTCAACACTGAAGAAAAATAGCTTGGTTGTCAGGAGGCCAAGACTTTTTAACCAGCTTCCTAAGGACCTCAGAAACGTTACAGGGGTCAAAGTTGAAGTCTTCAAGAGAAGACTAGATGCCTGGCTCAAGACGGTACCAGATGAGCCGGGTGTACCTGGCTATGTGTGGTGGAGAGCGCAAGAGAGCAACTCGCTCCTCCACCAAGCCAGGCCTAGAGGCGGGGCCACCAGCTTGACCTTCGTGTTAAGAGAGACCGACGCACGAAACCGCAACGAGGTTAACGAGGTATATATATATATATATATATATATATATATATATACCGGAAATTCCTTTCCTCGCCGTTCTCAAACATCATGGAATCAAAACAAAGGCTATAAAACTCAAACACGTTGGCATGAAACAGGCCCATGGAGGAAATACAGATTTTGTGGTATTTCCAGAAATGACCACCAGAGGACGTCACCGAGGCCTATAAAATGAGAGTTCTTTCTCAAATGAAATTGGGCGCAGGAGGCCTCACGAATTACGAATAAACAACCGAATCCAGCCCTACAAGCAACAAGGAACAGCACTCGGCCTGACCATTAACAGTTTTGGCTACAAAAACCACACCATAACAAGATCAAACAAAGCAAAAAGAGAGCTCAAACACTCTAACGCTTCAGAGGACTCTCGACCAAAAAGAAGGAATTACTGTACACGGCCGGTCAATTCTCGAATACAGGGCAATACCACTGCAGACAACGAGCGATACAAATCTGTTGTTACTACAAAGAATACAAAACGCTGGAACAAGATTCATCCTGGGTAAGCGAATCATCGACAGAATCTCATCCGAGGTCCTGCACCAACAAGACAAATTACCTGCCCTAAATGTGCTCCTGCACAACAGGGCGGAGAGAATTTGGAGTAAGGTCCGAAACACATCGCCACAGACCTATGCAGAACTCGATATTGGACCAATCCGCGGGAGAGAATACTCCCTCTTCAAGAGAAGTCTATCCCGCAGCAGAAACCCCCCACCAATGGCACTATTTGTACCCCACAGAAGATATATATATATATAAAAAAAAAACTAAATGATTACATATTTTTATTATTTATTTATTTAAAGAAATAAGAAAAAAAAATTATTAAATGATTAAAAAAAGCAGAAGACCCAAACTCTAAGCAAACAAACCAAGCACCTCACAAAAGTTTGAACGCGCAAGGGAGGTGAATCACCTATCACCTCACCTTACCCATAAAAAAATTTAAAAAACAAAAACCTGTGCATCCTTGGTGAGCCCGAGGCCTTATCAACTCTAAACCTATATTTCCTTTTGCCCCACTTTCTAACATCATTCCCACAACTCTAACTTAACCTCTTATAACGTCAAACAACAACAACAAATCACTCTCACTTGCCACTTTCTCGTTTTTGTCGTCACATCTCGCCTTCAGCTCCTGCGTCAGTAATAACTCGTCACGCCACCCGCTCTCCGGCCTTCGCGAAGCCCAGGTCTGTAAACCTTCTCGGAGACCACAAGCCTACCTTCTGTCTTCGTATTAAGCAACTCCTGCGAAGCCTACATAGTGTAACCTCAGCCTAGCGAATAGGCTATTTTCAAAGTGTCCCCAAACGACCGGCAACTAATTTCTCATTACGACTACAGTAGGCCTGTTTAGTTATTTTACCATATTCAATTATCTTACCGTGTATTCGCTTGTTATGTGCTCATTTATGCATTTTATGTTTACTTGCCTAATCCGTTTATGGACCAACACCGTATTTTCATTACCGCGGTTATTATCGGCTTAATTACTTATTATTGTGTGTTCACTGCCGCATAACTCATTAGCCTATCTAAATTAGTGTTTCTTCAAGTAGGGTTGCCGAGTCAACAGATCTTGAATAAAGGACACTTGCACGCTACCATATATTCCATTGCTTATCATGATAAAAAATTACTTGTGCAATATTTTTTACAATTTCTTTATTATATTCATAGATAAAATATGTCTAGAAAGTCGTACACTTGTGAAATCACACTACTGTATTGAAATGAAACATTTTTAAATTTCTTTATTATATTTTGTGAATTAAAGACAGGAAAATACAGTATTTACAAATCATTATAATGAATGAAGCCTTTATTTATTTATAAAATTGTACTTATCTTTACTTCGACCAGCCTTCAGTAAAGCTGTATCATTTTTTATTTTGCCAGCAAAATCGGCACAATTGTCTTTTAAATTGAAATAAATCAAAAGTTCACTTTTTATTAATTCTACTGAACATCTGTTTCTGTCATCTCGCCACTTAGCATTCATTACACTGAAAATTCTTTCGCAATATGCTGATGTTCCAGCACGACAAAGCATAGGACACCACTTTGAAAATATTTATACATTTAAAACCATTGCTTTTTAAGATGAGGTGCCATTTACCTGCCGTACTTAAGCAGTTCTTAAAACTTTCAGTGTTGGAAATAGCTTCAAAGTTGGTTTGGAGAATAGAAAGCTCATCAAACAAATCATCCATGTTCAAACCCAGTTTATCAATCATTTTAAAATTCTCCACTACTATAAAAGCTTCATATTTTGGGCATGCATTGTCTTGGAAGCAAAGGTTGGATAGTATACCAAAACACGAATTTTTGCTGAAATCAAATTTCTCTTTCAAATATTTCAAGGCAGTGCTATAGAATAGTTTGAAATTTTCTATTATTTTTCCTTTAACTGTAGCATCTAATTTTTTAAGATACTGGCAAACTTGGTACCCAAAAATTCTTCATTGTAACGATTTTCTAACTGATTTTTTAGATCAGTGAAAATATAGTAGACATCCCCGCCAGAAGTTTCATTGTTTTCAAGCTTATAAATTGCTTTTCTAAAAATGTCCATAGAGAGCTGCGAGAAGGGCAAATATATCTCTCCAATTATTGGTATTTCTGTTGAATCATCGTCAATTAGAAGTAGTTTGAATACCTGTTTGGGACAATCTTTTGGTGTACTTAAGAAGTAAGAGCTTAAGGCCTTCCATGAAATCAGAATTCTCTCAATGCAAGGTTGTAAGGAGAGCCATCTAGTAGGTACATGCTTGAGTATTTCTCTAAATTCAGTTTCAACAAACAAGTGGAATTCTTTAAGACTTTCACGTCTTTTCGCTGAAATAGAAAAGTGACCATAAATTTTTAGGATGATATTCTCAATATCGATGTCCAGATTACCCAATGCAAGTTTCAACGTATTATGCAGAATGTGTGCATGGCAATTAGCTTTTATGACGTCTTCATTTTGCGCTTGAATACTTGTGAATAATGAATGATTCCTTCCAAAATTACAGTATGCATTATCTGCACTGAAACTGGATACCCTATTCCAGTCCAGTCCCAAACTGCTCATTGAGTTTTTAAGGAATTCAAACATCCCATCTGCACTTTCATCAGCGTTCTCAAAAAAATCAATTAAATAATTTACTTTACCATATTCCTCAGAAAAATATTGAACAGATACTGGAAACATTTTCATATTTTTTGGGTTTGATGCATCTATTTGAATACAATAAAATAAAGGCGGATCATGATGTTTTATATCATCAAGTACTACCTGTAATGCTTTTCTTCCCAATACATTACAAACTATGGCTTCAGATTTCATTCTGCCACAAGACAATTTAGTTGCCAATATTGAATCATTGAAAACTTTGGAGTTTAATTTCATACTACAATCTAATGAATTATAAGAATGGTGATGCTTAACTGCATGATATATTTGAGAAATTTCAGCAGCAATTACTAAATCTTGTTAGGTGGTATTTTTTCTCACTAGAAAATTATCAATTAAATTTGATGAGTTTACTGATGTTTGAGTCAATTTATGAGTTCCTGAGTTTTTATGTTGCGTTAAAGCTAAAATGCCCAGATAGCCAATCTTAAAAGTAGTTCTACATAAAATACATTTTGCTTCTTGTGAATCATTTGTTGGTGCCAACCAATTGTTATTTATTTCCCAGCTTTTGTTATATGAGCATAGCCTCTTTTTCTTTTTCTTTTGGGGGTTCCATTTCTTGAGGGCTATAAATGAAAAAAATATTCATGTAAAAACCGTAGCAACTTTATTTTTTAATTAAAATAGAACCTATGATTTATCACGTATGCCTTCATTGGGTTAAGCTGAGAGAGAGAGAGAGAGAGAGAGAATGATGGAGAATCCTCCACGGACCACGCCTGTTAAAAGGGAAAATGGAAGAACTCATTCGACTCGCGTTAAGGGGAGTAACCTTCCCCGTATTTTTCTTTTTTCTTTCCGTTTCTTACCTGTCCCGGACATGTAAGAAATTCTATTTAGTGCATGCACACGCACAAGGCACAGATGCGCGCACATGCATAGAGATATATGGCCTATTTGTACATGCTAAGTATTACAAAATTATGTCTCTCAATAAACTATGCTAAAACTTTTATGACATATTAGAACTCAGTTTTCTTTGAATAGCACTCTAGAGAGAAAACGTTTTATTATGGGTAGCTATTTTATTTTATTCCTGCCATTTCTGCGGTCAGATTTTTGTTGGTGTATATAATTTGTATAATATTAGTAAAGAAATTGGAAATATTGTTGTTTTGTGGTCTTTTTTCTAAAAAATCACTAAAAAAGAAAGTCTCGTGATTTTTTCTAAAAAAGGCGCTAAGACATGCGTAATGAGTGAACGCTTTAATGCATAAGGTTATTAGAAAAAAAAATTAGACACGAACAAGCTTAACTTTCAGTAGCGCGACACGTAAAATAATGTTTTCTAACTTTCTAAGAGAGGGAAACCTAGTATATAATTAAGTATTCTTACCTAAGTATTCATCTGAAGATATTCTTCAACTCATAAAAAATAGAATCACGTCAAAAACTCACGAAGCCGGTTTAATATGGCAATTTGACAAAGCACAAAAAAAAATATGTTAGCGGGCGATGCCTTCCTCGTTCCTCTCCAGCAAGGATGACAATGGCAACGGGAAATGGGGGCAGGATTGCCAACTCTGATTTACTAGAAATCACATCTGAATGTTGAATCTCACTTCTCCCGATTAACGAATTAATTAAGTTTGAAAACATCTTCGTCTCAAATTTTTAGTGATGAATATAATTTTGAGAGTCAATTACTGAATTAAAGGACATATGGCGTCCTTTCCGAGTTTATCAAAGGACAAGGATACATGAGCTGAAACAAAGAACTGTCCTTTGAAATTCTTGTCATTATTGTGTTCACGTAACGCTTATACTGTATAAACCATTTCTCATTGCTAATAACACTGGTCAACAACAATTTTGTCACAAGGGTTTTGATGGGTGTTCTAAGTGTACTTTTTCATGCTGAATCTAAATATGAAATCAGATTTTTTCTATCAGGCTTAGTTTACTTGTGACGCTATGTTCATTTTTTTCTCATTTAGCATGATCAGCGGATAAAAAAATAATAACATATTATATATAATTAAGTATATAACAATATTATAATATAAAACATTATAGAAATAATAAATATAATAATATATTATATTAATTAATATAACTATAATAAAATATATTAATATTAATACAGGGTGTCCCAGAATTAACTATCTATTTCAATGAAATCGGACAAATTTTTTAAAAACACACTTTTATTTATGTTTATCATGTTTAATATGTGTTAAAAATGTATAAATTTCTAAATTTTTTTCATAATTTTATTTTCATAATTTTTTCATTATCTGGTCCAATGAAAGACCGTCTGAAGTCATAGAATGGCAGAGACTCTCCAAAAGTTAACGTGTGGCTTGGAATGACCAAATCCAAAATTTATGGTGCTCCATCTTGTTGAAACACAACATTATCAAGAATGCCATCATCAAGAAGCTGTGGTTCGAGAAACTGCTGAAGCATATCAAGGTAGACGGTACCTGTTACAGTTGCTTCCGCAAAGAAGAATGGGCCATAAATTTTGGATTTGGTCATTCCAAGCCACACGTTAACTTTTGGAGAGTCTCTTTGCCATTCTATGACTTCAGACGGTCTTTCATTGGACCAGATAATGAAAAAATTATGAAAATAAATTTATGAAAAAAATTTAGAAATTTATACATTTTTAACACATATTAAACATGCTAAACATAAATAAAAGTGTGTTTTTAAAAAATTTGTCCGATTTCATTGAAACAGATAGTTAATTCTGGGACACCCTGTATATATGTTGTATTAATTTTTCTGTAAAATTAGTACAATTTATTCCTTTGGGGAGAAAGTTCTGATAATGCTGGCAGGATAAATTTGGTCGGAGCAGCAGACTGTGCAGGTTGAAACATGTTTGTACCTGTTCAGAGATGAGCCTAGTTTCTGTGTGTAGAGCAGCTCCAAGTCAGTCTGCTTGTAAATGTCACAGTGTTAACAGCTAGTGTCTGTTGCTTCTTGTTAATTTTACACCAGTGTTGTATTCATATAGATGTTTTGTAATGCCGCGGAACTGTCTGAATCATCCTAATTCCTTTTGTTATGTATTTGGTGATCTAACTTTAAAATCCCAGAAACGTAACTTTACACCATTAGTAAAAAAATGCTATGAACTTTATTTCGGATGTAAAGTAGGCGATCAGGACAAGAGTTGGGCCCCTCACATTTGTTGTGTGACATGTGTAAGACTACTTACAGGATGGCTAAACGGTTCACGTCACATGCCATTTGCTATTCCAATGATTTGGAGGGAACCCAAAGATCACACAACAGACTGCTATTTCTGCCTGGTAAATACAAAGGGGATCACTTCAAAAACAAAGAGCCTTATGAAATACCCTAATCTACCGTCTGCAATGAGACCAGTTCCCCACAGTGCTCAACTTCCAGTACCAAATCCTCCTGAACATGTAAGTTTAAGTGATGAGGAATCAAACGTAGCTGTAGCATATCACGAGGAAAAAGATGAAGACATTTCTGATCCAACATTCCAGGCTACCTGTTCCTCCAATGAACCACATTTACTGTCACAAGGAGATCTAAATGACCTAGTTCGTGATTTGAAATTATCTAAGAAGCAGGCTGAACTTTTAGGTTCAAGATTAAAGGGTTGGAATCTACTGCAACGTGACACTAAAGTTTGTTTTTTCCGCAGCCGCCATGATGAATTCAAAGAATGGTTCTCCCATGAAGATGGACTTGTGTTTTGTAAAGATGTTAATTCAGTCATGGGGGCTCTTGGTCATGAACATAACGTGGATGAGTGGCGATTGTTCATTGACTCCTCAAAAGTCAGCTTGAAAGCAGTCCTTCTTCATAACGGAAATAAATTTCCTTCTGTACCTATTGCACATGCTGCAAACATGAAAGAGTCATACGACAACATGAAGTTGCTTTTAGAAAAGTTTCAGTATCAGAAATATAAGTGGAATATCTGTGGAGATCTGAAGGTCATTGCACTTTTGCTAGGGTTGCAGCTAGGTTACACCAAGTACTGTTGTTTTTTATGTGAGTGGGACAGTAGGGACAAGCAAAACCACTACGTTAAGAAGGATTGGCCAAAACGCACCTCACTTGTTCCAGGCAAGAAAAATGTTGTGAATAGTTCACTTGTTGACCCTGAGAAAGTGTACCTTCTCCTTTGCATATGAAGCTTGGACTTATGAAAAACTTTGTTAAAGCGATGGATAAAGCGCAAACAGGATTCACATACTTGAGAAATAAGTTTCCCCGGATCAGTGATGCCAAGATTAAAGAAGGCATTTTTGTAGGCCCTCAGATCAGAGAATTGTTAAGAGATGAGAGATTTGAAGGAGAGTTGAATGAAGTTGAGAAAGCTGCGTGGCAGAGTTTCAAAAGTGTCTGCACAAATTTTTGGGAAATCACAAGGCCGAAAACTATCCTGAAATAGTAGGAGATCTTCTTAAGTCTTACCAAGCAATGGGGTGCAATATGTCATTAAAGGTTCATTTCTTGGACTCTCACTTGGACTTTTTTCCGGAAAACCTGGGTGCGGTAAGCGACGAACATGGTGAGCGTTTTCATCAGGATATTTCTGCCATGGAAAACCGTTACCAAGGCAAATGGAGCCCCAGTATGCTGGCTGACTATTGCTGGACTCTTAAGAGAGACATGCCTGAGGCAAAGCACAGCAGAAAATCAAAACAAGCTACTTTTTAAACTATAGGTATGTCTTTTCGATCATATTTTAATAAGTATGTAACTATATGGGTTTTTAAAAATTAAATTGCATGTCACACAAAAACCAGACCTGATAGAGAAATTTTACAAACTTATTTGGATTCAGCACAGAAAATACTATAAGAATAAGGTATTTTCATTCTTGGGACACGAAAAGTTTTTTTGTTGTTGCCCAGTGTAATTAATCAGTCATTACGGTATACATAATTGTTAATCACTGTGAACAAATAATTTATTTTTCTAATTAAACACAAAAAACAACAAAGTAATTTCTCTCTCCTTATTAAATATGGTTTGTTTGGGCTGTGCCCCAAACTGATAACCCTAATTATTCGTTTCAATTTAATTCATAAATTATAGTAAGCCTACTTTTTAGGCCACTACAAATTGGTGATGCATTGTACTATACAGTGTGTCACATAAGTCCGGCATCATAGGAGTAATTCATATTTTTCTATTTCTACAAACCATAATTCATATTTTTCTCTTTCTACAGGCCATAATGTCTGTGAGCAAAGAAAAACGAATCCAGATAATTCTACTCATAGGAAATCGGAGTCAAAGAGAGGCCGCTGCTGAATTTAACAGACTGCATCCAGACCGCGAGCCAATAACATAGAATTGTGTTAGCAGAATGTTGCAAAGTTTAAGGAAACAGGATCCATAGAAGATAAACCACGCAGTGGACCTTCAAGGAGGTCCACTGACGATGATACAGCGACTGCTATCCTGGCTCATTTTAACAGATGTCCCAATAAGTCTCTTCGGCGATTGTCCGCCGAGACAGGAGTGTCGAAAAGTAGCATCCATCGCATTCTTCAAGCTCACAAATGGCATCCATATAAACTTCAGATCCTACAGAAATTAAGCGAAGATGATCCCGACCGGCGGATGGAATTTTGTGAATGGGCTACGGAACAATATGCTCGGGATGCCAATTTCCCGTCCACCATTCTGTTCATTGACTAGGCTGTTTTTTATGGAAATGGTGAGGTAAATCGACAGAACACCTGCTACTGGTCTCAAAACAACCCTCACTCGTATACCTCTTCAAAGGAACAAGGTGCATCTCGGGTGATGGTATGGTGTGGCATTTGGAAGGATCGCTCTTTTTCGATGAACATGTCACTGGAGGCACCTACCTACGTATGCTCAAGGAAGAAGCATTTCCCAGTGTCTTGAACGAAGAAGGAAATTTCCCAACATGGTTCCAGCAAGACGGCGCTCCTGCACATTACAGCACCCAAGTAAGGGAATACCTGTACCAACAATTCCCTGGTCATTAGATAGGACGTCGAGGGCCTGTGGAATGGCCAGCTAGAAGCCCGGATCTCACGCCACTAGATTTTTATCTCTGGGGCCACTTGAAAGCGCTGGTATACGCAGAGAAAATTAGGAGTGTTGAACATTTGCGGCAGCGCATTATTGGGGCATGTAACACCATTACTCCTGACATCATTCACCGTGTGCTTGCTGACTGGGTATCACGTCTGAATTTGTGTATTGAAAACAATGGTGGACATATTGAGCACGTTCTGTAAATAAAAGCTTTTGTTTTGCCTTTTTTATTATTTTTCCTATGATGTCGGAGTTATGGGACACCCTGTGTGTATATATATAATGCGCCTCGGTGGTGTAGTGGTTAGCATCGCTGACTACGAATTCATCGGCCCCAGGATCGAGACCCGGTGACGGCAGACGGCGCGCAGCAAAACCCAGCTGTTCATCCTTCTTGGTAGTAACAAAAATTGGTTGGTAGATAAATGGGTACCCTAGTGGTTAAGACGCTGGGCTGCTGATAGGGAGGTCGTGAGGACTTTGTAATTTCTGACCGTCCGGAGTGGGGCGTGGTTCGGATTCCACGTTAAACTGTAGGTCTAAGGTGGAGTGGCAAGCTTGACGTTCCTCCGAATGAATAATTCGGACGGAAGCGAAATCAAGGTTAACCATGGTTTTATATATATATATATATATATATATATATAGTGGCCTACGGATCACCAAGTTGATGTGGCCAAGAAAGTAGACTTACTATAATTTATGAATTAAATTGAAATGAATAATTAGACCAGCTTGAGCCTACAGCCCAAACAACCAATATTTAATAGGAGAGAAAAATTACTTTGTTGTTTTGTTTAATTAGGAAAATAAGTTAATTATTTGTTCGCAGTGATTAACAATTCTATAACGATATTTATACTATGTTAAAGATGACTGATTATTAGCAATAAGAAATGGTTATACAGTCTAATTGTTATGTAAATACACTAATTCAGGTAGGCTAATGAGATATGCAGAGGTGAACACAGAATAAGTAATTAAGCCAGTAATAACTGAAATAATGAAAGTATGGTCTGGTACAGTAAATGGATTAGGTCGGTAAAAATGAAATGCATAAAAGAGCACATAAGCAATCGGATGCAAAATAAGTAAGTTATATATCAATGAACACAATAACAAGGTGATACAAAACTATGGTATTGGTACAACACTTGAATAGGCCTACTGCGGTCTTAATGGGAGAGTTAATTTAAACTGTATTGAAGACCCTTTTTAGGGCCTACGCGATTATGCTGAGTTTGTGGACTTTTCAGCTTTGAATCCTGAATAGTCTAGCACAACGTAACAAAACACTGTAGGCAAACTGAGGGCCGACGAGAGGCTTACCGACCTGCGATTTCGACGTGGATAACTCTGGAGCCTGAAGAAACCTACGTGAAGGTTTACCGTCCCGCGTTTTTTGACGTGGATAACTCTGAAGACTGACGAGGGCCTACGTGAAGTATGACCGTATTACGTTTCGCCGTAGATAATTCTGAAGACGTGTTGGCCTACCGGCAGGAGGATGTGCTGAGGGCCGAGCGCCGATCGAATTGTGGTGAAGGATGAGTGAAGCCAGGGCCAGAAGGATGACGCCTGTAGAGTGATGTTTGCTTCCGGTGGGATGAAATTGTAGGTCGCCTCAAGTGCTGATTTGCTTCATGTATTGTTGAGGTGTTGCTTGAAGGACTGAGGCCGGCTGAGGTCGAACGGAGCTACGTAAAAGAGGAGATGCATGAGGAGGAGTAACGAACAAAGTGAGTGGGAGTTTAGTGATCTATGGCTTATATAGGCTCGGAAAACGCTAACTTTTCGTGGGCCTTTTGGGAGAAGACGAACAGCCTTTTGTTTCTCTCTCCTTGAAAATCACGTGTGTTTTTCAGTTTCGTTACCTATCGCACAGAGAAAATCATGAAATGAGTGATCTTAGCTAATCCTACGATATCTGCCGAAAATTAAAGAATGACAATCCTGAACTCCTTGGACACGTCTCTACTCGTACCATTCAAGAACGTCTCCAAAAGGACCTAAAACTGCCGGCAAGGCGTCCACCCCGAAAACCGTTGTTAACAGCACGTATGAAGAAAAAACGCATTGAATTTTGTAAAAAGTATGAAAATTGGATACCAGAACAATGGAAAGAAGTTGTGTTTAGCGACGAATCTACCTTCAAAACATTTTCATCTAGGCTGGAATTGTTAGAAGACCAGCGGGGAGTAACAGGATGGACCCCAAATACACTGTAAAAACTGTAAAGCACCCTCCCAGTGTTATGGTTTGGGAGTGTTTTTCTGCTTATGGACGCGGAGGTTTGTATTTTTTGCTATATAACAACAATGAATGCAAAAATGTAGATAAAGGTACTAACAAAATTTACTGACATTCATGAGCATTCACTCTAGTGCATGGTTTCAACATGATGGAGCCCCATGTCACAGGGCTAAAAGTGTCTGTTTGTGGCTTAAAAACAAAAAAGTGAAAGTGTTAGACTGGCCTGGTAATAGCCCAGACCTAATCCTATAGAGAATATGTGGACAATCACCAAAAATAAGCTTCAAGATAGAAATACCGGTTTGCTCCCAAAATTGGAAGAAGCCCTGAAATCACTGTGGTGCACAGAAATAACTCCAGAATACTGTGGAAAACTTCCTCTGTCAATGCCTGACTGCATAAAAGAAGTAAAAAGGGTGAAAGGAGAGATGACAAAATACGAGAAGGAAGGTCTGCATGAATTAATGGTGATAAAAGTTTAAAAAACATTTTAGGGATGGTCCAGATACTTTTCGCGGGCACTGTATATATATATATATTATATATATACAGGGTGGCGCAAAAGTCAGGAACCATAGGCACATTTTATTAAATTATAATAAATGTTCAAATTGGTGGCCTTCCACTTGGAGACACTTTCTGACGCGTTGAATGCATGATGTTTGAACATTCCTTAACACATTGTTACTGATTTTGGCACACTCAGATGTGATTTTATCCTTCAGAGAACGTATGGTTCTGGGTCGATCAGCAGTGACTACCGACTTGAGATGGCCCCACAAGAAAAAGTCAAGAGGCGTGAGGTCTGGAGACCTAGGTGGCCATTCGACCGGCCCTCGCCGTCCGATCCAGTTGCTTGGGAATGTTTCACCTAAAGGACTCCGGACGATGGTTGCGAAATGTGGTGGTGTACCATCCTGCTAAAACCACATCTCCGCCCGTTCTGCCAATGGAATGTCGTCTAGTATGGGCATTAGAAATGTTTGCAGCATATGCAGATATGTTTCACCTGTTACATTGCCGTCAAAAAAGTACGGACCAATTAACCGATCCCCCCAGAGCGCAGCCCACACCATAATTCGTGAATCGAATTGCACATGTCCTTCCTCCATCCAGTGGGGGTTCTCATTGGCCCAATAGCGTGCATTATGCCTATTGACACGACCTGAGGTGAAATATCGCTTTGTCGCTGAACATAATCCTTCATTGTAGCTGTCGATGTTGTAGAAACCACTGACAGAACTCTACACGACGCTTTGTGTCGTCCCGTGCAGTTCCTGAACGAGTTGGACTTTGTATGGGTGGAAACGATTTGTTGTAAGGATTCGTTGAATGGATCTTCTGGAGACACCCGTTTCCTGGGATAACTTTCTTAAGGAGTTACGTGGGCTGTTTTCGAGGTGATTGAGTACCGTTAGTGATGTTGCTGCATCGGTTGAACTTTTTGGCCGACACTACGCAGCCGATCATGAACACTTCCCATTCCTTTGAAGCGGCCTCTCAGGGTGTTTGTCATTAAAAGTAGTAGCAACTGATTGGTGTGTGTTACCACGCCTTGCACACATTAAAACTATCTCCACCCGTTCATCTATAGGCAATTTCTATGCCATAGGTTCAATAACAAATCTGAAAAGAACAAAACACACATTATAAAACACACATTATTAAAATGTGCCTATGGTTCCTGACTTTTGCGCCACCCTGTATATATATATATATATATATATATATATATATATATATATAATATATTATATATATATATATATAATATATAATAGGGCGGGTCGATTTTCCACATGTTTTGAAATCGCGAGGTGAATAAGTGCCCAGTAGTTAGGTTTGGTTGAGAAATGAACCCAAAAATATTTTTAGAGTAAACGGATAAGGGCCTGCTTGCGGATTTGCAATTAAAGTTTATGTTTTTTGACCCAATTTTCGTCATATGCGATAGGTAAACTCGTCATTTTTGAAGACATAATATTAACTAATTATAGATGTAGCAACTCAATATCATTTTTCTATCTCAAGAGGAGACAATGCCTAATGTATATCATGTTTTAAGTGTAAAATGATAAAATTTCGTTGAAAAACATGTATTTTTGCTAATTTATTCACATATTTTGGCTACAAAACTTGAAAAAATACTTTCAAAAGGTGATAAATCCAAAAAAATCACATGTTCTCATGTAAAAAGAAAAACTATTCATATAATCATCATAAGATTGAGAATAATGTCCTTTTGACGTAAATGCAGGACGCATCTTCCTGCTCAGTACTTTAGTAAGGATACATCTGTGACGAGTTTCGAACCCGTACACAGTATGGGAAGCCTCTGTCACTAATTTCACACTCCTCTCAACACTCTGAGAGTGAGAAGGCAAGTCTGGAATGTCTGGCTTAGTGTTAATGTCCACTGTCCATGAATGACTGGATTTCTTTATCAGATAGGTGCTGTGTGGCAGGTGGTTCCATGACATCAGGGTCAGTGAGGTCGATGAGCTCATGCCAGTGATTAGCATTCCAATTCACCTGGGGAATTTTCTTCCCTGCTTCCTGGTTGCTCTCCATTCTATAAATGAAAATGAAAATATAAATGAAAATATAAATAAAAATATAAAAATAAATGAAAAATAGTACTCAAATATTGCCGTTTCAATAATACAAACAAATTACCCACTTAAAGTGACAATTATAATATTTTTTCCATATTTTTTGGAGAATAACTCAGCTTTGGCAAAAAAAAAAATAATAATTACAAGAAGCGCAAATTTACCTGTGTCTGAGAGTGAGTATAGTCTGAAGCTCAAGATTCCTGATTCTGTCTTCATCATCTTTCATCATGGCATAGAGGATGTTCTCAGGTCGGAGGCAGAAACATTACCCTAGATGTTCTGCTTTACAATGCGTTTCACATCATCAAATGGAATCAGCCTCAGTCGGCTGATAGCAGAGAAGAGGATGCGAGGAGAATCATGCAGCTTAGAGGATGCCTTTATCTCAAACCATGCAGGAGCATAAACTCGAACAATGTAATGGACCAACTTTTTCAAATTCAGATTTGGTCTGTTGTCTCTTGTGTACAAACAAAGACGTCGTATGGCAAGAGTTAACCATCTTGCATGGTTAAGTGAACCACTTTTCCAAGCAGCCCATCTGTCATCTACTCTTCCTGATCCGATCCCTCTGCAATACTCATACAGAAGCCTTTGATCATGACTGAGGTCTTTCAGTACTTCTTCTGGAATGTACCCTTCAATGATTGGAGTTTCCACAGCTTCAAACTGTACCTGAGGTTCATCCTGGATATCTTCTGCGCACCTTTGCCCAAGGGGCCCGCTGAAACTTCTTGGGCCAGTTGTCGCTCCTTCAATTTTTTTTTGAAAAGAGCTTTTAGTGGGAGTTCAGTCTGATGCAGTGCGCAACCAATAGTGTGCAGTTTCCTCCCCAGAGTTTCTTCAAGTTTTACCACTAAACCACTCTTCCAGCCAGTGTTGGTTGCGGTATTATCAAGAAGAATGGCTCGGATACTTTCAAGACTATTATATTCTTCAAGAACACTGAATGTCTCCTGAGCAAGGACCTCACCAGTGGCGCCTATAACAGAAATTGTTCTGTGGGTCAAGTAGGCGCCAGGAGATTTTCCATCTTCATAGTGAGTGAGGTGATGTTCCTGCGTCAACACACTTTCTGAGAACAGTTTCCCCTTCAGGTGTCTCTATTTCTTTGTAAGTCATGGTATTCTCGTCAACCTTCCCATCCACACCAACACAAATGAGCTGTCTTTTTCTCTGATTCCACACCCTCACTAACTACCCTAATTTGGGCTTTGGCCCTCTCTAATTTGCACTTGTCAATCATGATGTGATTGATGTCAACTTCAGGTCTCAGTAGGTGTTTGATGTCATGGAGCAAGGCATTCCCAAGAGCTGCGCCCAGATTTGATGAACATTCACCTCTGACAAGTTCCATAGCATATCTGGAAAACTTTAAAAGGCTGTAGTCTACTGAAGACCTCTTCCTAGGCTGCCGTTCATTTTCTCCTTCCTGAAAATAAAAGGAAAATATTAATACGTTTTCTGTTTATTTATTTATTTATTTTATTTATTTATTTTTATTTATTTTATTTTATTTATTTATTTATTTATTTATAATTATATATAATTAATATAAATAAAAGGAAACTAACCTCGCCACCAGATGAACTGCTTGTAAGTCCAGGCAACTCTGTAGGCTGTATGAAAGATCCTACTAGCTCAACTTCCTCCTGAGGTAGTACATGTTGCTGTCCTTGTTTGGCCTTCCTGTCTCTTTGGCAGCAGCTGTGTCCACTAAAGACAGCTGGTAAGCACTCTTAGGACCTGTTTTGGATCGCTGATCACGAAGGTATGCTCTTTCTTCAAGTGGCACCTTTGCATTTCAAGGGCAAACACAGATGATGTGTTCTTGTGTACACTTGTCCTTCTTAAAGTATACTCTTAAATCAGCGCAAGGCAAAATATCCAAAGAACAGGAACAGGCAGAAATATCAAAAAGTTTGTCCAAGTTAGCATCCAGATTTCGCTTGACACTTGCCTTAGTATGCTTGCGATTAATGTCTTTCACAAGAGTGAGTAGGTCTTTAATCTTTCTGTCAATGGATTTGTCATTAATCAAAGGCATCCTTGGATTCACTGAAGACCACATGGATTTGAAATCCTTGCTAACTTGCTGCACTAAGGCCCAAAAATCTGCGCCAGGGTTAGCATGATTAAGGTCATAATAGTATTGAATCAGCTGCCTGTAAGTGCTTGGTTCGGTGATTACTGATTAATAATTAATTCACAAGGACCACCTCCATACTTTTCTTCACTTTTCTTTAGGGTCAGGTGTCTTGTTTTCGCTTTCGGCATTATTTACACGGAAAATCTGAAACATAATGAAAAGTGTTAATGCGAATAGCAATATGTAAGAAATAAGCGTAAACGGTCACAGGAAATATAATATTTTACCATTATTTTTTAATAAAGATGCATAATTAATAATTATATAAAAATACAAGCAAAACGTTGATATTTATGCTTATAGAAACAAGTTAATAATTTTGGGTTTGCTTTGTTTTGGTTGCGCGTATGCTGCATACGGGATTTTACGCATGAAGCGACAACAGAAAAAATTAAAAACTTAAAAGCTAAATTCGCATTCTGATCTTATCAAAATGCATTCTTTGTGATTTTCACATTTCATAGATGAAACGACAACTACTGGATGTTTATTCGCTTTCTGGTACCAACATCGACCACCCCTAAATTTTATATATATGGGATGAATTTCACAATTAAACACGTGAAATGAATGAATGATGCAACCCACAAGGAAAAAGAAAAATGATTCCAAGGCCTTTCGTGTATTCAGAAGCGCACCTCGTCAGGGAATGAAGGGAGAAGGCAAGATGACAAAAATATATACCTATGTACAGCGGGACAGAGAAATAAAAAGATTAGCACATGATTAACAAGAGTTAATTAGAGGCAAGAGGTATTTTAACAGGATATTGTCAATTTTATACATTCCCGCACTGTTATTGAAATTATTTTTAAAATGGATAAATGCACATTCTAGAATATTCCTTTCAATTATATCTGTGTTTTTAATGAGCGCTTTAGAACAATCGTACTTGATACTGTGATTACATTTATACATATGGTTTAAAAATGCACTAGAATTATTTGCTGTTCTACACACATATTTATTTGACCCTAATGTCTAACGTTTTACCCGTTTTGGCCTATATACTGTATGCTGAGTTACATTGTGTACATCCGATCGAATACACACAACCAACCACATTATCTGGGCTATTCTTTATTAGGCCTGATTTAACAGCATTATTATACTTACTTTGACTACATTGATACGAATTGCTTTAAGTAAAGTCGGAAGATATTGAAAATTAATATGGTAAAGTAGGCTAAGGATATTTTTACGCTCAAATTCCTTTACAGCTACACTATTATAATACCTATTCTTGGCTTTTCTAAGGCAGTTATCTAGAAATGAAATAGGATAACATAATATAGTACCAATATTCAGGATATTGCATAACTCGGAATCTAAAAATTCAGGGCTGACAACTCTCAATGCTCTGAGAAACATAGCAGAGAAAATAGATTTAATCGAGGGATGATGATCCGAATAAAAATGCACATAAGAGTTATTATTAGTACTCTTACGAAAAACTTCAAATTTGAACTGATTCAAGCATCTCCGAATTTTTAGATCCAGAAAAGATAGGCTTCCATCATTTTCTTTTTCAACCGTGAACTTAATAGATGGGACTAAATTGTTGAGCCTACCAACAAATAAGTCAACATCTAAATTGTTAGGCCAAAGGCATAAAATATCATCATATACCTGTATCAAACAAGGTTAAAAATAAACAATAGTAGGCAAAATTCTACTCTCAAAAAATTCCATATATAAGTTAGCTACAGTATTACCGGTGAGAGGGGATTTCCCATCACCAATCCAAACGACATAGCATAAAACTTATTTTCAAATTACAATCTTTGACACAAAGCTTAATTAACTCAATAAGAGTGTTGTGTTGAACAGGGAAAGAATATTCAGAGATCTTATCTTTTAAAAAAATCAAGTAGGTCATCAACAGGAACTTTTGTGAATAACGAGCATACATCAAAACTTACCAGTTTGAAATTAGGGTCGTTAGGAAATTTCAGTTTGTGAATAAGATCCATGCTATTTACAATATGTGACTTGGAAATAGAGCCAACTAACGGCGTTAATAAACTAACTAACCATTTAGGTAGCTTATAGGTTACGGAGCCTACTGAGCTAACAATAGGCCTCATGGAATTATTAACTTTGTGTTTTTACTAAACCTACAAATATGGTAGTGACTGATTGATGCTAAGAAACTGCTTATAAAGCCCATTATAGTTATTTTTTAATATTTCTCTTAATTTTCTGTTAAACATTTTATTAACATCCTCCAGTGGGTCTCTGTTTAGAGCAGAGCTTTCCAAACTGTGTGTCGCGACACATTAGTGTTTTTTGTATTTTGAAAATTTTGATTTTTCTATCAACAAAATCGGCTACAAGATAAACCACCTACTGAAAAATTATCTGATATTTGATATTTGATAACAAAAATTAATTAATGTGTCGTGAAAATTTTTATGCTTAAATAGTGTGTCGCCAACGTGAAAAGTTTGGAAAGCTCTGGTTTAGAGGTTTGTACGTCATTCCCTGACGATGTGTACTTCTGAATACACGAAAGGACTTGGAATCATTTTTCTTTTTCCTTGTGGGTTGCATTATATATATATATATATATATATATATATATATATATATATATATATATATTATATATATATATATACACACAAGGGGACGCTCGGGGTCAGGCTCGTATTTTGCTTACAAGTTTTTCTCTAAAAATCTTAAAATGCTTGAATGTTCTAATTTTAATTTTAACTTTCACGCATCCCACTAACTTTATATTTTGTACAAAGCAATCTTATAGCGGTAAGACGGCGAAGCTCTTCTTAAGACTTGTCGAAATATGCCTCACAGTAATTTATAAAATATTTTTAGAATTATATTTGTCTTAAAAGAAGATTAGTTTAATATAAGTTATGTACTTATTGTCAGGCAAAACTTGCCGAATGTAAGCCGAGTTGCCAATAAATCTTGTTTTTAATAAATGGCTGAGACTGATTATGCTTTATTCGTATAACGAAGAAACTGAAGTATTACTCCGTACCACACAAGTATTACTTTATACCTCGCAATCACGATTAAATTAGAATGTAATTTTATTTTAAGAAAGCTTATTTAAGACAAAAAGTTTTTGAAAGGAATTTGAGAGGAGCGCGTACATGTGAGTTGAGAGAATTTAACTCCAACTTGCTATGCGAATCTCTCTTATTATTACTGTATTATTTATAGGAGAAAACTTCATTTTCTCTTAAATAAATAATTATGTTAAATAAATTGTTGAATTACTGATAGAGAAATTGTAACTGATTTGGAAAATAAACAAGACATGCATAGAAGAGTAAATGAGGAATTTGCTTTGAAACCTCTAAGAACAGTGGAATTTATGATATATTCAAGTGAAAGTAAGAATAGGTATCTCGTAAGTGCAACTGTTGCTGTTATAAATTTTAGACAGGACATATCGCTACGATTGTAAAATTTTCCATATAATATAGTAAATATACAATATTGTATGGGAAATTCTACAAAATATTTGTGGAAGGAAGCACAAACCTAAATTATAGGTGTTTTTATGTTTCATATAAAAATTTATATAATATCGCACTTTCATTTTGGCATGAAAATTATAAATTCATAGCATGAACCTGAAGATAAACTCTCTTTATATTGCAATTCGAAGTTTCCTGGATACTACCCAGCGTCTAAATAACACTTAGCGGACATTTTTTCGTTTCTCTTCATGTTTGCCAACTAAAACCTTTCCAAACAGCGACACACTTAATGTCGCAGTACGTTCGTACGTGTCGCGATGGGCTGTGTGTATCAAAAGATTGTTGCGGTTTCGTTATTTATCATTATGTTTAAGTATTTCCTCTCCTGAGCCTTCGTCGTTTCGTTTGGGGACGAAAGAAATTTGCAGTAATCCCACCAAAGAATTGGTACGAAAGAATGATCCAAGCTTTCTTAAACTTATTCGATTTCTAAAATAGGTTATAAACTACTAACGACACACTTCATCACGGCTAATTAGTCGTCACGAATGAATGGTAAACTCGAATAAAATCTAAATGTCGGCCCCATCATCATTTAATATCCATTTTTCGACAACCGTGCGATAATGAACGAAAGGTCGGAAGAGGTAAATAGATGTTATTTTCTCCCCATCTTGAAACAATGCAAATCATTTTCTTCCTTTCATCTTTGAGTTTTCTATCCCATAACTTCTTATCCCCTTTCGATTTTTTTATCTCTTGTGATATTTTATTATTTATTTAACGAAATACAAATAACGTTTCCTTCACTTTACGACACCATTTTCTTTTTATATTTCTATTTCAGTTAGTAGTTAAGTTGCATTTAGTTTTGTTTGTTGTTGTGTGTTGTTGTTGTTATCGTACATATATGTAATTTATAAAGAAACAATTATTCACTTTCTTTATAATTATATGAATATAAAAGATCCTTTGGGAAAAAGTGTTGAAGGGAAGGGAAGGTGAACGGCTTCATAAAGGAAGGTGCCCAGTACTCACAAAGGAATAGATGTGACGTGAACAGCCTCTCAATGGAAGTCCGTTTATTGAATATGAAGCACATAATAAGTATGATAAAATAAACTGCAAAAATATCATACCAATAATCTCGTTTACCGTGTAATAATGGGAGTCAATTCTGGAAATTCCTTCGCGATAAGGATGTAAACATTTCCCAAATAGGTTCTATTTACTCTATCCGTTTTGAGTGCCAATATCCAAATATTTATTCAAATTATTTACAACGAATGTAATAGGTTTTCAAACGAAGAAAAAATAATTAGCATCAGTTTACAAACGAAGGGATGTCCCTCCCCGCCCCCCGCCAATTTTACAGATCAACCATTTAGAGCTGTGAAATAATAATAAGGACTTTACTCGGGTTATTATTGTTACAGAATTGGTAGCGGTAGCCAGCTGATTCTTAGCCGAGCTGGGTTAGACCTATCAGCCAGCATACGTGGAAGAACCTTATCGTCTCGGAGGGGTCCTACTAAAATGGGAAATGTAACGAAATGTACATTATATTAGTATCCCACACCTGAAATACGTCTTCAAAAAATATATAAAAGACAACTTGCCTATGGAAAGAGAAAAATGCTAAATAAATGCTTGTACAAATTCTAGTAATATAAATTACGGTACAGTAGCCGACTGCATTCAGAACCTCAATATACTCAAGAAACTCGTTGCATTCACGTCGGATTGAATACATCAAAGAAAAAGGGGTAACTATTGTATTTTAGCCAAAAAACCAAAACTTAAACCTCAACCGGGACATTGAGCGTCCACTTTTCAAGGCACATAACACGTCCGTTTAATATACACAAACTCAGAATGGTTCCCTGAGAAACTTATATGTCAAACACAGACCGTGCATGGAACAAGGAACTCTTCTGGGAAATTACATCCACTATAGTTCGAATAAGTAATGATAAATGACAAATACCGGTACTATAGTTTTTTTCTTTTTCATGATGGAAAGCCCAACGTGGGCACCGGGTTACTCACAAAGAGGCCCCAAAATATAGCTTCCCTCACCAGCTATCTGCAAAGCAGATAGGATCCAGCTTTGGCCGTTAGTTCAACTGTACGCCCTTGATGATTGGTTAACTAACGAAAATATCACGACTTATCCTAACCAATCGTCAAGGGCGTACAGTTGACCTAACCTGGCATTCATACAAGAATACATGGTCATTGAGTTTATTTTGAAAACTGGATACAACACAACAACAAATATTCACAATAATCAAACAAATAACGAAAATGTAAGGGAAAGAAACCAGGACAGGTCAAGCGAAACAGAGCTGCCCGAACGATGTCCATCAACTAGATTTTATAAATTTATTATTATACATTTTCATTATTTGTTTGATTAATTATTGTTAATATTTGTTGTTGTGTTGTATCCAGTTTTCAAAATAAACTCAATGACCAATGTATTCTTGTATTCTGTTGTAACTTAGCAAACTACATTTCGTTACATTTTGCTACATTTCGTATTTTAGTGACCGCCCTGTTTCGGCTTTGGACCTACCTTTTCACACAAGACTGATTAATTACACTGGTATGCATCACTTTTGCTGTCAAGGGTTTTGTAAGTGATTCTTTAGAGTTTTTCCTGCTGATTTCGAATCTGCAATCCGTTTTTCTCAATCAGCTCAGGTTATCCGGCTATGGCCTCATAAGTAAAATAGAATTTTTCGTGATTTTGTCAAAGCGGAATTGGAACAGTAACATCTATCATCACTTGTTTCACTTGTATATCTTTTTTACTTTTCAGGCATATAGATAAAATATTTCATAATGAATAGAGCGTGTAAAAATGATCCCAATAGATTCTGCTACATATGTGGGACGGTTACCATGCCAAATAACCAGTCCCAAATCACTAAATTTGTGAAGACAATGTATAGAGCATACTTTGGAATTAAGCTAGGGGACCAGGACAAAAATTTCGCCCCTCATATGTGCTGCAAGACGTGCATTGAAAATTTGAGAAGATGGAGCAAAGGCAGAGCGAAATCTTTGCCTTTTGGAATTCCCATGATTTGGAGAGAAGGAAAGGATCACGTGACAGATTGCTATTTCTGCATGACAAGCCTCCAAGGTGGGCTTATAAATTTATTTTTCTTAAATATTTTGAAATCCTCGTATGAAATTTGACATAATATTCACCATAATGTAATATTCACCATATATAGCATAATATTCACCATAATGGTAATCATACATTTACATATACATATTGTTATAGAAAATACATTTACACATACATATTGTTATACAAGTTACATTTACAGATACAATGATTGTATATTTTCTTTCTTTCATTCATATTGTCCCCGAAGGGACAATATGAATGAAAAAGAAAGAAAATATACAGACTCCATCGACCTATTTCATATCTTACAGACCGCAGCCTTCCCTCACGAGCCGCCACTGTCTGAATGCTTCTTCTATTTCATATGCAAGTTTTATATCCATGTTTCTGTGTTTCTATTTTCAGGAGTTAACAAGAAGAATAAACACATTGTTGTATACCCTGACATTCCTTCTGCTATGAGACCTGTACCCCATGGTCCTGGAATTCCAATACCCGACCCACCTCAAACCCTGGACTTCGATGATTCTGATGATGAATCAATGACCAATGCCAATGACCAGTCCCAGTCGTATATACCTCAAAATACCGCTTCAAATGAGCCGAGGCCTCTCAACCAGGCCAAACTTAATGATCTTACCAGGGATTTAGGACTTTCCAAATGCCTGGCAGGCATTCAAATCAGTTGTCACTGATTTTCTTGGCAAGCGTAGAAGTCCAGAATACGAGTCTGTTGTCGAAAACTTGATGGAAGCTTTCAAAGCTCGTGGGTCGCGCATGTCCATAAAAATGCACTTTTTGTGGTCCCACTTGGACTATTTTCCTGAAAATTGCGGGGATTATAGTGAGGAACAGGGTGAACGATTTCACCAAGATATCAAAATAATGGAAGAGAGGTACCAGGGAAACTGGGATATCAATATGCTGGCGGACTATTGCTGGTGTTTGAAGCGAGACGTGCCCGAAGAAAAGCACAGACGGAAAGCAAAAAAACTTCATTCCTTCCTCAATAAACTTTTTTCCATATTCATTGTATGAATAAAAGTATTTATTCACACAATGTTTTCATTTTTCACGAGTGTTCTTATAATATTACTCGTATCTACAGTGTTTAAGCTAAAAAAATCAATAAATTTAGGGATAAAATTGGACTTATAATAAATGGCCAATAGAGATAAAACCTGACCTGATTGAGGAAAACCAATGTCATTTTCGAATTCAGTATGGTCGAATTATATAATATGAGTTGAAAAAACCCTCACAGCAGACAAAAAAATTTCATATGCATACCAGTGTTATCAGACTTCTTAACAAGCATTTACCACAATCACTGGAAACGATACAATTAAGTTTACACTGCAAATTAGCACCTTCATGACGGTGTCGCTAGCCCCAACACATTCGTTTGTTTGGAAAATGTCACTGATCAACTTATGGTCATTACTTAACCCACATATATTTTTTTACAACGCGTTTCACTCCCGACTGTAACTTATATGTATTTAAGTTATAAGTATGAAACAAAAAATAAAAACTATAGAGCAATATATGAATTGGCTTTGATGGAGTTTTCTTCTTGTGTCCTCGAAGAAATCCTTCGAGATTTTCCCTTTTACTGTCTCTAACGTGACTTCTTTCGTCTCTCCACCTCTCTCTCAATTAATCACTGACTCGACTGCCACAGCTCTCTCTCTCTGTGGTGGATTGTCCTCGACTGATTCGCTGGACGCTTTCTGGTTCACTCCAGATCGTGTTCGGTCAGTTGTTATGGTTTCAGTGTTGCCAACTACATATAATAAAAATACGTTAACGGTTATTATGGCCTTCAGTACCCGCTATTTTAAGTGTACCTGAGGTAATTTATATAATTCTTTTTAGCCAGACCCCAAAAAGGAGGACAGAGTGCTCAAAAGGCGGACTGTCCGGCCTACCCTACCTACACAGAGCCCATCGCAACTAGGGTGGCTAGACGTCCGGCTTTTGAGCACTCTGTCTTCCATCCGGAGCCACCTTCAGCCGGATGTTAATTTGTCCTCCTTTTGGGGTCTGGCTAAAAAGAATTGTATAAATTACCTCAGGTACACTTAAAATAGCGGGTACTGAAGGCCATAATAACCGTTAACATATTTTTATTACATGTAGTTGGCAACACTGCTGATAAGCCGCATTTGTTTTTAATTTCATGACTACGAGTCGGACAGTCAGTCTGCCCAAGGAGTAAAAATGAATATTCAGTTCTTTCAGTTATATGTGTTAACGTACGGCCACATACGCAGTGTCCTCCTTTTTGGAATTTGGAAATGGCTCTGTGTGTATCCAGAAGATTGTTGCGGTTCCGTAGGGTACCCGAGAACACACACACAGACACACACACGTTCGTATCTCAGGATAAGCAAGGTACCGACTTTTTTAAATCCATATATCCAAGAAACTAACCTAACCTGACCTTAATGCCATCGAACCAAGAAGGGCGTGATAAGTTTTTCGGGCACAGTTGCGAGCTCGAAGGGGGTTTTTGTTAAATCATCAGATAGTGAGGTACTTGCTAATCTAACTTAACCAAACCTAACCAAACCTTAACTAATCTAACCTAACGTAATCAGGACCAACATATCTTTTTTTCCGACAATAAAAATGTTTCAAGATATTTGTAAATTTTTTTTCATGTTTCGAGGGACCAAAAGCGTTACCTCACAAAAAAATTACCTCATTACATTTGTGAGTTACCACACACTCGACCCCACTTATGCCCAGTTGCCTTCATGCGCGCGCGCACATTAAGAAATACGTACACACACACACACACACACACACACACACATTAAGAAATACGTACATGAAATGAGAGCACAAAAAATTAACTTCCTTAACAAAATCAAATGTTTGTACGTAACAAAGCTGATTGAAATTAACACTACATTCGTCTTTACGTCAGTTACATACGTTCGGTAGTAAATAACGAATGAATAATAAAAATTAATAATAGAGTTAAATAATAATGAATAAATCCAAAATTACATTAAGATATGACATTAAGTCGACATCATCTCACTGAATTAATCGCATGAACGAAGCTGAACAGTCTGACCCTAGTACCCCTTTATGAGTTCGGGTCGTGTTTACGCCAGTGTTGGTTCTACGAATAGGTTCCTACGTGTCTGCATTTGTAGCCAGATGGGGATTAGCCATAGGATCTTTATAACCCTCTCTACTTAGGAAAATGCTGCTGTCCATCATCACTTGTCTGTTTTTTTAATGCAGGAAAGAGGCGCCAAGGGCGAATGCCCACAAAAAGCTTCCCCCCCCCCCACACTATAAAGAAAGAAGATAGCCAAAATGAAGGTCCAGGGTTTTCGAGATGCCTGGATACTCTGCGTTTGAAAGATTGGAGGTTATAGAAAGGGGGAAAGATGGATTCAGGAAGGTTGTTCCAGAGTTGACCGGTTGAGTAGATGAAAGATTGAAAATACCGATTAACCTTGCGTTAGAGAGTTGGATAGAAAAGAAATGAGAATGTCGAAAGTCTAGTCCTGCGCCCTCTCCTTAAAGGAGGAGGCAGGCAGTTAGAGTGTTTAGTGAGAAAAAAGTAAGAATAAGGGTGACTGACTATCAATGGAGACATGTGATGCGGCGGGAGGGAAGGCGTCAGGAAAGGTTGTGGTGACCACGAGCCGCTAGTACAGTACGAGCCATTGCCTGTGTAAAATTAGAATAGAGTTTATTTTTATTAATCTTGCAGCCTTGATAATGGGCCCAGCGTGGCTTGAAACGTCAGGTTCATAATATAGCATAAAGATTTTGTAGATGTCCCCTGCTCTTCTCGGGATTCTGTTTGATATGTTCATAGGCAAAATTTACCCCCCATCAGGGCTCGAACCCGCGCCCTCTAGCTCGTAGACCCGGGCGTTTACCATTAGGCTACGACAAAATTAAAGTTAACAACAGCCTAGCGACATTTTATCACACGAAGGAAACGTCTAACGCTTTCTCGTCCAGAGGAGCTTCTATGTTGCTAACCTCCCCTGTACTCGAGCCAATGGACGATATTTAATTTAAATCTATCTGCCAAACATGAGGGTACTATTAGATGGAAATATAAACTCATAACGTGCATAACCCTCGAGGGGTGCCAGATAGATTTGAATTAAATATTGCCCGTTGGCTTGAGTGCAGGGGGTTAGCAACGTGAAAACACATCTGGATGCAAAAAATATTCTGTTTCCCTCGGGTGATGAAATGTCGCCAGGTTAATTTTTATCCTAGCGTAGCGTAATGGTCAACGGCCAAGTCTCCGAGCAGGAGGACCCGGATTCAAACACTGATGAGGAATAAATTTTGCATAAGCAAAACTACGCGGTTACGCGTGTGTATATATATATATATATATATATATATCACCTCACAAACCTTACAAAGGTTTCGCGCGATGATTCCTCATTTCGCGAAGGTCAAGCTTGTCGCCCCTCCTCGAGTTGGCCTGGTGAAGTAGTGAGTTGATTTCTTATGCTCTCCACCTCACATAGCCAGGTACGCCCGGCTCATCGGGGATTGTTCTGAGCAAGCGTCTAGTCTTCTTTTGAAGATGTCCACTGCAACTCCCTTCGTGTTTCTTAGGTCTTTGGGTAACTGATTAAACAGTTTTGGTCCTCTCACTATAAAACTATTTTCTTTCAGGGTTAAGGATGTCCCCTGTCTCGCCTTCAATTTGGGAATACGACACAGTCTACCGTTTCTACCTTCCACCGTTGTTTGGGGAGTTATAGGGTTCAGAGTAAAATTAGGAACTAGTTTCTTCATTATTTTCCAAGTGTAAATAATAGTGTACCTCTCTCTCCTC
The DNA here is from genome assembly GCA_023014485.1 of Bathynomus jamesi. NCBI lineage: Eukaryota > Metazoa > Arthropoda > Malacostraca > Isopoda > Cirolanidae > Bathynomus > Bathynomus jamesi. Next base: position 192,861 of record JAJOZX010004287.1, read on the forward strand.
CTTTCCAGTGAATATAGGTTAGTTCACGTAACCTTTCCCAGTAATTTAGTTCTTTGCACCCATTGATCTTGGCTGTGAAGCTTCTCTGGATCCCTTCCAGCTGTCTAATGTCTTCTTTTTTATATGTGGATGTTACGACCGAGCAGTATTCCAATTTGGGTATGATCAGTGTTTTCAGTAGAGGAATCATTACATTCCTATCCCTTCGTTTAAAGGTTCTCAATATCTGTCCCATTATTCTCTTTGCTCTGTTTACTGCTATCTTATTTTGTGTTTGAAATTTCGTATCATCTGTTATTACAACCCCTAAATCTTTTGCTCTAGAATTTCTCTGAATTTCCCGTCCATTTGGGGTATAATATTCCATGGATTTTAGGTCTTCTCTTTTCCGTACAGTAATAGCTGAAATTTCTCGGTGTTAAACTTCATATTGTTGTCTTCCGTCCACTTGTAGATTCTGTTTATGTCAGTTTGTAGAGATCCTATATCTTTTGAGTTTCTTATTTTTTTACTGATCTTTGTGTCATCCGCAAAGGATGTTACTGTGCTCTCTCTGGTAACGTCCTCATCTACAGTATGTCAGTTAGCATGATTATGAAGAGTAGTGGAGCTAGTACTGTTCCTTGTGGTCCTGAGCTGAGGACCTCTGATTCTGATGAAGATACTCCTTGTACTGTAACGACTTGCCGCCGCTCACTAGGGAAATTATATATCTATTTCCCGACTTTTCCTGTTATTCCCATATATTTCAGTTTATGTATTATGATTCCATGGTCACACTTGTCGAACGCTTTAGCAAAGTGTGTGTGTAATACATCATAGTTTTCATTACTTTCCAGTCCATCAATAATGTTGTTGTAGTGTTCCATTAGTTGTGATAGGCATGATCTGCCTGACCGAAACCCGCGTTGGTTATTATTGAATATTTTCTGAGTTTCCAAAAAGTCATAGATTTTCTGTCTAACTATTCTTTCAAATATTTTAGTGAGATGAGATGTAAGCGACACTGGCCTATGGTTTTTGGCCTCAGATCGATCTCCTCCTTTATATATTGGGAATATGTTTGCGCTCTTCAGGATGCCCGGTATTTCTCCGTGTCTAGTGATCGTCTCCATATCCAGTATAGGGGCTGAGCGATTGCATTCTTGTAGTTTTTGATAAGTGTGGTATTCCAATTCCATTTATCCGGTCCTGCCGCTAAGTGTGTTTTTAGTTTCCCTATGGCTTGTGTAATATCATCCATCGTAAAGTCGAAATCCGTTACACTTTCCCCTTGTGGTTCTTCTTCAAAGAACGCGTTTCTATCGCATATCAATTTGTCAGTTTTTGGGATACTCAAAGATGATTCGTACTGAGCTCTTAATGTTTCAGATACTTCTGTTAGATCATCAGATAAAGCACTGTTCTAATTTTTTAAAGGTCCGATAGTCGCATGGTTTTTCGACTTTCTTTTTTCAAAATTATGGAAGTACTTTGAGTTAGCCTTTATCGCTTCTATAGCGTCGTCGTCTTCTTTTTCTGTATCTCGATTAGTTCCTGTATGACGACATCGATACTTTGCAGTTTATCATTTAATATTTTTCTGATGTTGTTATCTTTACAATTACTTAATTTTGCAGTCACTCTTTTTCTTTTTCGAAACAATGCCCTCTTTTGTCTCTCGAACCTGCTTCTCTTTCCTCTTTGACATGTTTTTCCACAATTTCTAACGTCTTCTCCTCTAACGTCATTAGCATCTCCTCCGTTGTCTTGGCCTCGAAAATGGTTTTCCAATCAATTACTTCCATGCTGGATGTCACATCTTCCCAGTTTATAGCTTTGGAGTGAAAATTAAAAATTTCGAATTTGCTTCTTTCTGTTGTGCGTGTTCTTTCCTTTCCTGTTGCCTTTATATTAATTGTTATTTCAATGATGTTGTGGTCCGATATCATAGTTGGGGATATTTCTACATTATCAATTAGATTACTGTTGTTTGTGAATACCAAATCTAGGCAGTTGTTTTGTCTTGTGTTTTTTGTTATTTCTTGCGTTAACATAAATTCATCAGCTAGAGCTAGTAGCATTTTTACCTGCTCCTGGTCTTCTCGTGTGCCCCCCCTTGTCCTGGTGTATACATATATTTTTTCCTATCCTTTTATATTTCATGAATGGGAAATTAAAATCACCACAGAGAAAAATATTTGGGGTTGGAGAGTGTAGATCTTTTACCAAGTTTCTTACCTCTGTAATGGTATCTGAAAAGTTTGAGGTTGGCGTGTTTGGGGGTCTGTACATTACAATTACCACCATATTTAATTTTTCAATTTTTGCTGCTTCACATTCTACGTAGCTGTTTGAGGTACGTTAGCCATTTCTGCTATGTGCCTTTCGCGTGTGTAAATTGCACATCCTCCTTTACGTCTCACTGTTCTGTCGGCTCGGAGGATGTTATAGTTGTCAATTTGTATTTCTTTCTTGTCAATACAGGACTCACAATTTTCACAGTTCGCCTGGCAGTCCTTTAGATGAGTTTCCGTGAGGCATGCAAAGTCTGCTCCGGCTTCTTGCATGAGTCCTTTCAGGTATAAAACTTTGTTCGTGGAATGGTTTGATTTAAGGCCCTGAATGTTGGCTAGGATTATTTTTATTTTTTCTCTCTCGTTTTTCGCCAGGTGGTTCCGATTTGTTTTCCAATGGGGGTGCTGGTTTCGTACCTTCTGTCTGGCTCTCGAATTCCTATATTTGTCAGCTGGTTTTGTAATTGCTGGATAGTATTTAGCAGCTGAAATGTGTTGGCTGCGTCTAAAAAAATTGGCATTCTTCTTTGATGTTCGTTTTTTCTGTTCACTCGTTGCGTTCGTTTGAGGGTGGTGGTACTGGCATTTTTTTCCGTATTTGCAACTCCCATATCTTGCATAAATGTTGCAGACCGTAAGATGGTGGAACTTGCATTTCTTATCAAATATGCAATAGCCACTTGTGTAATGCGTGTTGCATAATGTTATATATATAGCTTGTTGCTGTTCCGTGCGTTGGTCTCTCTTCACACGAAGGTCAAGCTGGTTGCCCCGCCTCTAGGTCTGGCTTGGTGGAGGAGCGAGTTGCTTTCTTGCGCTGTCCACCGTACATAGCCAGGTACACCCGGCTCATCTGGTACCGTCCTGAGCCAGGCATCTAGTCTTCTCTTGAAGACTTCAACTTTGACCCCTGTAACGTTTCTGAGGTCCTTTGGAAGCTGGTTAAAAAGTCTTGGCCCCCTGACTGACAACCAAGCTATTTTCCTTCAGTGTTGAGGAGGTCCCTTGTCGGGCCTTTAATTTGGGAACACTACACATTCTGCCTTTCCTATTTTCCAGCGTTGTTTGAATGGTAATTGGGTTTAGTTTTAGGTTTGGTACCAGTTTTTCGATCATTTTTCATATGTAGATTATGGTGTACCTCTCTTTTCTTCTTTCCAGGGAGTACATATTTAGTTTACGTAGTCTTTCCCAGTAGTTGAGTTCTTTGCAGCCATCAATCTTGGCTGTGAAAATTATCTGAGTTTCTTCTAGTTTATTAGTTTTTTCCTTTTTATGTGTGGACGTCAAAACTGAACAGTATTCAAGTTTCGGTATGATCAATGTTTTTAGCAGGGGAATCATTACTGTCTAATCCCTTCTTTTGAATTTTCTTAATACTGTCCCGCGACTCTTTTTGCTTTGTTTATCGCTATCTGATTTTGCGTTTCGAATTTGGCATCATTTGGTCATTATTACCCGCAGATCGATCGCTTTCGTTATTCTCTCTGAACTTCTGCCTATCTGGAGCATAATATGCAGTCTGTTGAAGTTCCTCTTTTCTACCATATCTCAAGAGCTGAAATTTCTCGGTGTTAAATGTCATGTTGTCTTCTGACCATTTGTATATTTTGTTCGTGTCTCTCTGCAAGGCCTCCACTTCATTTACATCGCTGATTTTTCTGCTGATCTTTGTATCGTCTGCAAAGGATATTACTATACTGTTGCTATTTACTCCGCTGTAAGCATGATAATGAACAGAAGTGGGGCCAGTACTGTAGGGTGTATCATGCTCATTGAAGCGCGAATTTCAAGATTGGCAGTATGTATTCCTATGTAAAATTAAATTTTAGGAGGGCTTGTTTTCTTGAACCTTTGCTAAAAATTACGTTTAAGTGTTCAAATTTCCACTTTCTCGTTGTCTGGTTATGTACAGAACAGCTGTGCAGAACATACACTAGTACAAATGTAACAGACCGGTTTCTTACCAAACAAAACTGTTGTGTAACAGCTGTTATAGGCTACTAGAGTTTCACTGTGATAATTTTCTCTGTTTCAAATACAAAGCTTGGTGAAGATTGTGTAGCCACCATGGCTAAACAAGGACGAAAGACCAGAAAAAGTTCTGGTTCAAAGCTGAGTGATCTGGTGGGTCCAGGCAAGCAGTTATTTTCCACAGAAGTTCCAATCTGGAGAGCTGTGTTTCAGAGAGGAATCCTCTCCAGGAAGAGAAGCTGCTTCTGGATGATATGAAGAGAGCTCAGTGTCCTCTGCAAGATTTGGCTAAGGACTTGGCATCACTGGTACTGGCACAGTGGCGCAAAAGCAATGCCAAGTTCACTCCTGTGATCATTCAAGAGAGATCCATTGCCAGGAAGATTCTTGTCAGGTGGAATGAAATGATTGACCTAGTGAATGGCAAAGTGAAGGCTGCAAAGAGAGAGAAGAGAATATCTGAACTTGATACATTGTTTGACATAACAACCTGCAGACATGATATCACTCTCTGTGGAACTGAAGCATCTGGCTGTGCTGCTAAAGTTCATGTCAACTGTGACTGTCCTCTGCCTCAGAAGATTCCAAAGCTAGAGCTAGAGTGGCTCCATTACCAGAGGATCAAAACCTCAGAAGTTTCTGGCTTCCGGATGGCATCTGTTGATGTGAAGGAAACAGTGAAGCAGGTGAAGGCTGGTAAGAGGAAGGAGGAAGGACAGAAGGCAGCTGAGAAGAGAAACAGAAAAGAGGAAGAAGAAAAAGAGCTACTGCTTAGAGCTGATGATGGTGATGGTGATGATGATGAAGATGAGGTGACTTCCTTGCAAGAGTCTCCAGGCAGAGCGGCTCCTACTGCTGACACAGATTTTTCCAGTACTGCACCAGGCACAAGCTCCAGTGTCAACACTGGCAAAGTCTCCACCTCTGTCAGGAGGAACTACATGGATATCTCAAGCACTGCTGCTGCTGCAGTCAGGTTCAAGGTTGCAAACACTCCCAGCAGCCATTGCAACTGGCTTCTTGCAAGATCTCATCAAAGCTGGCCATCTATCTACTGATAAGGCATATCTAGCTGTTGACAGGATGAAGATGTGGAGGGGCAAGGAGTCTGTAATAGGTGCCTCGGTGGAGGTCCTGGAGAAAAGGACAGAGGGAGAGGAAGTCAAGGGAATTTTCTTTGATGGAAAACAAGATAAGAAGACAAAGATCATGAAGTACAATGAAGAAACTGGCCGCTTCCCTCCTGATATTACAAGTGAAGAGCACTATAGTTTTACCTGGGAACCCGAGGGGAAGTATCTCTTCATTGTACACCAGAAGAACCTGAAGGAAATGACGAACCTGCACTGAAGATAGCTCAGGCTCTGTTTGAGTGGATTAGTGCTCATGGTGCTAAAGATACTATTGTGGTCCTTGGTGGTGACTCCACAAACACAGGACCTGATGGAGGAGCCATCACTCACTTGGAGAGACTGCTAGGTCACAAGCGTCACTGGCTGATATGCCAGTTGCATATTAATGAACTCAGCCTCAGGCACATGATCATCAAGCTTGATGGTCCCTACACGCACAAGTCTGGGTTCAGTGGCCCAATAGGAAAACTTTTGGAGAAGATCAATGACATACCTGTCAACTTTAGCTTCAAGGCTCTGCCAGGAGAAGAAGATATAATTGAACTGCCAGAAGACATTGTACAGAACCTTAGCACTGACCAGAAGAACTGCTACCTACTGATCAAAGCTCTCAAGACAGGAGATTTGAGCAAGGAAGTTGCTGGTCTGAAGTGTGGCCCACTGAATCAGTCACGCTGGCCGACTACAGGTGAGGCTCTGTTGATGCTGTGGATGAGGCAGCATGGTCTAAAGGGGGAGGTGTTGAAGAAGCTGGAGGTGCTGCTGAAGTTCTGCCTGGACTTCTACTTCAAGATGTATTTTGAGATCAAGGTGAAGCACCACGTGAGGTATGGACCTCACCATATTGTGACCGCTCTGGGACTGCTGAGATGCCGCTTCTCCAATTACTCTGATTAATTGGGATAAGGAGAAACTGTATGAGCCACTCTTCACTTGTAAGATGTCAAGAGGAGAAGTTGAGGAGCTTCTCAGGTCTCCACTTGAAGTTGAGAACTTTTCAGTTCACACTCAAAGCTGTGAAACAGCAGTCCAGGAAGTTTCAGCTGCAGCTCATGCAGTGTATGGGCAAGAGAGAAGAGATGGTTTTGTTCGTGTTAGGATCGATCACAGAGAATTGCTGCCAGTTTTCAAGTCAAAGCAAGACATTATGAACATGTTTTAGATCTCTACAAGACCTGCTAGACAAATCAAGATGCTTTCAGAAGAAAAAATCTCAAAACATTCAGTTGACCAGCATATTATTACAAGCTGAGGGTGGAGGAGGGACTTATACAAATATTAAAGAAGAATTGCAATTAACAAAAAAAGGTTGAACGTCACAGCAGCTTGCGGAAAGGTGGGAGCAGCTGCCATCACACTCAGTGATGCTGAAAAGGAATAAATAAAAATTGGTGGAGGCGTTTCTAAAAAAAGAAAATGCAAGACCAAGAAAGAAGAACAAAAAGATTCTGCCTAATGAAGAGAACAGCCGCGAAATGTGGTGTATGGGGGACTAAAAATCATACAATTCCTTAGTTTTGGGCCATTTTGGGTGATTTTGGTTATTTTAGGGGTTATGAACCACTTTGGCTGATCTTAAATGGGTCCAAGCCTGCCCCTAGAAATGCTTAAGGGTGTATGTGAACAAGATGGAACATGTGGAGGTCATTTGAGGCTACCAAGTCTTTGAAATTTGGCAAAAATCTCATTTTTCGACAAAAAAGTGCGATTTTGAAAACTTAAATGCGATTTTTCGCAAAAGTTGCAGAAGACGAACCCCTCTTAAAATTCAATTTTACATAGGAATACATACTGCCAATCTTGAAATTCCAAGTTTTTCAGTGTTCGACCTGAGCATGATACACCCTACAGTACTGTCCCTTGTGGTACTGAGCTGCGTACTTCCGATTATATATATATATATATATATATATATATATTATATATATATATATATATATATATGGTTCTGTATTGGGCCCCTTGCTCTTTCTTATATGAGGGGTCGCGCGTCTTACGGTACCTAAGCGCCACCACAGGCGAAAACGTGTTTTTGATGGATATCACTATTTTCACCCTTCCTCTGTCGCGTGGTTTGGGTTATAATGACCTTACGACACTAGAAGTATGGTTGAAAACCTTATGAAGCGAACTACTTTTTTCACCTCATTCTGTGCCAGAAATCGCACCCAAAGTTCCGCATAATAAGAAAATAAAAAAATATATATATAAAATATGAAAATCTATTCCAAAAACTCATCAACATCTTCATTAGCATACTTAGAACTCTAATTTAGCCAAAAATGAACGTTCTAGCTCAATTAATAACATATACTATTGCCAGAATATTGCTGAAGTTTGGAGGCGATTTGTGGCGAATTTTAATTTTGGCGCTTAGGTACTGTAAGACGCGGGACCCCTCATATATATTAACGATTTAGATGTCGGCCTAGTCAGTACAGTTTCAAAGTTTGCGGATGACACGAAGTTGGGTGGTAGGGCGATTAATGACGAAGATAGAGGTAAAATCCAGGAAGATCTGAATAAAATCGTTGATTGGTCAGTCACATGGAAAATGAGAATTAATGTTGATAAGTGCAAAATGTTACATAGAGGTTCGCGTAACAGTAATTTTGCGTATAGTATGTCAGGGAAGGAGTTAGCAAGCGTAGAGCAGGAAAAAGATTTTAGAGTTATAGGCACTGATGATTTAAAAGAAACAAAGTGCTAGGTTTTATAGCTCTGAATTTTGACGCCGGCATCTGTATATGGGATGAATTTCACAATTAAACACGTGAAATGAATGAATGCTGCAAACCCACAAGGAAGAAGAAAAACGATTCCAAGGCCTTTCGTGTTCAGAGCTACACCTCGTCAGGGAATGAAGAGAGAAGGCAAGATGCTCATAAATATATACAACGTAGCGGAAACCAAAACAATTAGCACATACTTAACAAGAGTTAATGAGAGGCAAAAGGAATTTTAACAAGATATTGTCAATTTTATGCATTCCCGCACTGTTATTGAAATTGTTTTTATAATGGATAAATACACATTCTAGAATATTTCTTTCTATTATATCTGTTTTTAAAAAGCGCTTTAGAACTATCCCACTTGATGCTATGATTACATCTATACATATGGTTAAACAAAGCATTGGAATTATTAGCTGTTCTACACGCATATTTATGCTGTTTTACCCAAATATCTAACGTTTTACCCGTTTGGCCTATATATACTGAGTTACTTTGTGTACATCTGATCGAATACACACAACCAACAACAGTATCCGGGCTATTCTTTATTAGGCGTGATTTAACAATATTATTATACTTAAAGACTACATTGATGCCAAGTGCTTTAAGTAAAGTCGGAAGATATTGAAAATTAACATGGTAAGGTAGGCTAAGGATATTTTTACGCTCAAATTCCTTTACAGCTACACTATTATAATACCTATTCTTGGCTTTCCTAAGGCAGTTATCTAGAAATGAAATAGGATAACATAATTTAGTCCCAACATTCATGATATTGTATAACTCGGAATCTAAAAATTCAGAACTGACAACTCTCAATGCTCTGAGAAACATAGCAGAGAAAATACAAGAATTAGTCGAGGGATGATGGTCCGAATAAAAATGCATATAAGAGTTGTAATTAGTACTCTTACGAAAAACTTCAATTTTGAACTGATTCAAGCATCTCCAAATTTTTAGATCCAGAAAAGATAGGCTTCCATCATTTTCTTTTTCAACCGTGAACTTAATAGATGGGACTAAATTGTTGAGCCTACCAACAAATAAGTCATCATCTAAATTGTTGGGCCAAAGGCATAAAATATCATCATATACGTGTACCAAACAAAGTTAAAAATAAACAATAGTAGGCAAAATTCTTCTCTCAAAAAATTTCATAATTCCATATATAAGTTAGCTAATACCGGTGAGAGGGGATTTCCCATGACCAATCCAAACGACATAGTGACGGATTGATACTAAGAAACTGCTGCGAAAGCTTTCGCAGCAGTTTCTTAGTATCAATCCGTCACTACCATATCTGTACGGCTTAGTAAAAACACACAAATTTAATAATCCCATGAGGCCTATTGTTAGCTCAGTAGGCTCAGTAACCTATAAGCTATCTAAATGGTTAGTTAGTTTATTAACGCCGTTAGTTGGCTCTATTTCTAAGTCACATATTGTAAATAGCATGGATCTTATTGACAAACTGAACTTTCCTAATGACCCTAATTTCAAATTGGTACTGTAATCTTTGATGTATGCTCATTATTCACAAAAGTCCCTGTTGATGACTACTTGATTTTTTAAAAGATTAGATCTCTGAATATTCTTTCCCTGTTCAACACAACACTCTTATTGAGTTAATTAAGCTTTGTGTCAAAGATTGTAAATTTCAGTTTGAAAATAAGTTTTATGCTATGTCGTTTGGATTGGCGATGCCTTTTGCCTCTCATTAACTCTTGTTAAGTATGTGCTAATTGTTTTGGTTTCCGCTACGTTGTACAGTATATATTTATGGGCGTCTTGGCTTCTCTCTTCATTCCCTGACGAGGTGTAGCTCTGAATACACGAAAGGCCTTGGAATCGTTTTTCTTTTTCCATGTGGGTTTGCAGCATATTCTATATATATATATATATATATATATATATATATATATATATATATATACACACACACAGTCAAAAATTTAAGTACACCTACTAACTTCCAATGTTTTGCTGCTTAGCTCATGACATAAACTTTAAATGTAAACTTAACAGGTACTAGAGATGAATTTGCTTACCTGGCTTTCATATTGTATGCTTCATTGCATCTGCCCTATGCAGTGTGTTGTAACACAGAAGCTTCTCCAAAATAGCCTTCAAAATGTGTTAATTTACGTTTAGCATGCAACCTAAAATTAATGCCATTAGCTCTGCACAAAGGTCCAAACACAGTTTAAAAAGTCTTTACTAGGGTAGTGTGTTTCTTCAGGAGTATGTTAATACATGTGTTCAGTTATTAACATGCGCTGCAGGTCTTTATATATAGAATCCTTGCACAGGAACTAACTGTGTAGTTTAAGGTATATTTGTGTGTTTCAAAAAGCAAAAATGGGTGCCAAAGCTCAGTTAACAACAGAAAAAAGACAGTGGATTGTAACTTTGAGAAATGAAGGCCAATCACTGAGGCAAATTGCAAAAAAATTAAAAGTTTCTGTGAATACGGTTGCTTGTGCCATTAAACGGTACGAAGAAACTGGTCAAAATAAGAAGAGGAAAAGGTCAGGGTGACCAAGAACCACAACAGACTCAGAGGAGAAGTATATCCGAGTCACCAGTCTGCGCAACAGACGCCTCACAGCACCTAAAATCAAAGCCCAGCTGAATAACTACAGAAGTACAACAGTTTCAACATCAACTGTTCAGAGAAGACTAAGAGAGACACGATTAAAAGGACGAACTGCAGCAAAGAAACCAATGCTGAGACTCCAGAACAAACAGAAAAGGCTAGTCTGGGCTAGAAAACACCAAAAATGGACTGTTGAGCAGTGGAAATTTGTCCTTTGGACTGACGAATCAAAGTTCAAAGTTTTTGGATCCAAACGCAGAGTATCTGTGCGGCGCAGAGTGGGTGAAAGAATGACACAGCAGTGTGTTGTGCCAACAGTGAAGCACGGTGGAGAAAGTGTGATGGTCTGGGGATGTTTTGCAGGGGAGCAAGTTGGAGATGTCCACAAAGTCACTGGAATACTGAACCAGCGTGGCTATCACAGCATTCGACAGCGCCATGCTATCCCATCTGGACTGCGACTAGTTGGCCAACAGTTCTAATGCAGCAAGACAACGATCCTAAACACACTTCCAATCTGTGTCAAAATTACCTGAAGCAGAAAGAACGGCAACATCAGTTCACAGTTATGGAATGGCCAGCTCAGTCCCCAGATCTGAACTCCATCGAGCTAGTGTGGGATGAACTGGATCAACGAGTAAAAGCCAAGCAGCCATCCAGTGCTCAGAAGCTTTGAGAACTCTTACAAGAGTGCTGGCAGCAGCTTTCATCAGACTATCTTCTTTCTCTTGTTGCGCGCATGCCTCGAATTTGTTCTGCTGTAATTGCTGCTAGAGGAGGCTATTTTGATGAATCTAAAATTTAGACTGCTTTTGATAAATTGTCCTGATTTGTTGTTATTTAAGTTCCCATGTTTGTACTTATGAATTTGTGTCATGATAACTTAGTTAATAAATAAAAACTTTAAACAAAATTTCAAATTTAGGAATATTTCAGGGTGTACTTAAACTTTTGACTGGTAGTGTATATATATATATATATATATATATATATATATATATATATATATATATATATATATATATATATATATATATTATATATATATATATATATATATATATATATATATATATATATATATATATATATATATATACGTTTTCGCAATAGCCTCTCACAATTAAAAAAAGATGGGGAGCTCCATATTACTAAAGCAGACAAGGCTAACACCATAGTTATTATGGACAAAGTGGACTACCTCAGAAAGATGAACGAGCTTCTCCAGGACCCCGCCACATACAGCAAACTTAGGAAGAACCCGCAGGATGACGTCATCAAATCATTTAATAGTGGCTTGAAACGCATTCTCAAAGATCATAAGGACTTAATTCCGCTTTTCATGTCCACTTCACCTTCTCTGCCCTACCTTTACGGTCTTATTAAAACCCACAAACCTGGCAACCCTATGCCCCTATTATTAGCTCGGTGGGCTCTATTACTTATAAACTCTCCAAATGGCTTGTCAAAGTCTTGTCCCCCATTCTCGGAACTATCTCTGATTCACATGTAAAGAATTCCATGGATCTTACTGAAAAATTGAATAATGCACGTAGTGAAACTAACGATAGATTGATCAGTTTTGACGTTTGTTCATTGTTTACAAAAGTGCCGATTGATGATATGCTTGACTTTCTCTCCCAAGAATTACATAAGTATGACCTGCCACTACCTTCACACATTGTTTTGGAACTTATTAAGCTTTGCATCAAAGACTGTAAATTCACTTTCAATAACGAGTATTATCAACAAGTTTTTGGGATGGCCATGGGCAACCCCTTGTCGCCCCTCCTCTCCAATATTTATATGGAGTTTTTCGAAATTACTTACATTCCGAGAATCCTGGGGGTTGGCATCCCTTGGTTGCGGTACGTCGACGATATTTTGTGTATCTGGCCCATGAATCGTGACCTGGATAACTTCCTCCTTCAGTTAAATGATCAAGTCCCCTCCATTAAGTTTACTTTAGAAGTGGAACAAGACAATTCAATTCCGTTTTTGGATGTGCGTGTACATAGGGAAAGCCCAGGTTTTAAGTTCAGTATCTATCGGAAAAAAAAAACAATTTGTCCTACGTACACTTTTACTCGGGACATGACACCCCCCACTAAGAAGGCCATTTTTTCTTCAATGTTTCTCCGCGCCCTTAGGATCGCCAGTCCGGAATACATCGATGCCGAATTAGAAAAAATCAACGGTATTGGAAGTGATCTGTGTTATCCATCTGCATTTATGGAATCTTGTCTCAACAAGGCAAAACGAACTTTCTATCGAGGTAATAATAACACTCGTACTTTGTCAAAAAATATTTTAGTACTTCCATTTTTCCCGGGCTTTTTAGGCATTGCTAATGTACTTAAACTTTTGGATATTAATGTAGTATTTTCATATAACAATATTGTGAAAAATATCGTAGTAAAAAATAGCCCTACCAATAATTCAGGCATTATCTATAAAATTGGTTGTAAACAATGTGATTCCTTTTACATAGGTCAGACGGGAAAGGATTTGCACACACGTATAAAACAGCATCAATATTCCGTTAGAACAGGACAGTCGTCCAGTGCCCTTTTTGTCCATTTGTCAGAGTTATCCCACTGTATTGATTGGAATAATGCTTTAGTTTTATTTCACTCTAGCAACATTGTTAATAGAAATATTCTTGAGTCTGCCATTATCCAACTTACAAATAACTTCAACATAAGCAAAGGTCTTTTTCAATTCCTTCAGAAAAGATTTAGATAAGAAGGGTAGAACGCTAAATCTTTGGTAAACTTGTATGCCACTCTAATAACTTTTATTTTTCAATTTATTTTTATATACAAGATGGGTAGAGTGATAAAACCCGGGCAGATTTCCAGTATAAATTTGTATTTTTTTATTTTTTTATAACATTGGTTGGAAACAATTAATTTAATCTTGTGCTAAAAATCGGTAGTTTGATCTTGTGCTAAAAATCGATAGTGTTTCCTTACAAAGTTGTATGCCCCTCCCACAATCTTTTAATCTTTAATAATTTTTTTTTTTTTAATTTCATTTCTCCGTTTATTGTATATATATATATATTTTTTTTTTTTCTGTAACCTATATATAGGCTGTAACTCTATGTACTTCAGTGTTCCTGAGGATGTCATTAGACGAAAGCGCTTGAGCACCATTCTGTGTTTCCTTTCCTTCGTGGTTTTATTCATCATAAATATTTTTCACGTGTTACTTTTGTGAAATAATTTTCATATATATATATATATATATATATATATATATATATATATATATATATATATATATATATATATATATATATATATATATATATATATATATATATATATATGTATTATATTATATATATATATATATATATATATATATATATATATGTATTATATTATATATATATATATATATATATGAAAAATTATTTATTTTTTTTCTGTAACCTATATATAGGCTGTAACTCTATGTACTTCAGTGTTCCTGAGGATGTCATTAGACGAAAGCGCTTGAGCACCACTTTGTGTTTCTTTTCCCTTCGTGGTTTTATTCATCATATTATATATATTATATATATATATATATATATATATATCTATATATATATATATATATACTACTACTATAATTACCACATGTCGCTGCAAATGTTCAAAGTTAAACTTGCGCCTATTAATTATTAACAAGAAGATTTTTATATTCAGAAAATACTCGCTCCACATCACACGAAACAAAAGGTGCATGTTTCAAGGCTAGAAAATCCGACAGATTAAGAGGTTTCAGCGTTCCGTCAATTTCAGTTTTTCCTGAAAGGATCTCGCTAATTTTCTTCAACTTTCCATATCCTTCGATTTTAGACAGCACATTATTAAGCTTGTTAATGAAATCTGTGCATTCAATGTCTTTCAGTACGTCAACTGTCAGTACAGTAAGTAACTTTTATCCTTTTCTTCTTCTTTTCCTAAGACACCAAACACAAAATTCACAACGCATCGTTGTTCCACATTTGTTGTTTCGTCGAGGGACACCCAAATCTTATTTTCACCAGCTTTGCTTCTTATTTTTTCAAGAGTTTCCTCGTACAATTGTGGAACATAATTTTTCCGTAGCGTGGACTCGTCTGACACTACTTTTCCTGTGTATTTTTCTATGAATTCATTGAGGCTTTTGTTTTTCAATTTTGCTAGGGGAATATCTGCTGAAATAAATGCATTGCATAAATCGACGTTGAACTGTGAACGACTAGGACCAGGTTTACGAGCAAACAACAACTGTTGCTCCTGCTTAGCATTACTGGAACTTTGCAGCCTGACATGTTTAGCTGTTTGAAGGTGTTGTATTACTTGAAATTTCTTATCCGCCGATATTGGAATTTCACAGTATTTACAGAACAACACTCGACCATCAGTAGTGAATGCTTCATATTTTTTCGCAAATGCTTGAAGAATTTTGTATTTACTTCGCTTTTCTTGGCATTTCGGTAGTTCACGGTGGTATGTACCGCACGTACAATGGGCAGAATGCAAATGAATAAATGATCGCCGGTCACTTGCCACATAACAATTGGTAGTTCATGGTGGTCTGATGTATGACGTCACAACTTGGCTGGTGGCGTGATCTTTGATGCCGGGAATATCATACACGTCAACCAACCAACCAAAGTGAAGTATGTAGGTAAGCTATGTACTTCACTTTCAAGATTTATGTTTGTTTGGTGACAAACATGTTAAAATATGCATTTGCATATGCAAATATGCAAATGCATATTTATCTGAAGCCTATATATATATATATTTATTGTGTATATACAAGTTTATACAAAGAGAGAGAGAAGTACATTCTGATCCCTTCATGAAATACGATGCTTGGCCTTTTATGATTCTCACTTCCTGTGAAAACCCCCTTTTCATTGTCCCTTTGTTCTCTTCTTTTATTTGGAATTTGATAAATGTTTTCCTGTTTCTTCTGTTCGTAGATTAACATAAAAATATGGACATGTCATATTTAAATTCTCTCTCTCTCTCTCTCTCTCTCTTCTCTCCTCTCTCTCTCTCTCTCTCTCTCTCTTTTCATATCTGCACGTACACCGCATATGTAGAAAGAGGATAATAGTAGCAGTTCGCGCCATGTTGCCAAGTTCCAATCTTTATAAAACTAAAACATTTTTGGAGATGAAAATAGTTTCGGAAAAAAGTTCTTCAAAAATGTCTAAAAAGCATAAAAACTTACTAATTATTAACGACTGGATTTTGGTTTCGAAATTTGATTATGGTGTTACAAAAAAGAGCAAACTAAACCAAACAAAAATATAATGTTACCAGTTGTTTGAAAGAGGACTTTTTTGGCGAAACTGTACGTAACATCGCGAACCCTATTTTGGTGATCGTTTTTTTATAATTTTGACGAATGATTCAATTGTATGATTCACCCAATTTTTCTTCCTTCCTTTGTTGGGTTTTGCGAGATGAAATTTATTTATTCTGCTCTGGCAACGTTTCCTCTTATTTTGTGGTTGTTTAATTCTCTCTTTTTTTATTCTTATTTTTTGTGATCAGTTTTAACAATTTATAATTGTATGGTTTCCTTATCATTATCATTTAATATTAACTTCGTTGATCTCATATTTCTATTCTTGATAAATGTTACTTTGTGTTTGCGACAATTTTCGTTTACTCTACTACATGACCTCCTCCTATTGCATTCTCTCATTATTCTTGTTGCTATACCCCTCATTATTCTTTGTTGCCTAACTTTATACCCATTTGGTCTACAAGATATAACATCAGCACTCTAATAAACTACAGTAACTTAACCTAGCGCAACCTAATCTATGCTAACTTAACCTAATCTGCGCTAACCTAGCCTAACTTTATCAAACCCACATTCACTTGTCGATTTTACGCTAAGCCGATCAGATGTCGTTAGCGTGTTATTACTTATTTCATTCATGTTATTCTCGACTTTGTTACTTTCTGGTGCAGCTTTTCATATCCTTTCTTCACCTAAATTACTATCTATTCTTTCTTCTTTACCAACAATGTCAAGTGAAGTTTGAATTACTTTTTTTTTATACCTCTCGATACGTGTCACCAAATGTGACCAACTATAAAGAGACGACGATTTTATTATTCGCTGTTGATCACCCTTTCATCATTCTTTCCAGATTGAAAAATTCGTAACGTTTTAATGAAATTACGCATTCAATGAGAGACAAATTGCTTTGTTGATTCTTCATTATTTTTCGCCTATATTTTGTTTCTTTCTGGCCACTTCTCAACTTTTCTTTTCAGTTTCGCTTCTCTTTCGAAATCCGAAACGTGACATGGTTTGTGACCTTCTTCCTTATTTTGGTTATGAAGAGAACCAAGATTATATTTTGTTCAGCTGAAGTACTTTATAATTTCGATAGGTTTAATTATTATTTTCGCTATATTTTGGTTTGCTTTAAATTTTTTATTTTTCTCCATGTATTTTTTAAATTTATTTTTTATGCCAGGAAGGAGGAGCCAAGGGCAAATGCTTGCAAAGCGCCCGCAGAAGAAGAAGAGAGCCAAAATCAAAGTTCAGGGTTTTCGAGATGCCTGGACACTGCGTTTGAAAGATTAGAGATCATAGACAGTGGGAAAGATGGATTAAGGAAGATTGTTCCAGAGTTGACAGGTTGAGTAGATGAAAGATTGAAAATACTGATTAACCGTTGCGTCAGAGAGTTGGACAGAAAAGGAGCAATAAAGTGTAGAAAGTCTGCTGCTGCTGCGTGCTCTCCTTAAAAGAGTTAGAGAGTTCAGAAGAGCAATGTCCGTTAGAATAGCGATAGTAAAGAGAGAGAGAGAGAGAGAGAGAGAGAGAGAGAGAGAGAAGGCAACATTGCGGCGAAGAGACAGGGATTGAAGAGAGTCAGTCTTCAAATCCTTTGTCCTCCCTCGCGCAAAGTTGAAATTCTTACAGTGACCCAAAAGACACAGCCATTTATTAAACAACTTCTTTGCAAATATCGGCTCCAAAACTGCAGCCTCGATCCCAATTACAGACACTCACTACCGACAATGCGTGCCACAACCAAATCAAGCTCGTTTTTTTTTTATCCAATCCTACCATACAATATCTCTCTAGCAATAAAAAATAAAAAAAATAAAGATGCTGACATTAATACGATCCCAGTAAAATGATACAAATTAGTATCCGATGAAATTGCAATACCACTCAGTAAGCTAATGAATGAATCAGTAACACGGGGGTATATTCCCTTACAGTCTAAAGGAAGCCAGAGTATGCTACGTATTTAAGTCGGGGAAACCCAAACACTACATCTAGTTATAGCCTCATTTCTATATTGCCAACTTTAAGTAAAGTATTTGAAAAAAATCGTGCGCAACAAACTTATTAATTCTTAATCAAATACGATGTTTTAATTAAAACAATTTGAGTTCAGAAGTGGACATACAACGGAAGATGCCATAAACATGCTATTAGAAAATGTGTATCCTGACTTAAACAGCAAAAACACACTGCCTTCATCTTCCTCGACTTGTAAAAAACACTTGAAACACTTTCGCATGAAATGTTATTGAATAAACTTCACATATATGGAATAAGAGGAAATATCCTCGATTGGTTTAAATCATATCTCTCAAATCGTCATCAGTACATCAGATTAAAAGATAATTTATCCGACAAGGTGATGCTAAATAGTGGAGTCGCAGAAGGCTCTATTGTTGGCCCACTACTATTTCTGATTCACGTCAACTATTTTCATCTCTCACCCACGTTAAATTTTGTACAATACGCAGATGATACTACTTACTTCTTCCCATCATAACTCAGACTTTCTGATTGATGAGAGGACCATGCAATTAGAAAATGTGTATAAATGATGTGTGCTAATAAACTTACTAATACAAACTGTAAACTAAAAATTGGGAATACTACTCTCGCAAGGATGAATGAGGTTAAAGTAGTTGGCATTAATTTAGACGAAAAATTAAATTTCAGAAGTGATATACAACATATCAAAGCCAAAATATTAAGATTTCTCTTCATATTAGTTAAACTAAAAATAATCCTTCCTCAAAACGCACTCCTTACCCTATATTATTCCTTCATCCATCCACATTTATTATATCGCATTACAACATGAGGTAGTTCAAAAAAATATATAAAACATCCTTTGGAAGTAATTCATAAAAAGTGTCTGCGAACTCTCTCGAATAATGACAACAAAGTCACACTTCCTCATTGTTTAAAGCGCGAAATATTTTAAAACTAAGTGACTTATACAAATTCGCTGTTGCTGTCAATATGTTTAAAGTTATCAATAAAAATCAACGTGCATCACCCATTCAAAGAACAATCGCCCCCATCAAATACACCGTCGTTATAACACCAGACTGCCAGTGATTTTATACACAAACCTAACTATACGATAGAAACTGCAGGAAATGCACTTTCGAAGGACCCAGATGTATGGAATGCAATTCCCATGCGTATTAAACAGGCTTCATCACTAAATGTATTTCGCAAATCACTAAAAAAACACTTCATTAGCTTCTACTGATGTATAAGTTCACTAGTGCCATTTTTACCATGTAGTAATGAAGTCCCCATCTTATAATCAACTATTTACCATGCTAATTTCATTAAGCACTTTAAATTCGTAATTTATTCTTTTTATATTTTCTATTGAGCATCATTTATTTTCTCTAAATATGCAATAATTTATTTAATTTAAAATTATGTAACATTTTGTAAACTTTGTATTGTATTTATTTTATCATTATTATTTATCATCATCTTATCACTATTACTATCACTTGCCACTTTCACTTTCTTATGTAATAAATAAACTAAAGTCCATTAATTTTGCCATGCTTCCAACGCCATATTCAGATTAGAGTACTGCGAATATTTTAATGTCGTATTAAATATCTAAAAATTGTACAACTCTGTCACTCGTATTCTTTTCTGAATTAAAAAAAAAAGGTTAATATAATACGTTATGGAGCAAGACTTTTGGAACGCCCTGTATATAATAGAAAGCTTGACGAACAGAAAACGATTTTATTTTCATTTTGGTAATAAGAGGCTTCTGCTGAGCATAACCCTGTTTTTGTTGGGAGGAAAGGCGTCTTCCTACGTGGAGGCGAGGATTTCTAATGTGTGTTCATAAAATATCTATATTGTTCTCACTGAAGGAGGACACCTATTTGGATGTTGGAATTTCAAAGTCAGCATTATAAACTTTCATCCCCATCAGGATTGTTCGTCAGTTAGTTCGTCATTTGATAGTGATTAAATTCCTTGAATTTTGACTTAACACATTCAATTTATCTTATTTCAACTGTATCAGAAATAACTACATATAACAAAAAATTTCTTAATTAAGACTATCGGTATTGCTTAAAGTAATAGTAATATTTTTGAGAGTTAGTATCAATACTCGACGTCCCCATATAAAAAGGAAAAAATTAATAAACTAGAAGGAATTCAAAGAAATTTCACAGCCAAGATTGATGGCTGAAAAAGAACTCAACTACTAGGAAAGACTACGTAAATTATATCTATATTCACTAGAAAGAAGAAGAAGAGAGATACACCATAATTTACATATGGAAAATGATCGAAAAACTGGTACGAAACCTCAAAC
This sequence comes from Bathynomus jamesi, assembly GCA_023014485.1. Lineage (NCBI taxonomy): Eukaryota > Metazoa > Arthropoda > Malacostraca > Isopoda > Cirolanidae > Bathynomus > Bathynomus jamesi. The sequence goes on from JAJOZX010004287.1 coordinate 213,212, forward strand.
TAAACCCAACTACCATCCAAACAACACTGCGAAATAGGAAAGACAGAATGTATAGTGTTCCCGAACTGAGGGCCCGACAAAGGATACCTTGAACACTGAAAGAAAATATTGGTCAGTATACTGCTCAGTCTCGACGTCCCCATATAAAAAGGAAAAAATTAATAAACTAGAAGGAATTCAAAGAAATTTCACAGCCAAGATTGATGCTGAAAAAGAACTCAACTACTAGGAAAGACTACGTAAATTATATCTATATTCACTAGAAAGAAGAAGAAGAGAGATACACCATAATTTACATATGGAAAATGATCGAAAAACTGGTACGAAACCTCAAACTAAACCCAACTACCATCCAAACAACACTGCGAAATAGGAAAGACAGAATGTATAGTGTTCCCGAACTGAGGGCCCGACAAAGGATACCTTGAACACTGAAAGAAAATAGCTTGGTTGTCAAGTGGCCAAGACTTTTGGTAATAAGAGGCTTCTGCTGAGCATAACCCTGTTTTTGTTGGGAGGAAAGGCGTCTTCCTACGTGGAGGCGAGAATTTCTAATGTGTGTTCATAAAATATCTATATTGTTCTCACTGAAGGAGGACACCTATTTGGATGTTGGAATTTCAAAGTCAGCATTATAAACTTTCATCCCCATCAGGATTGTTCGTCAGTTAGTTCGTCATTTGATAGTGATTAAATTCCTTGAATTTTGACTTAACACATTCAATTTATCTTATTTCAACTGTATCAGAAATAACTACATATAACAAAAAATTTCTTAATTAAGACTATCGGTATTGCTTAAAGTAATAGTAATATTTTTGAGAGTTAGTATCAATACTAGCAGAGAGAACATTAAAAAATTAATTTAGCGTTTTCATAAAGAAAAGATAGTGAGTTTAGTCCTTGAGTTTACATTAGACGTGTTATACTCGTACAATATGTAATAGTATAATATACAATATAATATATAAATATATATATAAAATATAATATAATATATATAATATATATATATATATATATATATATATATATATATATATATATATATATATATATATATATATTCGTATGTAATATAAAATATATATAATATACAAACCTCATGTATAAACTAAAAAAAATTTAAAACACTTTTAAATGTGTATGGGTAATGGGTATGGGAAATGGGCACAACGCTCAGGTTAGACGAATGCGACCCATTGCGCAAACTTCTGGATTATTATTACTCGCATCATTGGGTGTCGAACCCCTGACCTCAATATTTTCACGTCGTTTATAGAAAAACAGTACCCATTGACCCACGGGCGCTGGCGAAGAAAGGTTAATTCAAGTGTACTATAACTACAAACTTGTCGGTCCTTGGACGAAGGAATAACAGAAATGTCTTCCGTATTATTCAAAGGACAATATGATGGCGTTTCAGACTGATTTTTATTAAGTTTTGTGATGACTGAAAAGCAAATTAAACGAATCCATGAGAATTACCCAAGAACGGAGAACGTCACCAAAGAGTTATTTCAAACGAGAAAGCTTTATATGAAGCGTATAAAAATTATATAATGTGAATTTATTTTATATTTACTCGTCAGCCAGAAATTGCTTGAATGTATAACCATCTACGAAAAAATATTGGTCAGTATACTGCTCAGTCTCGACGTCCCCATATAAAAAGGAAAAAATTAATAAACTAGAAGGAATTCAAAGAAATTTCACAGCCAAGATTGATGGCTGAAAAAGAACTCAACTACTAGGAAAGACTACGTAAATTATATCTATATTCACTAGAAAGAAGAAGAAGAGAGATACACCATAATTTACATATGGAAAATGATCGAAAAACTGGTACGAAACCTCAAACTAAACCCAACTACCATCCAAACAACACTGCGAAATAGGAAAGACAGAATGTATAGTGTTCCCGAACTGAGGGCCCGACAAAGGATACCTTGAACACTGAAAGAAAATAGCTTGGTTGTCAAGTGGCCAAGACTTTTTAACCAGCTTCCGAAGGACCTCAGGAACGTCGCAGGGGTCAAAGTTGCAGTCTTCAAAAGAAGACTAGATGCCTGGCTCAGGACGGTACCAGATGAGCTGGGTATACTTGGCTATGTGCGTTGGAGAGCGCAAGAGAGCAACTCACTCCTCCACTAAGCCAGGCCTAGAGGCGGGGCCACCAGCTTGATCTTCGTGCGAAGAGAAACCAACGCACGAAACTGCTTCGAGGTTACGAGTCATGGGTAGCATTGGGTAGTATAATGCGCCTCGGTGGTGTAGTGGTTAGCATCGCTGACTACGAATCCACCGGCCTCAGGGTTCGATTCTCGGTGACGACAGTCAGCGCGCAGCAAACCCAGCTGTTCGTCCTTTCATACAATAAAAAGTGTTTGGTAGATAGCCCAGTGGTTAAGACGCTGGGCTGCTGATCGAGAGGCCGTGAGATAGAGTCCGGACGAGGATTTTATAATTTCTGACCAACCGTGGTGGGTTGTGGGTCGGATTCCACGTTAAGTTGTAGGTCTGATGTGGAGCAACAAGCTTGGCCTTCGTCAGAATTCGGCCGGAAGCAAAAATCAAGGTTAATCAAGTAAAAAAGTTGTTGTTGTGACGGCAAATTTGCGTGCCGAAATCTCTCAACGAGAATAGGAGCAGAAATTTTAGTTTTAAGGTTTTGTTGTTTAAATCTCTAAAGCAAGGTAGTTTAGAGTATGGTTATTGAAGAATATCAATAGGTTTCTTGTTACAGGGTTAAAAATAAAAATGTTTCAGATTGTTTAACTTTCGTTCGATTTTTATTTTTGTGTTCTCACGGTAAGAATATAAATAACCCAGGACAGCCTCGCGGTAAAGATTTATAGTAGGGATCGAGGAGCGGCCCTAACTTCAAAGAGAAGGGAAAACAAGCTGGCCGAGTTCAAATGTATAATGGTTTGTTTTCGCTTCGTGGTTAAACTTTGTGAGACAGACTTCGAATCCACTTGTTAAATTGGACCATGACGTTGGTCATATATTTGAGAAACCAAGTGGCTTCGAAGAAAGAACTTTATTTTAAGTTGACTTTTAAGGAAAAGGAGGAGCTTTGTTTTTGGAAGGGAATGTTAATATCCAATCAAGGGACAATAATTCTTGTAACACCCAGTGAGGAAAAAGAAAAGCTCCTTCTGTCCTTATGTATGGATGAAAGCTTTCGTAGGGACGACCTTATGTAATGAAAATGTTTTTTGATAGGTCATTCAGAATATTGTAAGGCGGAGTCCTTGAAATTTTAAGGTGTAACTTAGATTTCTAAGTTAGTTGTAGCTCCGTCCCCGAAAGTTAAAAGTGGCTTGTAAGAATAACTCCTTAAAATTTGTGACATGTTTGAAAACTTCTAAGTTGATTTGAAATTGTCTCAAGTTCTAAAATCTGAATTTCCTTTATTTACGCGAACTTGTGGGTAAGAGCTTTATTGTTAGCGACCGAAAAGAGAACTTTGTGGAATTTCTTTTAATTTAATTTTGTTCAAATTAAATGTTAAACTTTAAGTTTGCGACATATTAGGTTTCCTCAGGGAAGAGTCAATATCTTGTGTTGAAGTTGGTTCCCGTGGAAACCCGGGAAGTTAGTGCATGACCATTCAGTTATTGTGAGAAGAATCTAATTTATTTGACGGACTTTTTTCCTGGAAAAATCTGCGGAACTCGCGCAGAACTGTTGAGAGTAAATTTCCCAAATTTTTGTAAGTAAACTATTTTGTAAACTACTTCTTAGATTACGAAATTGCTGTTTCTAAAGTTACACGCAGATAAAAAAACCCTCTGTATATATGTTTTTTTGAGACTAAATACTTGCAAACATTTTCTTTAAATTAAGAATTTGATTTTTTAAACAAAATTTGTAATCGCACATCCGTATATTTCTTTCAATTTATGTCTTAATTGGAGTGAAATTAAATAAGCTTCATAAGAGGGAGTGTGTCGTTTCTATGCTACCTTGCAATAGGCCTCTCTTGTAAGCTGAGGGTAAATTAACAGTGAAAGTTTGAAATTCAAAGTGGGCTTCAAGTAAGCCGAGGGAAACTACGCGTATAAAATTGAAAGGCCATCCGAGGGGATAGGCAGTCATCCTGAAATAAACGAACCACGCGCGTACGAAATAAGTTAATCGGAAAAGGGTGTGCACCACATAAATGAAGGGGTTGCGCACAACAAAGTATATAATATTTAAAATCGTTTAAACTTCTAATTCACTTTTGGCCATCTCCATGACCATTCGTCCTAAAAGCCAAATATTCTCTCTCTATTTATTTATTTATTTATTTATTTATTTATTTATACATAGTTTTTGCCTTCTCAAAATCGGGTAAATAAATAATACATTCATCAAAGGAAGAAGAAAATGAAACTTTCGGAATCAAAGAGGCGAAGCCGCCATGGGTGCAAATGGCGTCGTCACCAGTTTGGTTCCGAACGCCTCAATTGTTTGGCAAACTCGGTCGAATGTCAATCAAACGTAAGTCACTGCAGTGACATTCCATTATTTTCTTAAATTTTCAATTTTCATTATCTATCTATCTATCTATCTGTCTGTCTGTCTGTACTGCTGTGCAAAAGTCGTTGACATTTTACATTTTCTCCTCTGATGCATAAGGAAACAAAAACTTTGCATTCAATTCAAATACACTTTTAATGTAATGAAAATCAAATTCAAATAACTATATTTATACGCATTAAACTTTGATATAAACTAATAGCGAGTGTGTCCACCCTTTTCCATTAAAACTGTTAAAATCCTTCTACAAACGCTTTCAAATAATTTTTTTTTTATAAACTCTTGTGGTATGGTGTTCCACTCTTCTTCAAAGACCTTCCACAGATCATCTAAATTGCCGGGATTCTTTTTTTTTTCCTTTATCCAGTCCCATACAGCTCCACTGATACCGAGATCTGGGCTTTGAGTGGGACATACCATACGTTGAAGGACTACAGCTTCCTCTTTCGTCTGCAAATAGGTTTTAATTTTTCCAGCTGTGTAAGATATAGTTGTAAGATAAAGTTTGGACCAATAAGCCTTTCACCACTAGTATGGTGGATCAAAATCTGTTTGTATCTAGCAACATTAAATAGACCATTAATTTTCAGCAATTTTCCAACATCACTTGAGATGCACCCCCAAACTTGAATTGAACCTCCTCCATAATTAACTATTGGCTTCAAGCAAGGCTCTTTATAGGTTTCGGTTGTTCGTCGTCTTGTATACTGTCTTCGATTACATCCAAATAATTAAAACTTTGACTCGTCCGTCCAAAACACCTTTGACCATAGTCAATTTCTGTGTTCTTGGGCACTTTTTAGCCTTTTAGCTTTGTTTCCCTTTTTTAACCCTTTAAAGACGATTTCCGCAGCATATGCCGTCATTTTGTCACCAAAAAGTATAGGTTTTATTGTTATTCAAAACTAAGTACTTTAGTAATTAGTCACTGAAATGAGACACATTTTGGGTTCCTTTCCCGACAACTAAATGACACCTATATAAACACGTAGAAACATTTATAGAAACGAAGCATTGTACTACATTTTATATTATTATTTCTGGTGGGACTTTAAAGTACCATCTGTCGTGAAAAGGTTAATAGAGGTTTTCGTACTGCAACACATCCTTTAAGTCCTAATTTCAAAAGTGACCTTTGAACTGTTGATGGATGGACAACAACACCCGAACCTTCTGCCAGTTCAACGCTTGTCTTCTTTCTATTCCTTAAATATAATATCTTCAGGTATTACTCGTCCTTGTTGGACAACTTTTCGGGTCTTCAAGTCAAGGGTTTGTTAATTACAGATGTTTTTCTGTACGTGATAATGCTTTAGATACCACACCTAGAAAATCGGGTGATGCGAGCTATTTTTGGGTTTGCAAAAATGAGGGGTTTACTAGTTTACTACTAATATAATTTATAATACGAATTTTAGCATAAATTAAAAACATAAGCCAGTAAAATCAATTTCATTTTCCCCTAGGACTTTCGAAGGTCAATTTTATTCAGGCTCTTGGCCATACTTCCGTTTCGTTAAGTCTATTCCATATTCCCAATTAAGGCCTACTTCCCCGGTCTGTTATTATATAACGTAAATTCAAATAACTTAACCCGTGAATGAACTTAAAATTAAGTATTAAAACTTACTTGTATTTCATAATAATAGTGGAAGTCTTATGTGTTGTTTAAAATTCGTGATAGAAACACGCTCATCAATAAGTGGAAAACGTTGAAGGTAAAAAAAGTTTTACTTAGCTGGAGTGAGTAATCATACGACGAAAAACGTAAGTTATAATTGTCCGGGCGATCATCTATGCGTTTAAATATTTGTGAACGTTGTGTGGGTGGTAAAATTATATGTGGGTATCATTCGGAATTTGTGAGAAACGTTATAGGCCTGTTCTAATATCCATCGGAAACATGTTTAGGTTTGCTCATGATGATGCTCATTGGATCTTTTCCGTTTGAAGGCTAGCAGCGAATTTTAATGAAAATCGGTATACTAATGTAGTTTTGGTCACTGATTTCAAAAATAATTTTCTTTTTTTTGGAGAAATGAAAAACAAACATGTTAAAGCACTTTAAATAATTAATGTGTTTTTAACGAAAATATCATGACTTAACCAATCGTCAAGGGTGTACAGTTGACCTAACCGGGCATTCAATTGACCTAATTTGGCATTCAATTGACTTCAACGGGCATTCAATTTACCTAATCTGGCATTCAGTTTACCTAATCTGGCATTCAATTGACCTAACCGGGAATTCAATTGACCTAACCGGGAATTCAATTGACCTAACCGGGAATTCAATTGACCCAACCGGGCATTCAATTGACCTAACTGGGCATTCAATTGACCTAACTGGGCATTAATTCTTGACTTTTTTCTGCTACTTTTACAGATCTGCCGGGATCCTTCAAAAAATGTATTCTTCGTAAAGTTGCACTTTTTACCGTTTGACCGACGCTTTTGGCAACGAAAGAACTGGGTATTTTTATCAAAGGAACGCACTTTCCCACACTTAGAGTACTTTTTCATAAACAGTAGCAGTTTGTGACTCTGGCTAAATTTAACACAATCCTCTGTAACTAGTTTAAGCTAGTTAAAACACACATTAATTATTTAAAGTGCTCTAACATGTTTGTTTTTCATTTCTCCAAAAAAAAGTTATTTTTTAAATCAGTGACCAAAACTACATTAGTATACCGATTTTCATTAAAATTCGCTGCTAGCCCCCAAACGTATCAGAATACAGTCACCCACCCACGAACGGAACAGCCGCCACCGACCAACAACATTCGGGGTCATCGGGGTTAGGGATGTCGCCCTGGGAGAAACCCCGCACTTAACAACACTATAAAAAATAAAATAACTTTAAAATTAATGGATCTGTAAAGAGGAAAAAAATATTTTAGTAACAATGAAAACATTACAATGTTTCACCAATTATATGTGAATGTTAAATGTGAGGGATTAGCTACTACAGTAATTAGTAGCTGCTTATATACAGTTTGCTTTTAATTGTTGTGGTCACAATGTTTTGAAGATTCTGATTAATGTAAATTAAAGGTTGCTCTATGAGTCTTTACGTTATATCAAGGTTTTTTCAGTATTAATAATGTTATTTAAATTTGGTTTTCATTTCATTAAAGTGCTTCCGGTTGATCAGCAAAGTTAACCGACATTGAGTCGGATAGTGGTTAGATGGGAGACAGTTAGCTGTATCCAGACTATGTAGCGACGCGTGGTTCGGATCCTACGTAAAGCTGTAGGTCCCCTTCGTCATATGACCTTAGATGTTACGAAGGAGGTTAAACAACCCAATCATTATTGTTTATTTCATTAAAAGTGTATTTGAAATGAATACAAAGTTTTCCTTATGCGTCAGAGTGGAAAAATGTAAAATGTATAAAACTTTTGCACAGTCGCAAGCTTAAAGAATGGAAGATGACAGAGTTATGAAAAGAGTGTATAAGAGTGTTTGCGAAGGTACAAGGAGGAGAGGAAGACCGAGAAGTGGATGGACATGGTGAATGATTGCGTGAGGAAGCGTGGACTTAATCCGGGTGATGCACGAGAAGTGGCTGCGAGTGGGTTTGAATGGAAGGGGCTTGTTAGAAGTATGTAAATTCGAGACTCTCTCTCTCTCTCTCTCTTTTACAAGCCCTGAAAGCGCCATCGCGCATGGCGTGTGAAACGCCACAGGTGTGAAATTTTGTCGTGTTGAAGGGGCGCTCATCCATCAGGAAGCCTGTGTGAATGGATGTATACGCTTTAGTTTCTACCTTTTCTCCCCTCGTTGAGAAATGAGATTTTGATATAGTATATATATATATATATATATATATATATATATATATATATATATATATATATGGTATGCAGAAAATAATATCAGGATTTTAGGCTTTTTTTAAGTTCAAATAAAAAGTGTCCGTTGTAAAAAATCGTAAAAATAGATTAAGGAAATTGTTTTAGGAATGTATCATAATTAGTGTAATTGGTAAATTTGTCTTCTTTAATCAATTTCTTCTTTAGTGATTTGATATTCGAGTAAATTAAAGAAAAGCTTAAAAGTAACTCTCTTTTGAAATTAATATTTACTTCAGGTTTGTTACAGTTCAGCAACATATTTGTTTCAGTAAAACTTTACTGTCATTATTTTTTGAAAATATCAATTTTCTTTCTTAAAAAAACATTACAGTTTCTTTAATTAATTCAACCTTTGTAAGGATATAAATTTTATTCATAGGATTGTTGTTTAAATTAATAAGAAAAACAAGTTTAAAATTTCGAACAAAGCAAGCAAACAAGGAGAGGAGAAAGCGAGAGTGGATTAATGAAATTTACCTCGGAAACCGCGAAGCAAACATTACAATTTTAAGAGCGTGGTTGCAAGTTGATAATCTGCAGTTTGCGTGTATATGGCTCCCACGATACTAAAGTTAGTATAGCCAAAAAGTTACATTAAACGCATTAAATAGATTCTAAACGTAAATTAGTAAAATATTTGTTAATTTATTTACTGCATCTTAATTACATTTATTAATTAATAATTAAGTACTGTACTAATATAGGGTATTAACCATACTATAGTTAAACTAGTCACTATATATGTACATACGAAGACTACGTTGTGATCAGTGTCGTAACACTGCTGCCTGTCGTTCAGCGAAGTTAAGCGACAGTAGGTCTGGAGAGTAGTTAGATGGGAGGCCGTCCTCTGCGTTTAGGTAATGTAGCGACCCGTCGTTCAGATCCCAGGTAAAACTGTTTGTCCTCTCCGTTATATGACCTTAGATGTTAAACAACAGAGGTTAAACAACCCCATATAAGTAATATACTCGTACGTACGAGTGTTATATTCTGGGGTTATCCAAACAATTTTATATAATTTACTATTTATCTTCTAAATCTTCTGAAGAAGTTCAATGAAAAACACTAAAGTAGCTTTAAAATATATAATACCAAACCACAAGAGTAAAATTTACTCGGATCACCTGAAGATCCGTCACCCCAGCCTTTTTTAGTAGCTTTATAAGGCTAACTAACGAAAATATCACGACCTAACCTAACCAATCGTCAAGGGCGTACAGTTGACCTAACGATTGGTTAGGTTCGGTCGTGATATTTTCGTTAGTTAGCCTTATAAGGCTGACTAAAGAAGGCTGGGGGCCTTATCTTCAGGTGATCCATTTAGTCTATAGTTTAGTTTAGTATAGCTTAGTGTTTATCGTATAGTATTTATTTATTTATTATTTATAGTATAGCTCAGTATTTAACTGGGGGGTAATTACTCCCCGGGGGATAATTCGGCTTTTTTTCGGGGGTAACGAGCTGGCACCACTGTTCAAATAAAATCTGTTATGGTTCCACTAAAATTGTTATTCTTTCCTAATTTTCTTTTTCTCATATTTGCCATTATAAAGGGGAGTGGGGGTAATTACGGTTTTGCTGGCTTGCTCAAGGGGTAACAGTGCGAAAAAGGTTAAATACCACTGGTTCAGCTGAAGCCTTTCAAACTACGACTTTTTGTTTTGATGGGGTTATTTAATCTCCTTCACAACGTCTTAGGTCATATGCCGAATGGGACCTACAGCTTTACGTAGAATCCGAACCACGGGTCGCTACATAACCTGGACGCGGAGGACAGTCCCCTATCCAACCACTCTCCAGACCCACTGTCGCTTAACTTCGTTCAACAAAGGGAAGCGGTGTTACGACACTGGCCACGAAGTAGCCCCAACGAGTGCTTGACTCTGCAAAATTTTACTACGTTTCAGTAAACTTTACTGCAATTTGTTTTTGTGCGACTCCTCAAAAAGATGTTATTTAGCTATTAAACTTTTATAAACATTCGCTTTAATTATGAGTTGTATATCCTCTCTTTTTATAGTACTGTAAATTGAAAATAACCCATCTTGCATAATAGCTATTTGGATTACGGAGGTTCGTTATTTTAACCTGCTATCGATGTCTGGGCCGAATACGAACCATTTCAAATACACTCATTCAGACTTAACCCAACAAAATTATCGGGCGTTAAAGGGTTAACTCGCCACTTTTGAGGTGTTCTAACGTTTTGAAAATGTAATTGGCTCATTTGTTTTATCTTGAGTATTTTCTTGTTCTCAATTGAAACTGTTGCCCTGAATGAAACAATGATAAGTTTGCTGTCGTAATTGAATGTATAAAAAGTTAACCGAGCTAAAAGTGTGTGAGTGCGTTTGCGTGCGTGTCTTTTCCATTAAGCGTATAATCAATAATTCTGAGAGAGAGAGAGAGAGAGAGAGAGAGAGAGAGAGAGAGAGAGAGAGAGAGAGAGAGAGAGAGAGGCTGGCTAGCCCGGATCACCTGAAGATCAGAACCCCCAGCCTTCTTTAGTTAGCTTTATAAGGCTAATTAACGAAAATATCGACTTAATCTAACCAATCGTCAAGGGCGTACAATTGATCTAACGATTGGTTTGGTTAAGTCGTGATATTTTCGTTAGTTAGGCTTATAAGGCTAACTAACGAAGGCTGGGGGTCCTGATCTTCAGGTGATCCGCCAGCCCAGGAAGAAAATAGGAAAAATAGAAATGGCAAATGAAAGAAACGAATACTGAAAATTTATACCATGCTTACTTACACTTACAAACGTGTAAAGCTTTCACACACGAATAGTAGTAACGGTAAAGTATAGAACAGACGAGGCTTTCTCCCTCCTCCGCCAGACATTGCTGACAGAAAATAGTGGTGAAAGAAGATTTATAGGAAAGGAGTAAAAAGTATAATGAAGAGAATAACTTCAGAGTTCATTCACACCATGCGTGTACTTATCTCGTGTACTCAGTTACGCATTAAAAGACAGCGGAAATTAAAGGATGACATGAATACTAAACTATTTAATCTAATTTACACCATGCATTTTTTTAAATATATTTTTTTTTATTTATTATGTACAAGAAGTCATCATCATTTCGGTGCTCTTCCAATATGTGCTCTACCGCGAAACTGTGATCTACCATATTCCAATACGTGCTCTACCGTGAAACTAGCCTTATAAGGCTAACTAACGAAAATATCATGACTTAACCTAACCAATCGTTAGGTCAACTATACGCCCTTGACGATTGGTTAGGTTAAGTCGTGATATTTTCGTTAGTTAGCCTGGAATATGGAATATTAGTTGGAATATGGTAGATCACAGTTTCGCGGTAGAGCACATATTGGAAGAGCACCATCATTTCTCCGTAGCTTGCCAAAACCACCGTACCAAAGATTTATCATGTAGTAATTTATATTACGTCCTTCGCGTAGGAATTACCTAGATAAAAAACGTACTCAATTTCCGAGTAGATCTGGAAGGGGGGATGAGGGGAAGTCGGAGGTTTCACCCCGAAGATTCCCGGGGTGAGGGACCTCATACTGACTGACATTGCAGTCAGCGGACTTAACCCTCCCACATCTCACCCCGCCTGCGGCACACCCGAAATTTCATCCTTTAACGTGAAATTAGCCGCCCTTTAATGCAAATTGATGCTACTAAAATACATATCCAACCTGTTCTTAAACATATTAACTGAAGTGCTTGCCACGACCCCCCGCGGGAATAGGCTATTCCACCTCTCGACTCTATTATAGGTGAAGAAACCCCTCGCAACGTTGTCTCAAACCTTTTACCCTTATTTTAAAACCAGTGTTTCTCTACTGTTTCTATTGTCTATGTTAAAGAAATTCTTATAATTTACGTTATCAAAACGATTTAGAATTTTTAACACCTGAATTGATTCGTCTCTTAAACGCCGAGTTTGAAGCGTATACAAATTCATCTCTTTGAGTCTGTCTTCGTATGGTTTACCACGTAAGGTTGGGATGAGCTTTGCGGCGCGACGCTCAACCCTTTCTACCATTTCAATATCCTTCTTCATATAGGGGGACCAAAATTGTATAGCATATTCTAGATGAGGCCTAATAACCGACTTATATAACGCCAAAATAATATCTTCAGATTTATATTAAAAAAAATTACGAGAAATAAAACCCAATATTCTATTAGCTTTACTGCTCGCGACTGAACATTGTTTTGAGAATTTTAAATATTTTCTACAATGATGCCAAAATCTTTTTCTTCAGAGGCTTCTTTTAACATACTATTTCCCATAAGGTAGTTAAATTTACTGTTGTGGTAAGCTATATGCATGACTTTACATTTATTTACGTTAAATTTCATTTGCCACCAATTAGACCACTCTACTAAATTATTAAGATCACGCTGCAGATTGTCTCTGTCTGTAAACTAATTGCTTTTCCCGCAATTTTAGTATCGTCGGCAAATTTAGAAATTTTACTTATTAAATTGACATCAAGATCGTTCACGTATATGATGAAAAGGACGGGTCCCAAAACGGACACTCGCGGAACACCGCTAGTTATATTAGCCCACCCTGACTCTTCCCCATTAATTTCTACCGTTTCTTTTGAACCAGTTAACCAATGATCAATCCAATTAAGAACTTAACCCTTTATTCCGTGAGCTTTAAGTTTTACTAACGATCGTTAATTATGCGGAACTTTGCCGAACGACTTTTGGAAATCTAAATATATTATATCTCCCGCCAGTGCTGGACAAAGTACTGGAAAAAGCTCTTAAGTAAAAGTACTGTTACTGGGGGAAAAAGTTAGTCGAGTAAAAGTAAAAAGTACTTTTAATGGAGACTACTTAAGTAAAAAGTAATGTACTTCAGAAGTACTCAAGTACAGAAAGCAAAAAGTAACTCTCCTAAAATAAAATTTATGCTTCGTGATAAAATCCAACCCCAATATTGAACTAATTATGCATATTTACGAGATAATAAGAAAAATCTTGAGTTGGCAAATCACATCACCATTTATTTACTATCTAATTAATCTAACATTAACTTACAATCTAACTTAAGTAACAAAATTCAACACTCCTTAGGGGCGTGTCCAGGATTTTTCGAAGGGGGGGGGGGGGGTCGAGGATGTGTCAGCCAGAACGCTCAACTGGAAAAAATCCTATACATGGTAGGTAATTCAAGTTTCACCTTGGTTTGTTGAAAATTGTTGAAAGATGAAAGTCCAGTATTGGATAAGGAATAATGAAAGGTGTCGAGGTGTCGAGTGTACCAGCCCTGAGCAGGGGGTTTCGATCCCCGAAACCATCCCCCCCCCTGGACACGCGCCTGCTCCTTGAATGAATGAAAAAAGACGCCCGGGTCGTGGCGCGATGGGAACTGGCGGGAAGTGCTGCGTTATTGTGATTGGTTGGGACAAGACCACAACTCTTTTGCTGCGTTCTGATTGGTTGATCCAAATTGAGCCCATGGTAGGTACTTCCAAATGTAACGAGACGACTTGGACAAAAGTAACGAAGTAAAATTACATTACTGAAACCGAAAAGTTACTCAAGTAAATGTAAATGTACCGAAAATGTAAAGTACTTTAAAGTATTCAAAATCCTCCAGAAAGTTACTTAAGTAAAGTAACAAAGTACTGGTACTTTGTAGTCGAGCGGTAGACACAGGTGACCAGAAACAGTCATAAATACCGATGACGTCATGAAAAAATTCCAATAAATTTGTTAACCAAGATTTATTTCTACAAAACCCATGCATACTTTGTTTTACAAGATTATTGCTTTCTAGATACTCGACTATACGATCTCTTATAACTGTTTCTAAAAGTTTTCCGTTTATACAAGCTAGACTAATAGGGTTATAATTACGCCTGTTGTTTATCCCTTTTTTAAAGAGTGAGTAAATTAGCCAATTTAAAATCCGAGGAAAAACCCCGTGATAAAGATTTATTGAATATTTGAACTGAAGGATCAAGTAGTTCATTCTTTAACTCTTTTAGTTGCTTGAGAGAGAGAGAGAGTTACAAGGAGTTACAAGGAAAAGAAGTACCTCAAAAGGCCTTGCGGCCCATACCGAGGAGGTACCAATGGCAACGGGTGCCAGGGAAAATTTTCTACACCCTCAAATAGTGTGTAAGATTTGGTCTAACCTTTTCTTGAAATGATCCACAGAGGAAATGTTCACAACTGCTGAAGGTAGCCTGTTCCACGTGTCACAGATCTTATAGGTAAAGTAATTCACACACACACTAGTCCAAAACCGTTTCAAATCCAACTTCCAACCATTGTTGCGAGTTGCGTTATCATTTAAACTAAACATGCTTCTAAAATCGACATCGTTGAACCCGCATAAGAGCTTGAAAACCTCGATCAGTTGACCGCGCAGCCTCCGAGTTTCAAGCGAAAACAAGTTCAGGGCGCGTAACCGTCGATTGTAGCCCATATGCCTAACGGAAGGGATTAACTTTGTGGCCCTCGCCTGCACTCGCTCCAGCCTCTCAATATCTTTCCTAAGGGTGGGCGACCAGAACTGCACAGCATACTCCAGGTGCGGCCGAACCAGGGAATTGTACAGAGAGCACAATCCCATTGTTCCGAAACTGAAATTGCCTCCTGATATAACCCAACAGCTTCTGGGCTTTCTTTTCCACCTCTACACACTGTTTCGTAAACTTAAGGTCGCTGCTAATTAGCACACCCAAGTCCTTTTCCAAATCAGTGGCCTCGATATTACTCCCCAACATTGAGTAGTCCGACTTGGGATCGGCGTAGCCAATGTGCATCACTTGCATTTACCCAAGTTAAACGGCATTTGCCATTTTTCGGACCACTCTCCTATCCTACCTAGGTCCGCACGCAGTTGCTCGATCGCCTCCGGCGTCCCAACATTGACCCAAGCTTCGTGTCATCAGCGAATTCGGCTATCCGACTGACGATGCCACCGTTTATATCATTTATGTAAATGATAAACAACAGTGGCCCCAAAACGGAACCATGAGGAACCCCGCTAGTGACCGAGGCCCAACTCGAACTAGCCACTTTAATTACAACCCTTTGCCGCCTATTCTTCAGCCAGTTTTCAATCCACCTACCTACTTCCCCACCAATACCCAGCGCGCGCACTTTCGCCATTAGCCGGCGGTGAGGTACCTTATCAAAGGCTTTCTGAAAGTCGAGATAAAGTATATCAATCGCCCTACTCTTATCATACTCACTCAACATGACGTGGAAAAACTCGAGCAAGTTGGTGAGACACGACCTATGCCGTCTAAACCCATGTTGGGAGTCCCCAAGCAGCTTGTAGGAATCCAAATGGTCAACGATCCTATCCGCTATTATCCCCTCTAATAATTTACCTACAACTGAAGTGAGACTAATGGGACGATAGTTCCCTGGACTTTCGTGATCCCCTTTCTTAAAGATAGGGGTGACGTTGGCTTCCCTCCAGTCAACAGGCACCTGGCCCGTCTCCAACGATTTGTTGAAGACTGTAGCTAGGTGGGGAGCCACCTGGTCGCGCACCTCCCGCAACACTCTGGGGAGAAACTGGTCTGGCCCAGGAGCCTTAAAGGCGCTCAGTTTGTCTATTCTATCGGCAACGACTGTCGCGGTACATCGAACACTATCCAGGCCAGCACCTTCGTGCCTCACGCCTGGCTCGGGGATGATGCCTAACCTTCGCCTTCACTTCCTTACACAGGCGGACATACGCTTCAGTGTTCTCATGGGAACGATTGGCCTTCGCCCTCCTATACACAGCTTTCTTATTTCGGATAGCCGAAGCGATGTCACGATTGAATCACTTAGGCTGCGTTGAAGCAGGGGTGACCGGTTTTGAGGGTATCGCAGCAGACTTCAGCACCATAAACTGGTCTTGGAATGCAATCCACACTTCCTCAACATCGCCACCGACCTCTAACCCCATCTCACCTACGCTATCCCTGAGGCCAACAAAGTCCGCCCGCCGTAGATCGAGCTTACTGCCTCTAGAGTCACTACGCTTCACCCGAGGGACGCAGACACAGAACTTAATCAGACCGTGATCACTCCCGCCCAACTATTCGTCAACGGTGCGACCAGTGACGAAGTTGTATTCGGTCGTGAATACTAAGTCTAGAACGCTTTCGCCTCGTGTAGGCCCATTGACCCACTGAGTGAGGAAGTTCTCATCAGCAAAGTCAACTAGCCTCCTCCCTTCGGCGTCAGCAGTCCTGTCTTCCCACTTTATGCCGCGACAGTTGAAGTCTCCTAAAACTACACACACCCTGTCGCCTAGCAGGCTACGGAGTTCGGTATACAGGGCTGTATCCTCCTCGAGGAGGAGATGCGGAGGTCTGTACACCAAGATTAACCCATAGTTCGTCCCTCTCACGTTCAGTTCGATGCCAAGCAGCTCCCGTTCCGATCGGAACTGGCAGTCAACCGGACTCAACGTGTCCGTCACGTATATTAGTACCCCTACCCCCTCCCGACGGGTGCGGTCTTTGTGAAACATTCTATACCCGGGAATCTCGAATTCCCCAACGTAGTCCCTACGATCCGTATGAATCCAGGACTCGGTAATAGCAACGATATCCTGGTATTCTGATGCTAAGAGTGCCCGTAGCTCGCAAAACTTATTCCTAATCGACCTAGCATTAAAAAGCTGCACGGAGGGAGCCTTCCCTATTCAGACCGCCCCCTAGCCCGACCCGTTTCCCGAACAGCCAGGGCTGTCGGAGATTGAAGAGCCCCTCACCAACGAGGGGGCAATTTCCGCAGGAGGGTGAGCCCCCTCCAACGGGGAAGGAGGGTCACCCACCTGTCTATGGACGCACCCTTCAGTTGAAGGTACGTCCGCCACCGGCTCAACATCATCATCTCCCCGGTGGGAGCCCATCATCAATCCCCGAGAGAGAGAGAGAGAGTGAGTTACAAGGAGTTACAAGGAAAAGAAGCACCTCAAAAGGCCTTGCGGCCCATACCGAGGAGGTACCAATGGCAACGGGTGCCAGGGAAAATTTTGTACACACTCAAATAGTGTGCAAGATTTGGTCTAACCTTTTCTTGAACTGATCCACAGAGGAACTGTTCACAACTTCCGAAGGTAACCTGTTCCATGTGTCACAGATCTTATACGTAAAGTAATTCCCACACACAGTAGTCCTAAACCTTTTCAAACCCAACTTCCAACCATTGTTACGAGTTGGGTTATCATTTAAACTAAACATACTTCTAAAATCGACATCGTTGAACCCGCGTAAGAGCTTGAAAACCTCGATCAGTTGACCTCGCAGCCTCCGAGTTTCAAGCGAAAACAAGTTCAGGGCGCGTAACCGTCGATTGTAGCCCATATGCCTAACGGAAGGGATTAACTTTGTGGCCCTCGCCTGCACTCGCTCCAGCCTCTCAATATCTTTCCTGAGGGTGGGCGACCAGAACTGCACAGCATACTCCAGGTGCGGCCGAACAAGGGAATTGTACAGTGAGAGCACAATCTCCCTGTTCCGAAACTGAAATTGCCTCCTGATATAACCCAATAGTTTCTGGGCTTTCTTTTCCACCTCTACACACTGTTTCGTAAACTTAAGGTCGCTGCTAATTAGCACACCCAAGTCCTTTTCTAAATTAGTCACCTCGATATTACTACCCAACATCGAGTAGTCCGACTTGGGATTGGCGTAGCCAATGTGCATCACTTTGCATTTACCGAAGTTAAACGGCATTTGCCATTTTTCGGACCACTCTCCAATCCTACCTAGGTCCGCACGCAGTTCCTCGATCGCTTCGGGCGTCCCAACATTGGCCCCAAGCTTGGTGTCATCAGCGAATTTGGCGATCCGACTGACAATGCCACCGTCGATATCATTTATGTAAATGATAAACAACAGTGGCCCCAAAACGGAACCCTGAGGAACCCCACTAGTGACCGAGGCCCACCCCGAACTAGCCCCTTTAATTACAACCCTCTGCCGCCTATTACTCAGCCAGTTTTCAATCCACCTACCTATTTCCCCACCGATACCCAGCGCGCGCACTTTCGCCATTAGCCGGCCGTGAGGTACCTTATCAAAGGCTTTCTGAAAGTCGAGATAAAGTATATCAATCGCCCTACTCTTATCGTACTCACTCAACATGACGTGGAAAAACTCGAGCAAGTTGGTGAGACACGACCTATGCCGTCTAAACCCATGTTGGGAGTCCCCAAGCAGCTTGTAGGAATCCAAATGGTCAACGATCCTATCAGCTATTATCCCTTCTAATAATTTACCTACAACTGAAGTGAGACTAATGGGACGATAGTTCCCTGGACTTTCGTGATCCCCTTTCTTAAAGATAGGGGTCACGTTGGCTTCCCTCCAGTCACCAGGCACCTGGCCCATCTCCAACGATGAGAGAGAGAGAGAGAGAGAGAGAGAGAGAGAGAGAGAGAGAGAGAGAGAGAGAGAGAGAGAGAGAGAGAGAGAGAGATCCTTCAAAGCTGAACGTAACTATGAAGAGGTTTCGACTCCCGTGAATTTCCCTCAATTAAATGACGCAAGGAAAAAAGTAGTCCCACTGCTCTGAAACCATATCCGACAAATGTTTTCTTTAGCTCTCCTTCATAGGCTTCTTTGGAGGTTGCAACTCTTAAACATTCTTATATTGACCGCACCTCGTGCTCGAAACAAGACCCCAGCTACAAACTTTTGTTACCTTTTCTGACAATGGGGACATCACTGCTTCTGTCTCTGAAAATAAGGCGAACTTACTTGCAGAGTAGTCTTCTCGTTCAAGTGTCTGAATCCAGACCCGGCCAGTGCCTACTATATTTACTGCGAATGGAACAATGGACTACTTCCTTATGCGTACGAACTAAAACCTAAAATTACCTTCCATTATTGAAAAGGAAAACTGAAAAGGGGAAATTTTTGAATCACGTCTTCTTCCTCGGAAGAAGAAATATTTAATTTGTCCCAGCGGAAAATTCTCTTTATCATTTGCCGTTATTCACATAGTTTCAGCTCTTCAAATTTGATAAGTAGATAATTTAAATTAATGTACAGTTGCGGAAATAAGTTCGCCTGAAAACAAAATTTTTAAAAGCATAAAAAATGACTAATTAATAATGACCGAGTTTTGGTTTTGAAATTTTATTAGTCACTATAAAGAATAAAATATCCAAAGAAAAAGAGTAATGAGTAATTTTTAAAGATTTTTTAAATTTTGTATTTTGGCGAACTTTTTCCTGCAACTGTACGTTTTACTAGGGAAGTCCTGCAGATTCAAAAGGCTTCGAACGTTGAGTGATTCTAATCGTTGTTTGCTAGGGACTTTGTCAATTTAGCATGCAGTCGTTTGTTACTTATACCGTGATCTTTAAGAATATATATATATATATATATATATATATACACCTTAGGCTCTTAAAATGAGGTCTGTTATCGATGCATCATTGATTTTCACTTCTATTAATGAATGGAGAGGAATCATAGGAGCCAATTAAAAGTTCAAAAAGAGTCATAGATTTTTCAAAAAAATTTGTAATTTCTCTCAACTTTCACTTCATCCTCACCATTTTTTAATGTCGTTTAATATATCATTCAGTATTAAATAAACAAAAAAAGGTCATATAATCATCACCAAAAAAGAAATCGTTGCCACCTTTAAACCTACAAATAAATTCAATCACTGTTCAGCGAGTGCAATCGGCCAAACTTCTGGGAATTACCATCGAATCAAACCTCTCATTCAAAGAGCACACTGAAGATCTATGCAACAAATCAGCCAAAGGTCTCATTTATAATTACGAAAGTTGGTGCAGCACTCCCAAAACAGATTCTTCGATCCATATACAGAACACGTCATTTTCCGCTACAGCCATTCGTAGTAATGCGAAAAAGATTAGTTAGGAAAATTTATAAATCGAACCAGCGTATTGAAAGTACAGATCAAATGTTCCGCGAGTTAAAAATTCTTAAACTAGGAGAAATCTACAAACTAAACTGTCTCATATACTGTACAGTATGTATCAAATCGTCCATAATATTGCTCCAGAAATCACCCAAATACAACGCCGCTTTAACGCAAGACAATCAGACACGTACCTCAGAAAACCGAATAATACTCTAGATTGTGCGACTATATCATTATCTTCAAATGGTCCAAACCTTTAGAATTCACTTGATCAAGAGATAAAATCTAGGACACTAAAAATCTTCCAACCGAAACTGAAAGACAAATTCATGAACTCATAAAAGCCATAACTCCGTATCCCCTGTCTTATTTAACAAAATTAAACTACATACTCTTGTTTCCATATTTCTATAGAGCAAAACAAAAACAATAATAATAATAATAATAATGATGATAAAAATAATAATAAAAATAATAATAACAACCAGTAAAATAAAACCAAATATGAGCCAGGTCAAGGTATCTAAGGTTGTTAAGATATAAGGAACGAGTAATTAATATTTCGATATTTTAGTTATATAATATTTAATTATATTTTAGCGCCTAATATCCAAATAAATACGAAGGTATAATCTTAGCTGAATACCTATATGTAATTATGCGCAGTTACGTGAATGTGTAATCTTAGCTGAATATCCTAACTGTATGTATTTCTAAACATACAGTATGTTTGAAGTTTACAACAGTTAATCTCCATGTACTTCTCTCTTTTTGCCTCTATATCTTTAAAGCTACTCTGCGTTATCTATCAAGATTTACCATACAACTCCATTCTGCCAATAAAGCATAAAATTTGCTTATTAATGGCAGTACTTTATGTAAATATATGAAGGCATTACTGTCCCATTTGTCCGAATGTGTAATGAGTATGTTTCAAAATACGTATGCGGGTGCATATTTATGGTTATACATGCATATGCATGCATATGCCTATATATGTGTGTGCTTCTATATGTATGTACAGTATATGTGTGTATGTATGGATCTATTTATGTATGTATGTCTGCATATATATATATATATAATATATATATATATATATATAATATATATATATATATATATATATATATATATATTAATAACAGGAACACCAGAGAAAATACAAACATCCTTCAAGGTTTAATAGTACCAACGTTTCGGAATGCACTAATTCCATCTTCAGGGCTAAAACAATAAAATGCCAAATCACATACAAAATACAAATTGCTTAATAACAATTTAAAATAAACTTAAAAAATTATAAAAAGTAGCTAAGAAAATGTAAAACATTAAAACTAAAAGGTAAATAAATGCGAAGTTAAAAAGTTAAAATTATAAAAAGTAAAATTATTAAAACTGAAACGTAAATAAAATAAACTAGTACCTTAACCAAAACATAGCAGACCTATCGATGATTCGTCAGAATTTAGGTCTGGTTTTAGTTTATAAATAAACAAAGACTCCATAATTTTAAGCTTAAGGTCAGAGCTTCCGGCAGCAAGTACGGCGAAATTAGACTGTGAAATTGGGTGGTTATTGTTGTGCGAGTGATTACGTATGAGAGAATTAGGTGGTTTGCCAAGGGGTAAATTTGTACGGACCGATTTGCCGAGATGTTCGTAAATACGAGATTTTAAATGTCTTTTAGTTTTACCTATATATGACCCCATACAGTGGTCACACTTGTATTGATAAACTATGGATGACTTAAGCAGGGTTGTGGAGTCGGAGTCGTGGAGTCGCACGTTTCAGGGCGGAGTCGGAGTCGAATTTTTACAATGTGTGGAGTCGGAGTCGGAAAATTTTGGACCGACTCCACAACCCTGGTTTTGCCACTAGGTTAAGAAGGGTTATTCAATTTTAAGTAGGACTACTACTGGTTAGACCTTAATTATGTTTAAGAGAATCTTTTTCATTTATATATATATATATATATATATATATATATATATATATATATATATTATTGGAAAAATAAAAAATCCCTTAATATGATAATATCTACAAGTCAATATCCTTCTTAATATTTGAATGTTCCCTTATCCTAGAAAGTAACCTGACGATTCATGTGGTGGATGAAATGTCTTATTATTATGATAATTATAGAGTGAAACACTAGAGGAGTCGGAGTCGTATATTTAAAATGTGAGGAGTCGGAGTCGGATTTTTAGATTTTTTACAATGTGTGGAGTCGGAGTCGGAGTCGAATTTTTACAATGTGTGGAGTCGGAGTCGGAAAATTTTGGACCGACTCCACAACCCTGGACTTAAGAAGTGTAGGAATAACATCCTTGTATTTAAATAAATGGTAAATCGATTTAGACGGGGTGAATATAATTTTTATACATAGTTGTGGGTAGAATTCTTGAGCAATTTTAAAAGTTTGTTTCTAATGTTAAAACTTGAGGTTCCCATATAGGGCAAAGTGAAATATAGGATATCTTTATGGACTGAAATTAAGTCTCTAGTTGGAGGGCTTATTAGTCTATTTAAGGTTCTGCCTATTGTAGTCTCCACAGTCTGAGGGAAATTATTCTTGGCAAGGAGTTTTCGGATGAAAATCTAGTTCATCGTATAGTTTTAAAGTATCTGAACAGATATTGAAAGCCTCTATTGGGTCAGAGTCGAAATTAAATTTCGTTTGAAACCTAAAGGGATAAAGGAAGAAAAGTTCGTAGTAAGATTGGTGAATGTCGGCTTTCGGTACGCGGAAGTTTCAAAGAGAATTAGTTTTAATTATCTTAATGTCAAAAAGGACAGAGAGCTATTAGATCAACTTCTGAAGTAAATTGAATATTAGGGTGCTTAGAATTAAGGTAATTACGAAAACAAAGGGATCTGGTCTGGTGATTTAAACAGGAGAAAAGTGTCATCAATATATCTTCTATAAAAAACCGGTTTTAAAGTTGAAGGACACTCATTCAACCATTTGACTTCATGATGACACAGAAACGCGTCGTTAGCTAAGGTGGGACCAAGAGGCAGACCCATTTGAACACCTTCAGTCTGTTAACAAATATTCACCGTTGCATATAAATATCAGGTTCTTCCACGGAAAATTTTAGTAGTTCTTTCATTTTACCTCTATTAAAACCCTGCACAGTATCAGTATATTAAAAAGATTGTCAATACATATATCAATAGTTTCTGCAACAGGCACATGGAAATAAAGATTTAACATCGAAAGCTAGCCATTGTGTAAGAATTATTATTTAATGAGGTAATCTTCTCTAACGAAAGAAAAAGAATCCGTGCTGTATACAAATTATAAGTTATAGGTGATAGTATGGGAACCAAGAATTTTGAAAGGTTATAACTAAAAGTTCCTAGAGCCGATAAAATTGGCCTAAGTGGACAATTAGGTTTGTGTATTTTAGGGAGTCCATACATAATGCCTGGGCTGGATCCAGAAACAAATAATTTAGAAAAAACCGTGTCTGAGATTATATTATTAGATTTAAGTTTTCTAAGATACCTATTAATTTTATCTTCCTGTTTTAAAATTAAAGCAAAAATGTCACCAGTTACTTTAGTAAATCTAGTTGCATCATTTAAAATATCTAACATTTTATCGACATAAACATTCCTGTCCAAAAGAACAACGCCATTGCCTTTGTCTGGTCTTGTAACCACCAATGACTTGTCCAAAGACAGATTTCTTAGACTTTGAAACTCTTCCACCTCCATATTAGATCTATTGCCATAAGGGTTAAAAGCATAAAATGAAGTAAAAGCTAAATTACGTAAATTATTAGATAAAAAGTTAAAACCTTTACTATGTGGGTTTATCAATACAAGTGTGACCACTGTATGGGGTCATATATAGGTAAAATTAAAAGACATTTAAAATCTCGTATTTACGAACATCTCGGTAAATCGGTCCGTACAAATTTACCCCTTGGCAAACCACCTAATTCTCTCATACGTAATCACTCGCACAACAATAACCACCCAATTTCACAGTCTAATTTCGCCGTACTTGCTGCCGGAAGCTTTGACCTTAGGCTTAAAATTATGGAGTCTTTGTTTATTTATAAACTAAAACCAGACTAGTTTATTTTATTTACGTTTCAGTTTTAATGCTTTTACTTTTTATAATTTTAACTTTTTAACTTCACATTTATTTACCTTTTAGTTTTAATGTTTTACATTTTCTTAGCTACTTTTTATAATTTTTTAAGTTTATTTTAAATTGTTATTAAGCAATTTGTATTTTGTATGTGATTTGGCATTTTATTGTTTTAGCCCTGAAGATGGAATTAGTGCATTCCGAAACGTTGGTACTATTAAACCTTGAAGGATGTTTGTATTTTCTCTGGTGTTCCTGTTTATTATTAAACTGCGTTTTCCGCGCCACCAATCAATAGCCGATATATATATATATATATATATATATATATATATATATATATATATATATGATATGATATGACGATATTCTTTAAGGTATTCTCAGTATGTCACTTCCTCGCACCAACAAGGAAGTTTATACCGTTTAATTAATCTGACTGCGAGTTACAATAAAACAATTTGTACCTTCGCTCAATGACGTCGTCTCTCTCTCTCTCTGTCCGTTGAAAGACAGGAATGCTTTTTCTTGGAAGGATATAAATTATGAGTTTTCCTTTTGTAGCCTTTATTTCCAAGGTTTGGAAAAATCACTTTTAAAATACTATTAGATTTCATTTACACTACGGAGTAATTAGAAAACCAATTCCTTTTCACTACACTTGTTTAGAGAGTTATTAACGAACAAATGCTTACATCAAGGGCAAAACACTGACTCCCTGCCCACAGGGCCGAGGCACGACGACTGCCTGCCCGAAGGCCGAGAGCGGGACTGACTCTCTCCAGGCGTGTTCCCTTACTCAAGGTGTTTTCCTTTGTCCTGAAGAACACCCATGGTGCCCGTGACACGACAATTGGGCGCAGGACAAATGAGCGCCGACAATTGAGCGCCAAGACAAAAGAGCGCAAGACAATAGAGCGCAAAAACAAAAGAGCGCAAAAACAATTGAGCGAGAGCAAACAAATAAAAACTGGATAAAAGAAACAAAATAAGCTTGAACAAATATTTATTAAGGATGTTAAAAATAATGTAGTTAAGTTAGGTTATTTAATATTAGGTTATTTATTTAATTTAATATTAGGTTTATTTTAGGTTATTTATTTAATTTAATATTAGGTTTATTTTAGGTTATTTATTTTATTTAATATTAGGTTATTTAATATTTATTAAGGATGTTAAAAAAACAATATTTATTGAGGATGTTAAAAATAATGTAGTTCGGTTAGGTTAGGTTATTTAATATTTATTAAGGATGTTAGAAAAAATATTTATTAAGGGTGTTAAAAATAATGTAGTTAGATTAGGTTATTTAATATTAGGTTATTTATTTAATTTAATATTAGGTTATTTAATATTTATTAAGGATGTTAAAAAACAATATTTATTAAGGATGTTAAAAATAATGTAGTTCGGTTACGTTAGGTTATTGTTTTGCGCAAAAACAAAAGAGCGCAAAACAATTGAGTGGGAGCAAACAAATAAAAACTGGATAAAAGAAATAAAATAAGCTTGAACAAATATTTATTAAGGATGTTAAAAATAATGTGGTTAGGTTAGGGAGATTATTAAACTTGCCAAATCCTACTCTAATAATGATATTAACAAAAGAATTTGTATAATTGGATATTAGCAAAAGAATTTATATAATTGTAGTTTTACACTTAACTCTTTTATGTGATTTATAATAATCGAAAAGAACATTTAGAATTTAGGAATCTCTGTTTAAGATTATAGACGTGTCAACACGGATTCATATTCTAATTTATACGAGCAGAATAATATCTTTTAAAGGATTAATACTTTAATTTATACAAACAGAATGATATTTTTAAATTTTAACATAAATTTATTTTCTTGTGGAAACGCTTTTCCACATACATATATATATATATATATATATATATATATATATATATATATATATGTGTGTGTGTGTGTGTGTGTGTGTGTACACACACACATGTATGTGTATATACAGGGTGTTTCACAACTGGTCTGCGATACTTTGGGGAGTGATATCGAATAAAAAAGTTAATACAACATCGGTGCTATTTACAACCGTTGCGGAGCTACGAACGTTAAGGTGCACGGAAAAAAATAAATGAGAGTATTAATCTGATGTATTTATTGCTACATTTTATGAGATACACCTTATAAATGTTCAAAATGTTCGTCTCGGTTTTCAATGCACAGCCATGCTCGTTTCAAACAAGAGTCCACTGTCCATTGAATCATTTCGGGGTGTTCTCGTATGTAAGCAGCGGCATCCATAATCCGACGCAAGAGTTCCTCTCTCGTTTGTACTTTGGTCTTGGAGACCATCTCATAAGGCCCCATAAAAGGAAATCTAACGGGGTTAGGTCTGGAGATTTCGGGGGCCACGATATTGGACCAGCACGACCAATCCAAGGATTCCCGTACCGCTGATTCAAGTAATCCATAACATGACGACCAAAATGTGGTGGCGCCCCATCTTGCTGAAAGAACATCCTGCGCCGTGTCTCCAAGGGCACGTCCTCCATCAAAAGCGGCAGTTCGTTGGTCCGGAAGTTTAAGTAAATATCAGCAGTTAATCTTTGTTCCAAAACGAACGGTCCAATCAGCTGATCTCCAATTACACTGCACCAAACATTCACCAAGAATCGATGTTGAAAGTTTCCTTCAACGATACCGTGGGAATTATCGGCGGACCACAAGTGGGAATTTCGTCTATTGTTAATTCCATCCCGAATGAATTGTGCTTCATCACTAAACAGTATGCGATTAAGAATTTGGCGATGCATAACCATCGACTGGCAAAATTGAACACGTTTATCGTAATCATCCGGTTGAAGAGCTTGCACACGTTGCAAATGATAGGAATACAAACCCTCATCATGTATGGTTCGCTATACACGCGATGCGGATTCACCAATTCGTCTAGAAATCCTTCGAACACTGGTAGTTGGGCTACGTTGCACTAGGTCCAGTATGCGCTCCTCCACAGCAACGGGCCGTCGTGCTACATGTTCTTGGTTATATAGAACAATTGTCCCTGTTTTCCTAAATATCTGGTTTGTGTGTCACTAAACACTTTCCTGTTCGGTATTCGGCGATTCGGAAAGTATCTTCGATGTTCCTCAACTGCGCTCTGCTGTTACCATCACAGAATTCATAAATGAAATGGATATCAGCGTATTTAGCGGGTGTGAACTGTTGATTCATTGTGATTGGTCACCTTAGCGCAACACGGTGTCTCGTACCACAGATCAGAACCAACTAAAAGAAAAACTGAGGATTAGTAGTGGTAACTTCGTTAACCGAAACTACCACCAGTGCTGCCATCTATCGAATTACACACAAGTAGGAATTTGTTGTTTGCGCATCTTAAAACGTCCGTAGCTCCGCAACGGTTGGAAATAGCACCCATGTTGTTTTAACTTTTTTACTCAATATCACCCCTCAAATCACCCCCCAAAGTATGGCAGACAGGTTGTGAAACACCCTGTATATGTCACATGTGTATGTATGTTTCCTGTAGCAATTGATGTGCGCCATCAACTCGTATAAAAAACAATAATAAATTGTAATATTGATATTATTATTGTTGTTGTTGTTGCTGTTACTATGGTTTTATATTATTTTACTACGCTACACATGCTTAGGAATGCATTAACTGTCGCACTGTCATGTGTGTGTTATTATATGTTACTCTCAGTATACCTCTGGATACCTTATTATACAGTATGTTACTCTCAGTATACCTCTGGATACCTTATTATATGTTACTCTCAGTATACCTCTGGATACCTTATTATATGTTACTCTCTGTATGTAACAAAGAACAACAAAATTATTATTATATATAGATTTCTCTAAAGAGAAACTCGCAATAAACGGGGGACTTATAAATGCTTGGAAACGGCAAGTAATCAGTCCAGTGTTCTTGTGTGCCAGGTGGGAACACTGGTGGATTGTGGTTACATGCAGCTCCCAAGTATATATATATATATATATATATATATATATATATATATATCCTCGATGGTGTAGTGGTTAGCATAGCTGATCACCCATCGGCCCTGTGTTCGATTCCCAGCAAGGCAAGGGCAACCGGAGCGCAGCTTACCCAACTGTTCATCCTTCCATTGGTTGGTAGATGAATGGGTACAATAGTATAAAAATACCCCAAATGAGGCGGGATGCTACACAAAGATTGAACACAGGTTGGCCATGAACATTGGTTTAAAACCTAACTATATATATATATATATATATATATATCGTAAAGAACGACGTTTGTATAGGAGAACATTCCGCGCAAGATGAGGAGTGAGAACGAACAAATGAAAAAATGAGGTAACCACCCGGGAATCGAACCCGGGATCTTCCGATTGCCGGTCAGATATGATAACCGGGTGGTTACCTCATTTTTTTATTTGTTCGTTCTCCCTCCTCATCTTGCGCGGAATGTTCTCCTATACAAGCGTCGTTCTTTACGTTAATTATACTGCGTGTTCTTTGCAGTTGATATATATATATATATATATATATATATATATATAATATATATATGGGATTGAACTCAGAATGGAACAAGGAACTCTTCTGGGAAAATTAAATCCTATGTAGTCCGAATAAGTAATGGTAAATGACAAAGACAATAGTTTTTTCTGTTTCATGATGTTTGCCCGACGTGGGCAAGGGGTCACTCGCAAAGAGGCCCCAAATATATAGCTTCCTTCACCAGCTATCTGCAAAGCACATAGGATCCAAATTTGGGACAGGTTTTTGGCTAAAAATACAATAGTTACCCCTTTTTCTTTGATGTATTCAATCTGACGTGAATACAACGAGTCTTTTGCTTATAATGAGGTTCTGAATATAGTTGGGCTTGGATGCTTTAAACCCTAGATCCTGTCCCAAAGCTGGATCCTATCTGCTTTGCAAATAGCTAGTGAGGAAAGCTATATTTTTGGGGCCTCTTTGCGAGTGACCCGTTGCCCACGTCGGGCTAACATCATGAAGAAGAAAAAACTATAGTATTTGTCATTTACCATTACTTATTCGGACTATAGTGGATTTAATTTTCCCAGAAGAGTTCCTTGTTCCATGCACGGTCTGTGTGCATCATATATATATATATACAGGGTGGGGCACGGGAATCAAGTGTTTTTTGAATAGCTAGTAATCGGCCATTAGGAATGGGAGGGGCGTGCGGTAGGTAGCATTCCATTCCTGGGTTCATAGCATTTAACTTTAACTAACACTCACCTTTATCTTTCAGGTGCCATCATGGAGCAGTGGACGTTAGAACACCGCATGTTCGCGTATGATCATTTTGTTAGGAGTGGCGAGTCAGTGACAGCAATTCAGCGTGCGTTTCGCCGCAGATTCAACATTCATCGAAATGACTCTGTTCCCGCTCGTGACACAATCTTACGTTGGGTTAACAATCTTCGAACAGGAGGCTCAATAATGAAAACAAAACCGAAGGGGCCGCAACGCACTGTGCGTACTCCAGAGAACGTTGAAAGGGTCAGACAAGCGATGTTGCAAAGCCCAGGCCGCTCTGCTCGGAGACATTCAGCTGCACTCGGAATCAGCAATCGTACTGTTAGACGGATTTTGCATGAAGAATTACATTTTCACCCATACAAGTTAGCGATGGTGCAGGAATTGAATGTAAACGATTGCCCCCAACGACTGAATTTTGCACAGGAAATGCTTGCACTTTATGAGCAGAATGAAAACATGATGGTGGTAATGAGTGATGAAGCCCATTTCCACCTTAATGGGGCCGTCAACAATCAAAACTGTCGGTATTGGGCTGCTGAAAATCCGCGACAACTCCATGAAAAACCGCTGCATAGCCCTAAGGTTACAGTTTGGTGCGCGGTGGGAAAGTTTGGCGTCATCGGTCCCTATTTCTTCGAACAAAATGGGGTTACCGTTACCATAACATCTGGGCGTTACATTGAGATGGTGAACACCTTTTTCATCCCTGAGTTACGAAGAAGGCGTATTGCTCGTCGACATTTGTGGTTTCAGCAAGATGGGGCCACGCCACACACCGCCAGAGCGTCAATGGCTGTTCTTCGCCCCCTGTTTCCCAACCATCTCATTTCGAGATTTGGTGACATTGCATGGCCCCCTCGGTCCCCTGACTTGTCCACATGTGACTTCTTTCTATGGGGGTACCTCAAGTCACGTGTCTACGAGGACAAGCCCCGTACATTAGATGCATTGAAGGAAGCGATCCGTCAACAAATCATCCAAATCAACAGAGACCTGCTGGAAGAGTGGAGGCCAATTTTCGTAAACGCCTTCAACAATGCGTCGACGGCCAAGGACATCATATGCCAGATATAATTTTCGGTACATGATTATTATGACATGAAATGCTATGTTCTTACGAATGTTGTTCTACCAATATATTTTCTTTACAAAAATAAATATCATTTTCCTGATTATTCCAAAAACACTTGGTTCCCGTGCCCCACCCTGTATATATATATATATATGAATAGAAACGACATAAGTGTTAAGGAACGTTTCTGCACACGAGGAGGAGAGATAACGAATAAATGAAAAATGAGGCGAACCGCCCGGGAATCGAACCCAGGGCCTTCCAATTGCCGGTTGGACGCGCTACCATTATGCTACGGACCTCACTTAATCACAAATCGAAATTCTCCCACATAGGGCAGAAACCAATGCCCTGAGAGGGCACCCTCGCAAATCGTGAATATGCGCATATAACTGCAATGACCGCGCAGTATATAAATTAATAGAAACGACATAAGTGTTAAGGAACGTTTCTGCACACGAGGAGGAGAGATAACGAATAAATGAAAAATGAGGCGAACCGCCCGGGAATCGAACCCAGGGCCTTCCAATTGCCGGTTGGACGCGCTACCATTATGCTACGGACCTCACTTAATCACAAATCGAAATTCTCCCACATAGGGCAGAAACCAATGCCCTGGGTTCGATTCCCGGGCGGTTCGCCTCATTTTTCATTTATTCGTTATCTCTCCTCCTCGTGTGCAGAAACGTTCCTTAACACTTATGTCGTTTCTATTCATTTATATACTGCGCGGTCATTGCAGTTATATGCGCATATTCACGTTTTGCGAGGGTGCCCTCTCAGGGCATTGGTTTCTGCCCTATGTGGGAGAATTTCGATTTGTGATTAAGTGAGGTCCGTAGCATAATGGTAGCGCGTCCAACCGGCAATTGGAAGGCCCTGGGTTCGATTCCCGGGCGGTTCGCCTCATTTTTCATTTATTCGTTATCTCTCCTCATCGTGTGCAGAAACGTTCCTTAACACTTATGTCGTTTCTATTAATTTATATACTGCGCGGTCATTGCAGTTATATGCGCATATTCACGATTTGCGAGGGTGCCCTCTCAGGGCATTGGTTTCTGCCCTATGTGGGAGAATTTCGATTTGTGATTAAGTGAGGTCCGTAGCATAATGGTAGCGCGTCCAACCGGCAATTGGAAGGCCCTGGGTTCGATTCCCGGGCGGTTCGCCTCATTTTTCATTTATTCGTTATCTCTCCTCCTCGTGTGCAGAAACGTTCCTTAACACTTATGTCGTTTCTATTCATTTATATACTGCGCGGTCATTGCAGTTATATGCATATATATATATATATATATATATATCTATATTATGGCGTCATTTTCTTAGTGTGTAGGTTCGGCTCAGTTAGTATTTTAGGGTAGATAGAATGTCTCGTCAACGAAATGGGTATAGATCCGTATGCCTTTGGGTATGGTAACTGTATTAGGCTATATAATTACAGTATAGTCGACTGGTGGATAAAACAAAAAGTGGGCCAAGCATAATGATTTCCATTTGCTGATTTATTTGTATTACCTTTACCCCACCCCTCCCAAAAGGAGCCTAGTGGTAGAACAACGGGCTGTTAATTTAAAAGTCCTGCATTCGAGTCGCAGCCTGGACTTCAGATTTCACGCGATTTAGGCGTCTCTCTCGAGTCTCCTTTGGTGGAGTTGAATAGCGGTTCGGGTCCCGCGTAAAGCTGTTGATCCCCTCCGTCGCATGAACTTTGCCATTCCGAAAGAAGTTAAACAACCCCAAATATTATCATCATCATCATTATTATGTTGTTGTTATTGTCGTTGTTGTTATTACGAAGTTAATGTTAGATTCAGTTTTTATAATTTTCTTTAGTTCCTATTCGATATTCCCAACTAACTATTAATTTATTCTTGCTTTATTCTCGAACGTTTGAACAATGAGAATAAAATAATACTTAAGAATGTCGAAAAGTAACAAAAGGGAAATGTTATTACTGTTACTGCACCACGTTAATAGTTTTTCTGTCGGCCATTATTGTAGATGGCGCTGAACGAGGAATTGCAACGCGCAAAATTTCTTTTTTAAGTTGAAGTTGACCACGCGTGATGAATTTAACATCACGATACTTTTTTCTAATGTAATACGCGAACTGTATAAAGGAAATGCGAAGGATGTTGCATAAACGAACGAGATATATCGCAAACTCCCAATGCAAATTCCTTTATTTAAAATTATATTAATTTCGAGTATAAAAATTATTGGGAAGAAAAAATGTTTCCCATAAAATAAAATTCTCAGAATGCGATATTTGAATATCGGTTCAGCGCTGCGGACATCACAAAATTAATTTCAGAAAGTATCATTGGTTTTTGTTTTGGACACGGTGAAACATGTCAACTGGCGTTGTATTTTTTTTTAAAAGTGTATTGCAAGGCTTATAATTTTAAAACAGTTGTACCTGACGTTTGTATCTCATTAGCGAGTTCTGAAAAATGTAATGTGTAGAGATTCCAACAATCCCAATTATTAGTATCAGTGTTTAGAGAGCGAGAAATCTTGACTGGTGAAGGTTTAGAATTTAGAGACGAAAAGCGTAAATGCGACTAAACATTGAGTTTGCTAAAAAAACTTTTTTTTCTACGTGAAGGTCAAAATATGAAAACAAAAACCCACTCTAATAGACAGTTTATTTCCACAACAGTTTCGATGCCCAATGGCATCCTCCTCGGGTGGATACAGAAAAACCCGGAGGAGGATGCCAGTGAGCATCGAAACTGTTGTGGAAATAAACTCTGTCTACTAGAGTGGGTTTTTATTTTCATTGTGTTTGCTTTTAATTTCAATCTCTGTGCTAAATTTTCAGATTTTTGACCAACTATTTTCAGGATACAATTTATGAATATGTTGGGTATTTACTGTTTAACTGTATTAACAATAATGCGCATAAATGTTAAAGATTACCACAACATTTATAAAAACGTCTTCGGAAATACATACGAACTAAACTTGATTACACGATTTGAAAATGCTTTATTCACGAGGCAACGACCGTTCATACATTTCAAAAACTTTTGCAAGCGGTCTGAACCAAAAACGTCTTACTTTTATGACAAGCCTATTTTATTAACACCTTACATTTGAACGACAAATAACTACATAACACTTCCTTTCCCTGGAGCTCTCCAAATCGAAATTGTTTTCCAACAGCAGACAGTTTTCCGGAGGTTTGACAATACTCGAAGGGAAGGTTGGGTACAACAATAAATTCAAGTTAAAAACTTTCTCAAGGTTGATAAATTCCCTCCTTTACGAACTCCAAAATATAAATAAAACTAATAAAATAGATACAGTGAATTAATAGTTAAAACACCTTCTTAAGTTCCCCCCAAATGAAAAAAAAACTTTAAATTATAATGAATGAATTCGTTCATTTTTTTTTTGTCAAAATAAAGTGAGAATCATAAAACTTTCCAGATTATAATTTTAAAGTCTTTAAGTTGCAACAGTGGCCCTAAATAGTTAAATTTACATACAAATAAGGTTCCATTACTAATTTCGTTGCAATTATATTTAAAAAATATTCATTAAATTACTATTTAATATGCAAGAACAGTGCGTTTGATATTCATGTAAAAGAAAATGTGTATATATATATACATATATACACACACTGTATATATTTATTTATATGTATATACACACAGGGTGACAAGTAATTCATGGACACATTTGTCTTGTTCATAAATTGTTTTATATGGACATTAAAAATTCAAGCTACGAGATATTTGAAAGAACACAATGTGAAAAAATATTGGTGGTATTCAGATTTCTTCATTTTTTTAATTAAAATGACTGATGTCAGGTGACCTCCCTTAAAACGTATGCATTCATGGCAGCGGGAAAAGAAATTGTTCATAACTTGCTGAAGTGTTTCTGGAGAAATGCGGCTTATTTCATCTCTGTTGTTTTTCAGTTCGGGTAATGTTCTTGGTCTAGTCACATACACCTTGGACTTTAAGTAGCCCCACAAAAAAAAAAAAAAAAATCTGGAGATGTAAGGTCATGGAATGTCCCCACATTATGAAACAACGTGATTTGGAAATGTCTCTCGCAACAGTTGCCTTGTTTCATTGCTTGTGTGGCAAGTTGCACCATCCTGTTGGAAAAAAATTTCATTGAAGTCTGGGTTGCAGCGACGTAATTCAGAAATGAAAAATTCTCTCAGCATTTCACGGTATCGATCACCATTCACAGTAATAGTTTCCTCCCGTTCATTCTCAAAGAAATATGGGCCTATTATCCAAGATTTGGAGATGGCACACCACACTGTCACTTTCTGGCTGTGTAAAGGCTTTTCGTGGATTTCGTGAGGATTTGTGTTGGTCCATATTTGACAGTTTTGTTTGTTGACATACCACAATAAGGGAAAATGTGCTTCATCTGTCATTATGAAATTTTCGCCGAAATTTGGGTTACCTAACAAAAGTCCTATGATAGTGTTACACATTGCCATTCGGCTTTGTTTGTCTGCCGGTTTCAACTGTTGTGTTACTTGCATTTTGTAGGGATGCAAACTAAGATACTTTTCCACAATTGTACGCACAGTTTCCTTGTTAATGTCTAGCTATAGAGAATGCCTTCTTATCGACTTCTTTGGGCTCTGTTGGATTGCTTCTCTCGTTCTTTCAATTGTTTCTTCAGTTCTCACTGTTTTCCTTCGGTCTGACCTTTCTAAATCTGCTACACTGCCAATTGTCTTATGTGCTCTAACATAGCGTAATATTGAATTCCTTGTGGGACATGTCCACAAACCAAACTTTGTCCGAAACTGTCTTTGAGCAATTGTTATAGAGTAGTTATTAACAAAATAAAGCTCCACAATGGTGGCTCTGTGCTCGACGCTCCATTTGTCCATTTTCAGTTGTGATAGTGCAGTGCAGTTCAACTTTCCAAAGCTCAGAATCACCTGGAACAAACAAAAAGACAATTAATATAAATAATTGTTTATGATTAAAATGTGTCCATGAATTACTTTCACCCATATATATATATATATATATATATATATTAGTGATGTAGCGGATGTCATTTTTTTCACATCCGCGGATGCGGATGCGGATGTCTACATTTTCGTTATTTTTTAGGATATATTCGAGATTTGTTGTGTTTAACGTATATAATAAGTTATTATATAGAGACAGCTGTAGCTATAATGTAGTAGAATTGATTAATTGTACAATAATTGCTGTACTTTTCTCTGAACATATAAAATAATATCAAGCATCTGGCTAATATAGAAATCAATTAGTGAATTCGTCTGCAAATAAATTCGTTATATTTTGTTGAGTTTCAGCCACAATTAGAAACCATAATTGTGTTACCAGGATGCGGGACGTGAACCCAACTCAAATGCACCCCACCGACCTCTTTCCCCAACCTCCACCCTTATAGAAAGAGATCTTTAATTAGCTTGATAACTATTTATATTAAGTTTAAAGTTTTATTAGGCATATTTATAAATGAGTAATTAAAATAAAGTAAACTAAGATGTTCATCGTTTAATGTTCAAACTTAATTATAGGAAGGTTATGCTTAAGGAACATTAATTTTTCTGCCTTTTCTGCTGCCAGTCTGTTTCTCTTTTCATCATATATTAATCCAGCACTGCTAAATAATCTCTCGCTTGGTACGTTTGTTGGAGGACAGGCTAAATGTTTCCTTGCAAGTTTACTCAAGTATGGATAGATATTCTGCGTATTTTTCCACCAACTAATAGGATTGTCACATGCAGCCAGGCGTTTTTCTTGGTGATAGCTCTCGATCATTTTTACTACATCTTTTGACATCGCGTAGGTCTCGTCATTGCTGCTTGACTCAAGAAACTGAGAGAGAGATTCTGTGATAGATTTGCTTGTTGAAGGTGTTGGTTCTGTCACTGAAACTTTTATTCTTTTGGTGGGTGGCGAAGCGACAGATTCAAGAGATTGAAGCTCTTCAACTGCTTTTCCAAGTGATGATTTAACTCGTTCTAATGTACTAGGTGAAAATAACTTAGCTTTGTAACGTGGATCTAAGTAGGTTGCAAGAGAGTAACTTCATACAAGAACAGCCTCTCGTCTTGTCGCTTGCATCACTTATGTGCACAATGAACTAGTTCTATTAATATAGTAGAATTTGATAATTTCCGCTTATTAATGACATTTTATCTCAACGGTCCACATCCGCACGACATCCGCAGTCCAAAGTGCGGATGCGAGAAAATGTGCGGATGTTCCGCGGATGCGGATGCGGATGTGACCTACATCACTAATATATATATATATATATATATATATATATATATATATATATCTATATATATATGTGGTACCCGGTCGATTCGCCGACGGACGTTTTGCCGACAGACGTTTTGCCGACAGACGTTTTGCCGAACGGACGATTCGCCGAACGGACTGTCATTAATATTTCTATGACAAAACACACACACACACGTTATTAAAGGTTATTATTAAATGTTATTGAATTATTTTGTTAAAATATTAAATTATGTTAAATTGACAGTTATAGACGCTTGACGTAAAAACATAGATACCTTTTTAAATAAATTTATATCGATAATACTTTATATCGATAATACTATATAAAATGTATATATATATATATATATATATATATATATATATATATATATATATATATATATATAGCTTTCTCGGTGTATATTGTATAATTTAAAACTTTCGTTTTAGACCATGGAATTCACTTTGACGGTGTCCGGCGAATTTGTCTACAACAATTTGTCTAAAGATACAATTCATCTACAACAATTAGTCTACAGATACAATTTAACTACAATAATTTGTCTAGAGAAACTATTACTAATATTATTTAAAAAAATGACGATTGGTTAGGTTAAGTCGAGATATTTTCGTATGTTTTAACAGTAAACTAACGAAAATATCATGACTTAACCTAACCAATCGTCAAGGGTGTACTAACTTTTTATGGCCTTTCTCTGAATCAATAAATTGAAGAGGCATTGTGGGTTACTGAACAGTGAACAATGTAAAAGTTCCAGGATGACTGCAATTTTAAGTGCGAAAACCTAAGACATAAGTTACTAAGATTTAAAAAAGGCAACAAACGAACAAACGTTTCAGAATAGCTTAAACTATAAAGGCACAAACGCAAGACTTAAATTATAAAAGTTAACAACTAATTTTCGTATTTAAATTATATGTTTTTTTTTAAATAATAATAGTAATAGTTTCTCTAGACAAATTGTATCTGTAGACAAATTATTGTAGATAAATTGTATCTGTAGACAAATTCGCCAGACACCGTCAAAGTGAATTCCATGGTCTAAAACGAAAGTTTTAAATTATACAATATACACCGAGAAAGATATATATATATATATATATATATTCGAACATTTATTATAATTTAATAAAATGTGCCTATGGTTCCTGACTTTTGCGCCACCCTATATATATATATATATATATCATGGCGGGTCGATTCGCCGACGGACGTTTTGCCGACAGACATTTTGCCGACGGACGTTTCGCCGAACGGACGATTCGCCGAACGGACGATTTGCCGAACGGACGATTCGCCGAACGGACTGTCATTAATATTTCTATGACAAAATACACACACATGTTATTAAAGGTTATTATTAAATGTTATTGAATTATTTTGTTAAAATATTAAATTATGTTAAATTGACAATTATAGACGCTTGACGTAAAAACATGACGTAAAAACCTTTTTTAAATAAATTTATATCGATAATACTATATAAAATGTTATATATATATATATATATATATATAATATATATATATAATATATAGTATTATCGATATAAATTTATTTAAAAAAGGTTTTTACGTCATGTTTTTACGTCAAGCGTCTATAATTGTCAATTTAACATAATTTAATATTTTAACAAAATAATTCAATAACATTTAATAATAACCTTTAATAACATGTGTGTGTATTTGTCATAAATATTAATGACAGTCCGTTCGGCGAATCGTCCGTTCGGCGAAACGTCCGTCGGCAAAATGTCTGTCGGCAAAACGTCCGTCGGCGAATCGACCCGCCACGATATATATATATATATATATATATATATATATATATATATATAGGGTGGCGCAAAAGTCAGGAACCATAGGCACATTTTATTAAATTATAATAAATGTTCGAATTGGTGGCTTTACACTTGGAGACACTTTCTGACGCGTTGAATGCCTGATGTTTGAACATTCCTTAACACATTGGTACGTTTTGGCACACTCAGATGTGATTTTATCCTTTAGAGAACGTATGGTTCTGGGTCGATCAGCATAGACTACCGACTTGAGATGGCCACCACAAGAAAAAGTCAAGAGGCGTGAGGTCTGAAGACCTAGGTCGCCATTGAACGGGCCCTCGCCGTCCGATGCACTTGCTTGGGAATGTTTCATCTAAAGAGCTCCGGACGATGGTTGCGAGATGTGGTGGTGCACCAACCTGCTGAAACCACATCTCCGCCCGTTCTGCCGATGGAATGTCGTCCAGTATGGGCTTTAGGGATGTTTGCAGCATATGCAGATATGTTTCACTTGTTACATTGCCGTCGAAAAGGTACGGACCAATTAACCGATCCCCCCAGAGCGCAGCCCATACCATAATTCGTGGATCGAATTGCACATGTCCTTCCTCCATCCAGTGTGGGTTCTCATTGATCCAATAGCGGGCATTATGCCTATTGACACGACCGCTGAGGTGAAATATCGCTTCGTCGCTGAACATAATCCTTCGTTGAAGCTGTCTATGTTGTAGAAACCACTGGCAGAACTCTACACGACGGTCTGTGTCGTCACCGTGCAGTTCCTGAACGCGTTGGACTTTTAGGGGTGGGAACGATTTGTTGTAAGAATTCGTTGAATGGATCTTCTGGAGACACCCGTTTCCTGGGATAACTTTCTTAAGGACTTAGTTATTGGTCGATTCCCCGATTCTTCTTGTAACGTATCGGAGAAGTTTGTGAGGCACTGCTGGTCTCAGACTTAATGTCCATTGATTTCTAACTTTACTGTTTCTTGAAGATGATGTGTTATTCTAAAACTAAATTCTCTCGGAGGAGAGAGGACTCAAAGGATAAGATAAAGATACCCTTCTACTGAATTTTACTGCTTCTAAATATTACAGAACTGTAATGCTTCAGCCTCTGGATCAGCTCAGACGGAACAGAATTTGAGAGGTTACAATGGTTTATATATTATTTAAGCTAGTGACGTCATTATCATTTAATTGACTTGTTTTTTTCCAGTTTTTAATAGACTGAATTCTTTTGCTAATTCAAAAGAATTGTTTGGTGGATCTTGCAGAAACTCATAAAGCAAAATATTTGAAGGCAAATTTTGCTGCAACATCATATTGACAAATCTGATGTTATCATGATTTGCCGTGTCATCTAAAAATGGAAACTAAGATATGCATTTTATTATGAACCAAAATTAAATGTTTAAAATTTAAAATTAAATACTGATTCAGGATATGACTTCATCTTTTATGATTTAAGAGAGAATATATAGAAAAATGAACTCTGCAGAATTTAATAAGCTTACATGATTAAATTTAATAAAAAAACAACCAGGTAGCTAAAAAGAAAGGACGATTCATCAAGATATCATTAAATAGAAAATCACCTGAGGAAGAATTAAATAAAGAAAAGAAAGAAAAATAGTTTTTAATTATTTTTCAAACTTGCATGAATATTATATATAGTTAGAATGTCATGCGAGTTTGGACTTTATATGCAAAAATTAATGTTAGAATTATCGTTTTTACACACACACACACACACAAAGTTTTTTGTGCTTATTTTACACTATCCAATTGAAAATCTGTTTACATTGAAAATAAGTAAATATATGCGCGTCGGTGGTGTAATGGTTAGCGTCGCTCTCTAAGAATCCATCGGCTCCGGAATCAAGACCCAGTGACGACAGGCGGCGCGCAGCAAAATCCAGCTGTTCATCCTTCCACACAATAAAAAAGTTGGTTGGTAGATAAATGGGTATCCTGGGTAGCCTACTAGTAGTTAAGACGCTGGGCTGCTGGAGGGGCGTGGTTCGGATTCCACGTTAAACTGTAGGTCTAAGGTGGGGGACAAGCTTGACCTTCGTCAGAATGAAACACTTCTGGCGGAAGCAAAACCAAGGTTATATTTTCAGTAAATTACTTTTCATATTTTGTAAAAATATATGAAAGATATATTTAAAATATATAAAACAGACTTTCTTTTAATTAAACCTTGACTTACAACCTACGCATACGTTTAATAAATTTCCCATCTTTTATATTTCAAACGAAAATAATTAATAGACGATAAAATAATTGCTAAATGTT
Source organism: Bathynomus jamesi (assembly GCA_023014485.1). NCBI lineage: Eukaryota > Metazoa > Arthropoda > Malacostraca > Isopoda > Cirolanidae > Bathynomus > Bathynomus jamesi. The sequence continues at coordinate 254,293 of JAJOZX010004287.1, forward strand.
ATAAAAACAAAAAAAAAAATAATTACGATGCGTGTAAGTTATATTAATGTTCTGTGTAGGCCGTGAAGTGGTGTTTCTCGATCTTTTTTGTTGACATAAAATAATTGATATTCTCCCTTCCCTTAATGATGATGCAACACATGCCCGATCACTGGTTAAACATGTGACACTTTAAAAGGTTTGTATTTTTTTATTATCTGAAATAAAAGCATGAATTTTTTATTGTACCTTCTCTAAACATGGGGATACGTTCAATAAAAGGGTGGTAGTGTCTGCCGAACTTGCAGGAAATTTACACGATAAATTGATTGAACGTTTTTCTCACAACTCTACGGTTGTCTTCTCGTTAAAAGACTTGTGTACATTTTGGGTAGTGCAAAAAGCGAGTATGAAGAACTGGTGTCTGAAGCATTGGAAGTTTTAATTCCACTTGTAACTACATATTTATCTTGAACGGTGCTAGGACAATTGCCCCCGACAACCGCCCCCCGGACAACTGCCCCCGTAGGAAAATCGCCCCCCGGATTATTGCCCCCCATAAGTAAATAAAAATTAAATAGGAATTAAATTTATTAATATTTATAAAAAACAAACTTATGAAAGAGTTCATATTTATTAAAATTTACTAAAAAAAAAGTAAAACTTGCTTGGAAAAGAGGTTTTAATGCTAAAAATTCAAATTATAGGCGATACCTCTTAAAAAATTAATTAGTTCGCGATTTTCAAAGTCTTCAACCTAACCTAACCTAACCTAACCTAACCACTAACTATGACTTTCAAAACGACCTTTCAATAAGTATTGCCAACTGTTTAAATATAATTAATTAATCCATAGTATATATGAAATACAATAAGTCTTGCCAACTGTTTAAATAAAATTAAGTAGCTAAACTTCATAATTTTATTATAAATAAGTAGGCAATAATTGGAAAAATTTTTGTTAAATATTGCTAACTTTTTAAATATAATTTTTTTTCAGGCTACAAGCAAAATTAAGCAAGAATTGGCAATAATGTTGTTAAATATTGTTTTAGTAAACTTGCCATTTTTTAAACGTAAATTTAATTTCTATTTAATTTTTATTTACTTATGGGGGGCAATAATCCGGGGGGGCGATTGTCCTACGGGGGCAATTGTCCGGGGGGCGGTTGTCGGGGGGCAATTGTCCGGGGGGCGGTTGTCCAGGGGGCAGTTGTCCGGACACCATCTTGAACGGGGCTTTTCATCAATGGTTACAATTAAAACAATGCAATGAAATTGACTGTCCATATGTTACTTTGTAGTGGAAGAAAAATTTGTACGTGGTTTACAGAATTGGATAGATAATGTAATTGACTTAAAATTGACTTTTTTTATTTAAATCTCATAAAGAAATACGAGGTTTAAAGACTTTACAAAACACACGCAAAATGTTCGCTGCCACTACTGACCTATTATAAGGAAAGTTGGTTCTCTTTCGACTTGCAGTAATATTGATGGTATATTAGAATTTAATATGTCCACTATCAACTTCAACAACAGAGTGTAGCTTCAACTAAGACACTGAGGAATTGCAATTTGGAGGGAGCATTGATATTGCTGCGCCCAGCATGTTATTATCCTCTCCTTCATTTCTTGCACAATGTAGATTTTGGTTCTACGGTACACCGTCTCTTGTATGTTTTCTCGAACCAAATATTTAACAGCTTTTAAATCTGGGTTGTTTAGCGGTCAGATTAGATGAAATCTGCACAATTTGCCCATCGAAAATAAAAAATAACTTAAGAACGGTATGCCGGTGCTCCATATTGCATAAAAGTGGAGTCTGACATCTGATCTTTAGTGCAAGGCAACAAGCGGGATAAGACTTCTTCACACAGCATTTTTAATTTTCATTCCAACGAATATGAGGCCAGTTTTGGCAGCAAAGGATAGTGGGGTGGACACCGTCATTCCGGATGTTTGGGGTTCCCCCCCTTCTCTGTGAACTATGAAATGCCTCTAATCAGAAAACCACATTTGTTGACGAACTATCGATGCGAAAACGTCTCAACAGGCGCATACATCTGACCATTCGTGTTTTCCTCATTGCTGCTGTTAGTCTAACAGTTTTAAGATGAGATTAAGTTTTGATATCCGCTGGACGTAGAGTACTGTCGTGAAATGGCCTTCGTGAAATGAGGAATCATCGCACTGAACATTTGAAAGATTGAAAGGTGCATTTTCTTGACTGTTGGCAGATCGGCTCATCAACAATAATGATACTTTCTACCGTACTTTACCTTGCTTTTCTAACCGTGGTTACGATAGACATTAATAGTGTACCTCGCGAAGTAACTTTTCGTACAGGGCTTTGATTAACACCTTGCTTGATTCACTCCAAACCATATTGCAAATATCCTTTTTTAAAACAACAAACAACAAAATAGAACGGTACATGCAACGCAGCAAGGCACCGCAGATTGTACAAACACGACACTATCACAAGAAAAAGTAGGATAAAAACTCTAAGCTGACTACGTGATTTGTTACCCGTAAACAGATTTTTCTCTCCGTGCTGCGGCGCACTTAAGCTTGGCAGTGAATATTTTGTATGCACTTCAAGGAATCTTTCATAGTTCATATTTCTTTAAAAAAAACTAAAATAATTGAGTCCACACACACACACACACACACACACACACACACATATATATATATATATATATATATATATATATATATATATACAGGGTGGGCCGTAAGTTTCCATACATAGGAAAAATAAAAAAAAATTTATGGACAACCATTTTTATTTATATAATATGCTCTACATGGTTGCCATTGTTTTGAAAACACATTTCAATACGTGTTCCCCACTGTTGATGAACACGCATTAGCACAGTTGACGTTATGCTTGTAATGGCGTTGGTGATACGTTCCTTTAGATGATTTATGTCTCGTATCTTTTCCTGATACACCATGGCCTTCAAGTGCCCCCAAAGATAGAAATCAAGGGGGTGAGATCTGGGGATCTGGGAGGCCACTCCACAGGACCACGCCGACCAATCCAAGCATCCGGAAACTGCTGATCCAAATACCGACGCACGTGAAGACCATAATGAGGTGGAGCTCCATCTTGCTGGAAGTAAACTGGGAAGTTACCTTCCTCGTTTAGCAGGGATGGGAAAATCTCTTCTTGCAACATGTTAAGATACCTTTCGGCATTAAGATTTCCACTGACAAAAATTGGTCCAATAATTCTGTCACCCCATACCCCGGCCCACACCATCACTTTACCGGCACCTTGCATCTTCGTCGGACTCAGCCAGTTAGGGTTAGCATTACTCCAATAACGTATGTTTTGCCGATTAACCTCTCCATTGACGTAAAAATTTGCTTCATCAGTAAACAAGATCTTAGTTGAAAAGTTTGCATCCTCGTTCACTTTGGTTAATGCCCATTCACAGAATTCCATCCGTCTATCCGGGTCGTCTTCACTCAAATGCTGTGCCATATGCAATTTGTATGGATGCCATTTGTTTGCTTTCAAAATGCGCCTGATACTCGATCTGCTGACACCACTTTCTGCAGACAACCGTCGTGTACTTTTTCTGGGACTCCGTGTAAGCGCTGTAAGTATCGTAGCTGTTGTGTCTTCATCGGTGGCTGTACGTCTTGGACCACTTCGCGGTTGATCTGCAACATTTCCAGTTTTCTGAAACTTGTTAATAAGTTTTGCCACAGTGTCGTGTGTGATGTTCGTTCCATGTTGTCTGTTAAAGTTCATTGCAACCATGCGACTGCTTCCCGACCCAGCCATCAGTATGATTTCAATTCGTTGCTCTTTCGTCAAACGCATATTCTTAGGGTATCTGAAACATAAAAACAAACGTTTAATTTTTCCTATGTATGGAAACTTACGGCCCACCCTGTATATATACACAGTATGATGAAACTGCAAGTCTGTTGACCACATGCTGTATTGAAATCACTACTTGCTATGCGGCATTATGAACGCTAAAACAGAGGAGATTGATTTGGACTTCATACTGTGTTAGTAATTTAAGCATCATAAATTTAGAGTTTGAATTAATTTTTACTAAATAAAAATTAATTCTTTTTAAAATTATTTTTCCTATTTAATGAATTATAAATAAAGTAAAAGAATTAAAAGCATAAACAATTTAAATGATGTATTGAACATACGTAGAATCTATATTGAAGGCGAAGTACACATACCACGCAGCTGCTGTTGAAGTGAACTGGCAATGCACTTAATCTAAGCCTGTGATAATATGCGTTTTGTATAATAAAAATTTATGAACGTACAGACATTAAGAACAGATTATGATATTTGTAGGCAGTTACGGTGTCTGCAGATGTCTTAATAAATTTCCTTATACAATAACTACTGTAGACGTGTTTTTTATATGATCGTTAGTGCCATGTTCAATAAACATTAGTGGACACTGTGTGTGTGTGTTCACGATCTTGACTTTGTGTGTACTACATTTTGGAGTACTAGCTGTAACGCGTAGTTCAATAAATTATTGGTATACAGGGTGGCACAAAAGTCGCGCACCATAGGAATTTTCAGTGTTGACTATAATATATATTTTTTTTCTTTTAGGTAGGGGATGGCTGCGAAATTAACAATAGACGAGAAGGTGAGCTTGGCTTTAATGTATGGAATACCAGGTATTACAAATCCATCATTCGGTACAGAATTTAAAAAAGGAATTATTGTCAACACTGAAAATTTGTATGGTGTGCGATTTCTCCGCCACCCTGTACTATATGGAAAGATTTGAATGTATATAAGCAATGTTGCAATCTTAAAATGATTCCTCTATAAGCTCCACAAATGTTCATAAATATACGAACGAACCTTTAACATTAACAGAAAAAATGTGGGCTGAGGTTCACAATTGTGGACAATTTTTTGTTATTTTAAAAAATAAATTGCTTATTAGAATTTTAATAGAGCATACAACCACATGTAAATGGTTTTTTTTTTTGTAAGTTAGGTTAGGTTCGAGTAATTACCTTAGAATTTTTGCTTTTCCATGCTTATTAGAAGATTTTTAAAAGTATTCGTTCGGCACTGACTGTTTCTTTCTCCCCCACATATAGTCATCGACGCTTTTTGCATTGCATCCATTTCAGTCTATATCCGTCACAGACTCCATTGTCATTAATTAAAAATTTTCTCGAATTTCTATACTTCTACAAAAGGTGTTTGGCACAAAATATGATCTTTTAATACATTCATCTTTAGTAATTCCTTAATTAAATTATTTTTTTCTCGTATAATTTTATGACATTTAGAAAATTTGTCACATTTTCAAACGACATATTGACACCTTCCATAATAACAATTAACTAGCCTAGCCTTTGCGACTTGGAACGCATATCCACCACGCTTAAGTGAGGTGAAAACCTGATAAATAAAATACGATGCACCAACTAGTCTCGTATTTAACTGTTTCCAGTCACAAAATGGAATATCTGCCAATTGGAGGTGATAGAGGGAAGAATAAGGTCTCTCTTTAAACAGAAAACGCATTTCGCCGATTTTGTAGCTTATCCCCTTCTCCCGCTGCACTACTAAATTATGATCATAAATGGATCTCTCTAAATTTTTTAATAAATCATTATCTTCAGAACAATTTTAAACTAAAAGAGAACAGTTGCTTTCAAGAGGTAGATTCCAACGTTTCGTCCAATGACTTGGAGGCATTTTCAAGGAAACAACAAAATATTTATAGAATGAAATGCAAAAGTTAAATTACATAGAAAAAATTAATAAAAAATTATATCATATTTAACTACTAGATAATATTTATAAAATGCGTAACAGATTTATCAGCTTGTATTTTATTAAGTTACAAATGAGTGTTTCACATAAAAATGTTTAGGAATTACGCCCGTTTGTTGCACTTTGTAGTGTATTGGTTTTTAATAAAGATAATAATGTCTAATTAGAATTAAACGTTTTGTTTATAAGAATTTAATAATGTTTTGTTTAATAAAGAAGAAAATAATGTTTAATAAGAAATTAATAATGGTTTGTTTGAAATTAAGAATATAAAATGCTAGTTGGCAACACCTGAAATGGGTCTAGAGAAATGGTGAAATGCCCAATTCAGTCTCGGGCGGGGGTTTGCCCCAATAAGGTGTTTTGCGTATTAGAATGTTATAATTTATTTAAAATATTAATTATGTCTCTCTCCGCGATTAAATGTTAACGCTAATTCTGCCCTCGCATTATCCCGTTCGTCTAAAGTATTTCGGCATAAATAAAGTCAGTAAATAAAAGTGTGTAATTTATTCCTGGTCCCTTTGTGGTGTTTGAAAATTTAATGGCCGCCGCGTCTACCCGTCTTCTACCCGTGTTTATAAAGCACAGTGAAGCGAGTGTAAAGAAAAGAAAAAGCAAATGATAAAAGAAATTGAATAAAGTAAATATTGAATTGTGAATGAAGGGAAATCACGACAACTTAACGTTAATTTCTGGTTTTAACTTTTAATAAAATCATTCTAAAAACTAATTATTTTTATGGTCTAAACTATAAAAATTTAATATTTAGAAAAATTAATATATATATATATATGGAATATCATGCATGAATCCGCACGGTGACAAATTCACCCCCACCAGGGTTCGAACCCACAACCTTTTAAATACAAGGTGAGGACGCTAGCTAGCCACTACACTACGACACGATAAAAGTTAGTACAATTTATCATACATTTAAGCAACCGAGGAAATGCATAACGCTTTTGCGTCCAGAGCATTTTACATGTTAACCCTGCCTCACCCCAGCGTTGCATTGGAAAGTTTGAATTAAATGCTGGTCATTATTTCGAGTACGGGAGGGTTAATATGTTAAATGCCTCTGGACGCGAAAGCATCATGCGTTTCCTAGGTTGTTTAAATGTATGACGGGTTGGGTTAACTTTTATCTCGTCATAGTGTAGTGGCTAGCGCCCTCACCTTACATTCAAGAGTTGTGGGTTTGAACCCTGATGGGGGTGAGGGGATTTTTTTTCATCATGAAAAATTGTGCATGCATGATATTCCATTTATGGCACCGAAGCGTTGCACCAAATAGTTTGAATTAAATGCTAGTTATTACCTCGAGTGCAGGAGTTTAATACGTAATACACACACACACACACACACACGCACACACACACACACAAGTGTGTGTGTGTATATGTTACCGTGACCAGGATTCCACAAATAAATATATATGTCCCCTTTATAGCGCAAGGCCGTCCCAGCCAGGAACAGTAAAACATTAAATTACAAAACTATATATTAATAAATACAAGCAAATCAGGCTGCCTACACAAGTTATCATTATCCTAACTTAACTTAAACCTAACGTAAACTTAACCTAAACTTAACGTAAACTTAACCTAAACTTAACGTAAACTTAACTTAAACCTACACTATTAAATATTTAAATAATTGGCACTTGTACAAATGGGCAGGGCCTGGTTAAGGTTAGGGGGGCCCCTCACCAAGGGCTCAAGGGGGGGGCCTCATCAAGGGCTCAAGAGGGGCCTCATGCTCATCATTAACACTATAATGTCGCTTGTTGAATATGTGTGATCTTAAAATGCACAATAATTTACAAAAAATATATATATATACACATACAGTATAAAATGTGTGCATGCATGAGACAAAAATGTAAAACGAAATGAAGTACACAAAAGATTACGGCATAAATACATCATACAACTATAGATATTTTACTGGAACAGACACAGTGTACACTAAACATACAGTACCTACAATAAATCTGCCAACTGTTGTAGTTCTATCCATAATAATAAAAAATTTGGAAGTCCTAGAAAATTAAGCCTGGTGTTTCTTTTCTGGCGGCACTTTTTTCTGATTATGTTCTAGTCCAGGGGTGGGGAACCTGCGGCCTTTTAGGGTACTAGTTGCGGCCTTCTGCCTATTTGACATTCAGAATTCATACCGTACGATAATGGAGAGCAACTGATACCACTTTAGGGCTTTAGGCTATTTCATTAGATCATGGTTTCAGCTTCACTGCTTCTTACACATACAAGCCTTCTTTATGGCTTGAACAATAGGAAATATGGCAACGTTGCCAGTTGAAACTGGCAGAGTTGCCTTACGGCTTACGCCCTTACCTATCAACGATCAACTCGACTGGATGACAGTTACTGACGATTCTCCGATAGTGACACGCACGCTTGTTTCCTTTAAAACTGTAAATCTTGGATCAATTCGTGTACCACTTTTATTTAAAAATCTTCTGGTACCCCAATCATGTCAAAAACTGTGAAAAGAAAATTAAAGGAAGAGAACAGAGTATTCCATGAAGAATGGGAATTGCAGTATTTCATAGTTACTGAGAAAGATAAAATGATGTGTTTGCTCTGCAACGCCATAATTGCAACAGTGAAGAAACACAATGCATATCAGCATTATGCAACTCATAAGAACCACAAGTATGCTATATTGGAAGAAGAACCCCGAAAGTTTGCACTTACGAAGATGAAACTTCAAAAGCAGCAACAACAGCAAGTATTTAAAACGATGTCAGGCCTCAGGACTGAAATCACTGAAGCAACTTATAAAGTAGCATATATACTTGGAAAAAGAGGTAAGCCATATAGTGATGTGGAAATCATAAAAGAATGCATTGTTGAAGTTGTAGCCCCTTTAGATTCAGACAAGGTTAACAAATACAAACAACTACCTCTTTCAAGAAGGACCATAACTGATCGGCAACATGAATTAGCCCTCAATGTAACTGAACAACTTCATACAATATGCCAAAGAGAAAATACTTATTATTCGATTACCTTGGATGAGTCCACTGATATTACTGACTCAGCGCAAGTGTCATTTTTTATTCGTGTTATAACTGCAGATTTTCAATGCTACGAGGAGTTACTGGCTTTGGGTACCCTTACGGGGAAGACACGTGGAATTGACGTTTTGTCTCTCTTCAAAGAAAAATGCCGTGAAGCGAAACTGAATTTATGTAATTTAGTAAGTGTATGCACAGATGGTGCACTTTCCATGAGAGGAAAATGTGCAGGATTTGTTGCTTTACTACAAAAATAACTGCCAAATCCAGATAGCTTGATTTCCTTTCACTGTATTTGGCATCAACAGAATCTCTGTGCCAAATCTACTGTTTTAAGTGACATATTAAGTAAAGTTATACGCATTGTGAACTACATTAGAACAAATGCATCACGACATCTCGCAATATGCTTATGCTTGATGATGAAACATTCAGTGTGGATCTTCCGTATCATTCTAAAGTGCGCTGGTTGTCACAAGGGCAAGTCTTTGAAAAACTTTTGTCTTTGCGAAAACAAATCACAAGATTTTCTGAGGAACTCAATGAACCATGTGAATTGTCAAAAAAGGATTTCTGCAGAAATGCTGCATTTTTGTGTGACGTAATGTCAAGCAAAATTACCTGAATATTTCTTTGCAAGGTAAAACTAAATCCATATATGAAATGTGGCAAAAAATCCAGGCTTTTCGGAGGAAGCTGCGCTTTTCCAAAACTATCCTTACCCGATCGGAACTTTCAGCTGAACACTTCCCTGAACTGGCAAATGTAATTGATGCAGAAGATACAAGCAAATCATTAAGGGAATGCGATGTGAAAGAATACACAGCTGTCCTAGACTCCCTAATTGAAGAATACGATGAAAGATTTGAAGATTTTGAGAAACATGACTTCACACTGAAACTAGCTTTCCAACCACACCTGGTTGGTGTCTCCAAGGCACCTGAAGACTTACAGATGGAGTTGATTGAGCTATTAGAAGATAATATCTTTAAGTCTCTATTTGATACTGAGAAGGATCCTGTTGAAATATGGAAAAATGGCGTTGAATACCCACGTCTGCGCCAACATGCTCGTCGAATGTTGCCTTCTTTCGGCACAACCTACTGTTGTGAATGAACGTTTTCATATGTGACTCAAATCAAAACGCGCTTGAGATCTCAGATGACGAATATTCACCTGGAGGACCAACTAAAACTACGGTCAACGATATTGGAACCAAATGTACGACTCTTGTCCCGCATTTCACTTAATATCATTTTTCACTTAATATTAGTTCTATTGTTAATTATTCTCCCCCAAAAATAAATGTGCACTTGCTGAATTTTTTATTTATTATAAAAGCCCTCACGTATTATCAAGTTTGATTTAAAATTAATAAATATGTAGATTGTAGACTAAAATATGATATTTTGTTGTACTGTATATGTTAAATTCTCAGCATGCGGCCTGATAGGGTCTTGGTTAAATGAAATGCGGCCTTCCAATGAAAAAAGGTTCCCCACCCCTGTTCTAGTCTAACACTGTCACTGTGTCTGACAAAATGAAATACACCTCTAACATTACTAATAATAGTTTTATTCATAGGAACTCAGATTTTTATAGAAATCACTTACAATGGCTTACAAATTTATTGACAATATAATCAAAATAAAATGTGGAAACTGACTCCTCCATTACACAAAAGTTTTTTCTTGACTTTTGTGCAGCGAAGTTCCTCACAATCTCGTAGAGAGGTAGTGATCGTGTGAGATCGAATTCTGTTGACAGGATACAGAGATGGCTCAGCTTTTTATCTGAGAGGCATGACCTCAGTAGTATGGGCGAAAAATGGACGAGGGCAAGAATGTTGCAATGCAATATTGATCAATGTTGTAAGGGTTATGCAACATCACTGCTGCAAGGGGGGGAAGGGTTATGCGACAAATCAATGCTGCAAAGGGGAAGGGAGGGGGCTTCGAGGGGAGAAGGATGACCTCCCCCCAAAGGGGTAGCCTTAACCTAAGAGAGGAAGAGAAAGGAGGAGGAGATCCTCACCCCGCAAAGGGAAACCTAACCTAAGAAGGAAGGTGGTGTTCGCCTGGCTGGAGCCAGACGCATTATGAGCGTCCAGGGGCCAAGCAGCTGTTATATAGAGGAACGTGAGTTGCCAGATACCACTTATTTATATATGGAGGCGGTTACCAGATACCACCATTTATTTTAATTTTTATTTAGATGAGTTGCCAAATAATGTTTTTATTTATATATGAAGGGATTACCAGATACCACCATTTATTTTAATTTTATTTACATGAGTTGCCAAATAGTGTTTTTAATTGTTCAGGTATACTTTATTAGGTTGAGTTGCCAAATAATGTTTTTATTTATATATGGAGGGGTTACCAGATACCGCCATTTAATTTAACTACTTATTAAAGGTAAGATTGACTTTCTTCTTAATTTTGTTCAGCAAGAGAACTAATTATTTAAACGATACCCAATATTAACAATAAAATAAATACACTAGACAATTGACTTAGCAAAAAGAAATCGTTCATCTTAATATTCATTATAATTAAATTTCAAAGAAATTAAAGTAATTGATAAAAGAATTAAATGAGAAGTCTATATATACTTTTATATTAAACAATAAATTTTAACAAACTTCCCGTTCTTTGTTCAGTTTCCCAAATTTTAGCCAACTCCCCATATAAAAGCATGCAAGCAAGCATCGCTCACCATGCATTTTTTCTTACTATTTGCAACATGAATAAAATAAAATAAAAATTTAGTGATGGATTCGGTACCACGTTACGGTTTTCGTCTAAACTGTAGGTTTAAGGTGGTTCAAAAACAATGCTACTTGACATCTTGTACTTTAGAACGGCCGCCTTTAGCATATAAAAGCACATGTCAGTACAGTGATTTACTCTAAAGCCAAACTAAAATATCTATTTACTTTTGTCGTTCCTCTGTATATATATATATATATACACACACACAAGATTTGTCTTCTCAATTTCATACATTTTTTTTGTTTATCTTAATATTAATTCATTCTTTACAATATACTAAATTGAGAAATTTATATATACACATTTATATTAAATTTCCCATATGAAATCAGGTTTAATAATATACAATAGATATACTAAACGGTATATTAAATTTGATAATTAACAATTTTAAGTATTCTATAAAAATAATATTCATTTTACCTATAATTCGAAAGAAAAGGAAGGCATACGTTATATATACGCTTAAAACTCGAAGTTAGCCCAAAAGGCAAGAATGGAATGTAGGTCAAACCAATTCTCGTCTCCAAAACTGGTTTTTGTTGCACTTCATTTCAAATATTGTTTCGATTAGTGCCATTATTACTGAAGTTAAAAACTGAACTTAAATAATACAAAAGCATCACGTGAATGTTTTCCAAATTAATTATAGGCTAAATTACCCTTTGATTAAGTAATGGTTTTCCTTATCATATTTCCATATGTAACAACATATATATATATATATATATATATTGGGTGGTGCAAATTACAGTAGTAATAATAATAGCTAACTCGGTTTTGCTTCTCACCGATTTGTTCATTTTGACGAGGGTCAAGCTTTTCACTCCGCCTTAGACCAGTTTAACGTGGAATCCGAACTAAGCTGCAGCACGGGCAGGCTGAAATCACGTCATTGCCCGGACTCGATCTCTCAACCAGCACCCCAGCGTCTTAACTACTAGGATGCCTAGGGCGCCCATTTATCTACCAGTCCAAACAGACACTCATTTTCATGAGCTAAACACATTTTAATCACACTCCTACGCGAGAATTGGCAAGTAAAAAGTCAAGCCGAATACATTAATCAAAGTTGAGGATCGAATAGGATGACCGCAAACATATATTTTGCAAATATATGAAACCATCGTGGTAGAGACTGTAAGTGGCAATTAACACACACACACACACACACACACACACACATATATATATATATATATATATATATATATATATAACCAAATCCACAAGTCAGGAATCTTGGGAAAGCTGAGAATAGTATGACCTCAAAAAATAATAATGCACAAAAATCTTCTAGATTCCTTATTTTCTAATGATATTTGTGTCATCGGATGTTTCTGCTGTCTCTGGTAATGATCTATGTCAAGATTATGAAGAGTAGCGGCGCTAATTTTGTTTCTTGTGGTAATGAGCTGAGCGGCTCTGATGAAGATATTCCTATAACGACTTGCAGCTGATCAAGTTCTCCATCTCCCTATCCAAAATGGGAAAAATTGAGGATCAAATAGTATGACCGCAAAAAATAATAATGTAAAATATTGTCGTGATAGAGATGGCAAATGTTGATCAATGTTGCAAAAGGGTGAGGGATATTGCATAAAGGGGTGGGTTCTAAAATGGGAAAACCGAGAAAAGTATGGGCGCAAATGCAAATATTATCGTGGTAGAGACTTCAAGTGGTAATACACGATGTGAGCATTAAATCTACGGAGAGAATATAAAGACACCATTAGTCGACCAATCAGGACGTCCAAAGCATGGACCCGTAATATAGGTGTTACGATTGGTACACAAATTTATCATAGCCCGCCCAGTTACATTGACAACCAATCATTAAACTTACGAACCGCCTATTAGTCTTTTGGGGTGGTGCTTGGGGATCATGCATATAAAAGGAAATATTTTCAGCTGGGAGTCACAGTAGTTATTTTCACCAGTGAATAAACATTCCCTCCGCCATGAATCAAGAACTTTACAGTTTACCGGATTTATATCAAGATGGTGACATTGTAGCGTTGTCCACAATTAATCTTTTTAACGCGGCTGACCGGGATGGATTATTTCCAACGCAAACCGTTGATGATATTTGCAATGACGCTCCTTACGATCCGACGCAAGGGACTGCCGTAGAAATGTAAGTGCCTGTAATTTTATTTTTTGTAGCCAATTATTCGCAACTTATTTAATGTGCCTGTCAGAAAGAGCACTGTTCTGGATTATTTCATCATATATATGGAGGGTTGCAGTAATTCATCTCATCACATTAAAAATGCTTCATTTAGGTATCCGCAATTATAGATTAGTTTGCAATTATGCTAAAATCCTGTTTTGATTCATTGAATTTTTTATAGCAATCGTTTGCATGTTTTAAATAATTTTATAAATTCCGTAATAAATGTTACTCGGAATTATCTCCTAAAGGAACTTCTCTGAGCGGTTGGAAGATATCTTCACATTGTAATACTCCTACTATATGTATACTCTGCATATTTTTTGGGTTTTTATTAAAAAATTCAGTATGAACTAATGAATTATTCTTTCTCCTTTAAGGTCCGATAAGGATTTGACACGTGTTATGCAATCTTTTCGTTTTGAAGAAACCCATGTCATGGACCTGAATACGGAGGTAGAAGATTTACCGAGCAGTCAGCCCAACGATTGTCACATCATTGACGAAATAATGTATTTTTTTATGTTTCGCTCTTTTTTTTGGGAAGAAGACATTGTATTTTCATCAATTTATTAAATGAAAGAAATCATGTTTTTAGTACAAAAACCATCTTAAACTACAGACTATGCAAACTAACATTATTGGTTACAAATATATATATATATATACACGAACAAAATATCATACCATACAACGAGTACGCACAATCGGAAAACGGCTTTTTATCTGTCTGCATACCATTTCGTCGTTTCGTTGTGTGACACAGGTCGAATAATTTTTAAAAATTTATAAAGTCTTTACCACGTGAGATATGCATGAGAAATGAAAAACAGTACATCCCGCACGTATTACTAAAATATCCTTGTAGCCGGAAGGGATTCCATACAACTTCGCGGATATGCATCTGATCGAGAAATTTTACAATTTTACAACTCCAGGGTTGAGTCCCGAATGAATCAAAATAGTACATGCGGTCCCTATTTTTAAAATAGATTGCGAACCAATGAATCCCTTCATTACCGATGATATCTGTGTTCACAATAAGGCTGCCGCAATTTCTCGTAGATGGCAATTTCAATGATTCATTCTTCGCAAACACCGATAAATTTGGAACGTGATTCGTTCACTGTTCATTATTCTCTGAAGTGTATTCGCATCCATTTTAAGTCAGTGATAACGCCCCTAAATCTGTCTACTTCTATTAGGGCTTGTGACTCGAGGTATACTAGTACACTAATAGGTGCGTCTAACGGCTGCTTGGTGAATTCCAGTCCAACAGATGTTTCCACTCTGTTGTGGACTTAAGTGTGTATTTACACTAGCAGATAAGTCAGGTGTGATGTCAAACGGATAAAGGTTAAATTGATCAATTAATTCTTTCTGCGTTACCCCAATCCCGAGCTCATCACAATCACCTGCAATATGGGCCAGATTACTATATGCTCTCGCGCAAAGCGGTAACACAGCGTCTGATGAATAGTCCGTATCCAATGTTCCTCCCAACGCAACGCCATTAACGTATAGTTATATTTTTAAGGCCGAAATTCTCGAATTTAAAGGCATTCTTTTTATATTTTCCATTCACCGAATTGTGTTCCTGCATTCCAATTAATATCCTTTTAGGTAGATTTCCCAGGGCTATGTTTTCTATCTGTTTCGATGCCAACCCTGCTGGCACCGTGTATAGTTTGATCTGTACTCTGTTAATTGGGTATTTTACTGTGGCGTGTAGTAAATTTTTCTCAATTTCTATTTGTTTTGGTGAACTTAATTTCACTCGCCGTACGCGGAGGTATGTCTCCATAATGTGAACCACAACGGGTTTTGCTCCCTCTTCTTGATCAGCATCCAGATTTAAACAGATCTCAGGATTCGTGCGGGTGAGCTTTATTTTCATATCCACCCCATTCACAAGCAACTTCTCCTGGAATGTGAAATCTGTATGCAGGCGTCCAAAACACTCGTATATCTTTTTAGAATTTTTAAATTTGTCCTTTATACTACTTTCGTCTTTAGCTTGATAATATCCCTCGGCACTTAAAAAGGTAGCCTTCGCTTCTTTGGAAAAGTTGACATTTTCCAGATAGGCTCGTAGGGGATAGTACCCCGTGCCTGCCGATATGTTGACCTGATTTAAATATACGTCACACTGGTTGAATATGGAGTGCAGAAAGTTTGTTTCAGGGTATACAGCATATTTGTCATCGCAGTCCGTTCCATTAGAATGGGCTGTACGTAGTTTAGCGTACATGTGCACACATTTTGGATCATAAAAGTAAGGGCCTGAGCTGGGTATCACGAATTCTATAGGGGCACTCGGGGAACTAATCGTGTTTAAAGGGTTAATTGCAATAAAGTCACTGTGTTCAATAGAAACTTGAGTTGGGGGCATGTCAAAGAGGGGCAGCTCCGATTTACAACATTGTGAACTACACGGATGGATGAAGCGTGCCATGACGAGTTAGAAATAGTGCCTCCTCTCTCGACAAGTAGTAAACAAACTATGATTCATGAGATCAATGTCCTTAGCTTATATCAGTCAAAAAAATGGTCAACCATAGGTTTCATTCGCTAAGAACACTTCTTTTTTGATATCCTTTTACGTTTAGCGCCACGTGATGGTAATACCTTCTTCTGGACAGTCCTCTTCTTCCCACCACCACTCATTTTTCTCTTTGCATCTTTGACGATTTCGTCCCGTGTACGCTTTAAGTGTTTTTTAGGGCTTCTTTAGGTTTAGCCCGGACCTAGTGTCACTACTGTACTGTAATACCGTGCAACCTCAGTCCGGGCGATACGTATAGTTCCATCCCAAGTTACCCCGGCTTTTTCACACATCAATGTCTCTAAGAATCGTAAAAACGGTATCTTTATAATCAATATTTAAAAAGAGGGTGTCCAGCTCAATTTCACATATCCCCACCTCATACGAATCACGACCCAATTCAATGGGTCCATGGAGTTCTGTTACAAAGTTGGCTAGTGTGTTGTTAGGGTGTACAGAGAGGGACGAGGAGGACGGGAGTGTGACGTAGAAATTGTTAGGAGCCATGTTGCATACTATTTAAGCTTCATTATTGCATCAGCTTTTATATAGGTGTTGAGGCTTTCTGGGTACCCTAGCCATTTCACCAGGTACATTTTTCTCTTTCCTGAACCTTTTCTTCCTAAAATTTTCTCAATTTTAAACGCATTTTTCCTAAATTAAATGCCACTTTCTGCAACTCCTCGCGGTAAAAGCCTCCTGCGATTTCTTCCCCATTCAAATCTTCGCGAATTTATTTCCCGAACGCGACAGCCTTACATAATCATTGATTTTGAAACGCGCAGTGTGGTGGTGGTGGTGCTCAATCTCTTTTCACCTCTGGGCGCGTACCTCTTTCTAAAACCTCGTTACGTGCTGTCCCAATCGTGCGATGGTGTGAGCGGTTGTAGGATGATGCCAATGATTCCAGAATGTCTAGAAATCTGTGTTTTTATGTGTAAAATAGCGGTGCATGCGCTCCTTTATGGTACGTTGAACTCTTTCAGTTAAAGAAGCCTTATGTATAGAATTGGTTGTGTAATAGCTGATATTAAACTCTGTCAACATGTTCTGAAAAGCACGGCCTATAAATTCCTTCCCCATATCCGTACAAAAATAGCCAGGAACCCTGTTTTCTTTTAACATCAGTGTTTTGGTGGCTTTAGCAACTGTTTCAGGTGATTTTTTTTTCAGAGGAATTAGCCACAGATATCTAGAGAATACATCTATTATGAATAGAATGTAGCGGTAACCATCGTTATACACTGAATATCTTTGCATGTGTTAAATTTTCTTGCAAAATAGAGTCAATCGAAGCAGTGTTGTCTTGGTTGTTTTAAATCTTTTTCTCACAGGTTTATGAAGTGTATAAGCGTCCTGTTCCCGCAAAAATCTCTCAACATCTTTTTTCCCTACTCCGTAAACACTTCTGTACAGTCTATCTACGCCTCGGTAGGAAGCTGGGTTAGAAATGTCATAATACGGACAAGTTAAAAAAAAATGACTATGTATATTCTCGCCCATAACGGGGCAAAATTTGACACACAGTTCCTTTATAAGGAGTTGCTTGAGGACGAGTCATCTGAGATATTTACAGGTGATCCCTTGAAAAGAGGCAACAAACTAATACAGATGCAAATAAGAGGTAATATACAATTTAAACAGACTTTATTATTCACACCTTGTAAATTAGCAAAGCTACCCAAGGTGATGGGCGTAGCCGCTGAAGTTTCAAAAGGATATTTCCCCTACACATTCCTCACTAGCGAAACTTTAAATTACGTAGGACTACCTCCACCCAAACATTACTTTAACTATGAATGTATGAGTACAGATGAACGTGAAAATTTTGACCGATACTACAGGTTTTAATGAATGTAATCCTTATAATATAACTGATGAATGTGAGCGTTATTGCATAAATGATGTGCGCGTGCTTAGAGTATGTTTCCAGGCCTTTAGAAGGATGTACATAGGTCGTTTTAAATGCGATCGTTCCAAGTCGCAACCACCATCGCCTCATTATGTTTTACGGTGTTCAAGAATAACTTCATGCCTAAAGACACCTTAGTCGTTATCCACAGAAACAATCCCCGCAGTTATGGGCACAAAGCTATTTACTGGCTCATACACCTACAGCAGCAGACAGGTGTATACATAAAGCATGCCCGCAACACGGGTGAAGTACCCATTAAGGTTAATGGTCGAGTTTTTTGGGTTGATGGTCTAAGTGAAAACCGTGCCACTGGTGAGAAGACTGTGTACTCCTTCAACGGTTGCTGGTGGCACGGATGCCCCCTTCCTGAGTGTGGAATCTGTAGGGAATATCCACGGTAGATCTCCTGCCGACAATCTTGCGTGGACCCGCACCCGCGATCAACTTATAGGCTTCCAGTTCATTCCCAATGTCTTGTGGGAGCATGAGTATGATGCACGGATGGAAACAGATGGACAGTACCGTGAAGAAATAAATACGATCAAACGTTCAATGGTGCTGGATCCTCTCAAATGCGGTGATAGCTTGTTTGGAGGGCGTACAAATGCCTTCGAGCTATACTTTCCGCCTACGGAGGGCGTGAAACTCCATTACTACGACTTCTGTTCTTTATATCCCTACGTGATGAAGAATAATCCGTACCCCGTGGGTGCACCTGAGAAACTGTTGGGACCTGATCTGCCCACCATCGAGGTGTTCTCAGCAAATTTGAACGGGTACTATTTCGGCCTTTCTTTCGTAGATGTGCTCCCCCCACGCGATTTATGGATGCCGATCTTACCAGTCGTTATCGATCACAAGCTCATGTTTCCCTTGTGCGTGAAGTGCGCAGAGGAGAACAATGGGGAATGTAATCATACAGCCAACCAGCATAAGATCAGAGGTGTATATACAAGTCCAGAGCTGGATCTAGGTGTTCGCCATGGCTACAGAATATTGAAGATACATGAGTTGTGGAGGTTTCAGAAGCTACCCAACCTTTTCACGCCATATATAGACGCTTTTTTGAAGGATAAGGTCGAAGCATCAAGGTATCCGCGAGGAGTTGATACCAAAGATGAAAAATCGGCCTATATTCAACGTTACCGTGACCGTGAAGGTATACAGCTTGACAGTTCCCAAATTGTAAAGAACCCTGTCAAGCGCTTTAGTGCAAAGTTGTGTCTAAACAGTCTTTGGGGCAAATTTGCGCAGAATACTGGTAAAGGAAACGTTCATTTGGCAAAAAGTTATAGTAAAGTCTGGGATTATGCCAACGCTCCCGATAAAGAGGTCATGGAGATCGTGAATGTAGGTAATACTTACATAATAAAGTACAACAATATCGAATTGGCCACAGATACCTCACGGGTTACAAACATACCTGCAGCCAGCTTCACAACGGCCTACGCACGCATCAAACTTTGGGGCCTATTGCATTCTCTTGGGCGGAAGGTTTTGTACGCCGATACAGATAGCGTGATATTCACAGAGAGGGAGGGTGAATACATGCCTCCTATTGGTGAATTCCTCGGAGAGTTGACTGATGAGATCAGGGATGAGTATGGAGACATCGCATACGCCGACTCTTTTGTCTCAACAGGACCAAAAACTTATGGGGTACGGGTGAGGGTGGGGGAGGATATGAAATATATCGTGAAGGCAAAGGGTATCACGCTCAACCAGGCGAATCGGCCGGTCGTTAAATTTGATTCGTTGAAGGATCTAGTGTGCTTGGATGATGATGAGGGCGACCGGCAGCCCCAACTAATTGTAGGTACCCACTATTTTCGGGCGCAGAAGCTGGGGGGCGTGAAGGAACTTAGGGGTACAAAGATGTGCCGTAACACCTATAGGAAACGTTACCAGGTGCCTGGTACCTATGATACCGTACCCTTTGGATACCATAATCTTTGATATGTCCATTGTTAACTTATTTATTACACGTATTTGGAAATATATATATACATCTTGAATATTTCGTTTAAATAAATCGTGTTTCAATTAGCGTTTCACTTCTTTGTGTGTGTGTGTGTGTGTACACAGGAGAAAATTCTAAGCTCCGCCCAGCGTGTGTACAGGAGAAAGTTCTAAGCACCGCCCACTGTAAGATTGATCACGTGACTCCTGCTGCTACCTGGGCATATCTCTTCCCTGCGTGCTCAGTTGATCGCAGTAAGCCCTGGATCTCAGACGTGTATTCTCCCGCGTAGACAAAAAATAATAATGGCTACCTTTAATATTGCGTGTTCGACGTTTATGAAGTGGTATTCGGCAAAGTGCCAAGATGTGGATACTGAAAAACTCCCTATTCCACTCTCCTTTGATACTTTTAAGGCTACATTGAGTCGTGCGAAGGAGCAAGAGGTACAAATACTCTACGGCTATTCTGGCGTGAGCATTGTAGGATTTCGTGGTACAAGTGATGTATTGATCTATGTTGTAGGACTAAACTTTATAAAAGCTTACATATACCGTGAAGTAGAAGAAACAACACGTGCAGAAGAGAAGCAACAGATATGGATAGTGAGTCTTGTTGATGAGTGGTGTGACAAGCGATATTATGTCATGTTGCATCATACCGAGTACTCGTACCCTGCGACTGAGAATGTAAATCTTGTCATCATGGAGAATCTTAAGTATTTTTATCACTATATTAATATATATCAAGACGAGGTTTGTAGTGAGGTTTTGGCTAATGGCCTGTGTGAGTTTTTAACAGACTTAGAGACGAGTATCGATTGTTAAACAAAAAGGAAAAATATGCGCATATGTTTCACTCAAATAGTGCACCGGATTGTGAAGATGTTTAGTTTGTGGAAATGAACGTCTGGTGAGTGATGAAACATTAAAACCGATATTGCTTCATGTATCGGAAAATTTCTCAAAATCTACCCAATATAATGGGATACAAGTATTCTCTTACATGTTGTGGCTAAAGGTCTGCGTGAGTATTTAACAGAATTTAGAAATGAGTATCGCATGTTAAGCAAAAAGGAAAAATATGGTCATATGTTTCTCTCAAATAGTGCGCCGGAGTGTGAATAAAATGTGTTTAGTTCGTGAAAATCACCTTATGCAAAAATGTCTGGTGCGTATTCTGGGGAGTGGGAGTGATAAAACATTAAAACCGATATTGCTTCATGTATCGGAAAATTTCTCAAAACACCTACCCAATATAATGGGATACAAGTATTCGAACAGCGCCGTACACGTTTAATTAGCTTATGGTGTGACTTATTCCTCCCGTCGAGCCGATCGGTTGTATGTGGCTCATAGTCATCTCAGAGCTTGAACCGACTGAACATGCGCTCCTCGAATACGATGGAACTTCCTTTGAGCAGCATTCTCAACGCCGTGTACTGTGTCCGTGACGAAGTCGTTGCGCGTGTTCAGGCGTAAAACCGGTGCCATTAATTATGTACTGGAAACGAATTGTAGACAAACAAACAAACGGAATGTTGTTTATTTAAGTTGTTGAGGAGATGAATAGAATCTTCGTGGTAGTTGAGAAGTGGAGTGAGGATCGTTATAAAATTCTTGCAGGTGTAGGTACAAGAAGAGAGCAGATTAGTGACCCCCCAAAATCCGGGGGGGGGGGCCCTACGCCATGGCGTAACTGGCGTATGCCTTAACCAGGCCCTAGGTATGTACTGTACTCTCTTCTGAAAAATACGGTACTCTCTTTAATATCCTTAATAAGATTTTTATTAGGGTAGGCGGCGCTTACCTAGCTTACCCTGAATGCACGCCACTGATATATATATATATATATATATATATATATATATATATATATATAGATATATATGTGTGTGTGTGTATATATATATTGGAATTTAAAGTTTTTCTAAATATAAGGTCTTTGCAAGTTGTAATGAAGAAATAAAGGAAGGTAGGCCTTTATTCATAAGGTTGAAGATCTGCAACTCACTTAAGATATTTAAAATTAAAATGATGCTACAACAGCATATGTAGCTAATACGATAAAAAATTTAAGAGAGTAAAGTTTTCGCAACAGGCTCCAATTTTTTGCTCCGGCTCCACTCTAATTCCGAACTCATCTCCAGCTTCGGGTAGCCCAGCTCCAGCTCCGCTACTTTCCAACTCGAAAAATCTAGCTCTGGCTCTGGAGCGGAACTCTTGCCAACCCTATTGAGTTACGATGCCGGCCAGTGCTTGGTCCAGAAAAGGTATAGCATTTTTTTTTCTGGGTAATACTGTGGCAGAGCAGTTATTCGGTCGTGTAGTGGTTAGGATTGCTGACTACAAATCCACCTGCCCTCGTTCGATTCTCTGCGAAAGCAGGCGGCGCGCAGCTTACCCAGCTGTTCATCCTTCCATAAAAAATAGGTTGGTGGATAAATGGGTACCCTGCGTAACCTAGTGGTTAAGACGCTAGGCTGTTGATCAGGAGGTCCTGAGATCAAGTGCGGGCAAGGGCTTTGTAATTTATGACCACCCGTGGTAGGTCGTTAAACGTTACACGTTAAACTGTAGGTCTAAGGTGGAGCAACAAGCTTGACCTTCGTCAGAATGAACAATTCAGGGGAAGCAAAACCAAGGATATATATATATATATATTTGTGTGTGTGTGTGTGTGTCATTAGATCGTAGTAGATTAGATCTTTAGAAGTTACTGATGCTGGGTAGTGTGGATAGTTGATCATACTGTGTTCCAGTACTAATAAAAAAGTGCTCAGATAATGAATTTAAAAGTTAAAGCTTTAAGAATATTGTGACTGATTTTGGAACTTGTAATATTCATTTGTTCTGTGTTTTTTAATGGGATTAAAACGCTTATGTATTTAAGCGCAAATAAGATAAAAAAAATCATCGCTTTCTCAAATATTTTTATCGCCATAACTAACGCTTGAATCAGCTACGAAAAAGACTTAGAAAAGAAGAAAGTTCTACATAAATACTAACATAATTTCTTTTAAAAAGAAAAAAAAATCTCGAAAGTTTCAAGTGAATATCATAAATTATAAAGTATTTTAAATCTTTTAGAATGAAATAATAAACGTTAGCAAATTTTTTTATATTTATTTTACAAGCTTTTTGTTTATTGGAAGCTCCTTTATTCACGCTTGGCATTTAGCATTCAAAATACCTGTAATTAATCTTTTGATCCGCTTTGCAAACGTGAATTATCAAAATTTAAAAGAGGAAAATGTATCGTAAAATTTTAGGATTAAAAATACCTGTAATTAGTCTTTTGATCCGCTTTGCAAACGCGAGTTATTAAAATTTAAAAAGAAGCGAATGTATCGTAAAATTTTAGGATCCAGAAAAGGAAGTAAAGAACCCCGTAATCGTTTTTGTCACCGACAGAAAAAGGATGACCTCAAAAGCGTTCAAGGGTTTTAAATTGCAGCACGTAAACATCCCGCTTAAAATCCCATTTAGTTCGCTATTATACAGTCACATTTTGACTGTCGTAGTCTTCACCCTGAAGAAGTTCAGAAAAGCGGGAGTTCCAGAGATGTAATGAAACTTGCTCAGATGCTATTAATCATTGTTTTTTCACATACACCGTATGATGGATGGAAACAACCAAAAATTCTGAAATAAGGAAGGATTAACCCTTTAACGCCAACCGTTGCCTTATGACAATATGAGTTTGACAATCGATTATGAGCCTTACGATCTGAATATTAGAGGTTATTTTGGTTTGAACAGGACAAAAATTTTAAATAAAAATTTCAAAATTCAAGCATGAAAAAATGATGAATTATTGGAATCGAGAGAAACCAAATCTTGCGGCTGTGGTTTTGTTATGTTATAATGCATAATGTTTCAGACCAACAAATACCCTAGGATCCACTCATGACTGGTCTACCTAACTGTGTTTGTAATTGTGTATTGCGCATGTCCTCCGTGGTGGCGGAGGGGATCTACAATTTTATGTGGGTTCCGAACCACAAAAACCTTAATTTTACTAACTTAAACTATACCTAATCTATCAACATATGCATCTAATCGATTTTTAAACATGTTTATAGACGTGCTACTAATTATTTCTACCGGCAAACTATTCCATCTATTTACTAGTCTATGCGTAAAAAGGTTTTTGGCAACTGCTGTCTCGAACCTTCTACTTGTCAACTTACACCTGTTATTTCTAGTTCTACTATATTGTGATATTTCGGAAAAGCTATCTCTATTTGTTATCGAACCCATTCATAATTTTAAAAACCTGGATTAGTTCACCCCTTAGCCTCCTAGTCTCGAGTGTAGTCAATTTTAACTCCTTAAGCGTATCCTCGTACGACTTTGACCTAGCGACGGAATCATCTTAGTTGCTCGTCTTTGAACTCTTTCGATTTTGTCTATATCTTTGTGCATATGCGGATTCCAAAATTGGATCGCGTACTCCAAATGGGGTCTCACTAATGATTTATAAAGAGGAACAATAATATCGCGCGATTTGTACTCAAAATTCCGAGCTATAAACCCTAGCACTTTGTTCGCCTTATTGACTGCTGCTGTACTTTATTTCGCCACTTTTAAATCACCAGTGACTATAACTCCTAAATCTTTTTCCTGCTCTACGCTTGCCAACTCCTTCCCTGACATACGTTACGCAAAATTACCGTTACGCGAACCTATATGTAAAATTTTGCACTTATCGACGTTAAATGTCATTTGCAATGTGACCGACCAATCAACTATTTTGTTCAGATCTTCCTGGATTTTACCTCTAACTTCGTCATTAATCGCCCTACTAGTGACGAAGCTACTACCCAACTTCGTGTCACCCGCAAACTTTCAAACTGTACTGACAAGGCTGACATCTAAATCGTTAATATATAAGAAAAAGCAAGGGGCCCAATACAGAACCCTGAGGAACACCGCTCGCTACATTAGCCCAAGACGACTCCGCTCCATGAACGACCACCCTCTGTTTCCTACCTCGCAACCACTCTTCTATCCAATTTATTACTACACCCCTGATCCCATGAGCCTTAGTTTTTTCAATGAGTCTTTTGTGCGGTACGGTGTCAAACGCTTTGTGAAAATCTAAATACACTAAATCTACCGCCCGATGACTATCGTAGACTTCAACCAGGCTTTGGAAAAATTCTAAACGATTAGTTAAGCAAGATTTGTTTCGCCTAAAACCATGCTGCGTATTTCTAACCAAGTTATACAATTCTAAGTGTTCGACTATACGATCCCTAATTATTGATTCCTACAACAGACGTTAAACTGATTGGCCTATAATTTCCCTCCGCACCTTTATCGCCTTTCTTAAAAACAGGTGTTGCATTTGCTAACTTGAAATTATCTGGTACGCACCGCTCATAAATAGACGCATTAAAAATTTTTGTTAGCGGCACAACAATGCTTCCTTTTAATTCTTTTAGTATGGGATATATGGAATCCGGCCCCGGTGATTTAAACATTTTAATTTTACAAATATAGTGCAGTACCTCCCTTACACTCACCACAATATTATCTATAGTATTACCATTGTCAAACGGTATTATGTCTATGGCCGTAGGGATATTCGTTACATCTTCTATAGTAAAAACTGACGTAAAAAATTCGTTTAGCAAGGTAGCCATTTGCTTGTTTTCAGAAACTAGCTCACCGTTAGAATCTTTCAACGGTCCCAATTACGCACTTGAAGGAAGGGTCGCGAATTAGCGGAAGAGATAGGGCTGTTTGAAATTTTTATACAATAAAAAGAAATTGATGCAGGAGAGGCCGTGACTGAAGAATAACTCCTCTCAGAAGGGCCAAGGGATTCTAATTTCGCCGTCAGAAGCATCACCCTTTCTTCAAGCCTCACTCTGGCCTCTCTCTCTCGCTGTAGCTCGTTCTTCAGCAAATCCATGTTCGAGCACCACCTGCAAATTAATTGATCATTATTAGCTAAATTAAAAGCGAAAGCAGCAAACTTCCTTTCGCACCGACTGCAAGTACTTGACGGGGGTGCCCGGTTATTAACTTATTAAATTAATAGCGTTTGGAAATTGATAGCGAGTAAGTCTCTGGGAATAAGTAAGGAGCAATTAATAAATAAAACGTAGGTCTACCCCGTGCTTAGTTGTGACGTCAAAAACGCAAGGCCGCTAAAACGTTCTTGAAACGCAGAAGACAGGTTCCAGAAACACAAAATTGTACTGAACGAATATATGCGCGATTAAGCTACCGACGAAGGTTCTGCAAAAGGAAAAGTATAAATAAAGAGGGATAAAGATACAAGTCAATTTACGAACAATAACAAGAAAAATAAATAAATAAATAAAATCTATAACTAAATAAATACTTATCTGTTCGCTACTCGGCTGATTGTTTCCCACGGAGGGTGACCACACCCATCCTTAGCAAAGCAAAATTAACCTTATTAGACCACTTTTTCTAAAAGTTTGGAATTTCGCATTTCTCGAAACAAAACAAAAAAGTTATATGTACTAGCCCTAGTTTACTGAAGTAAATACAGGGTGTACATAGAGTTAGGATCTATTTTTGTGAAGCACTTGGAAATTATATGGAATTCAATCATAAAATGATAAAGTGGTAACATTTATTAAAAAATTAAGAGTAGGATTCGACGTGACGCCCATCAGTATCCCTGCACAGCTCAAATCGTTCCGCAGCATTTCTAAACACATTCTGGAGCATTTGCGGGGTTATGTTATCTGCAGCAGTTCGTATACTTGTACGTAAGTTTTCAAGACTCGTAATCTTCGTCTGATAGACGTGCGATTTGATAAAGCCCCATGCAAAGAAATCTAAAGGGGTTAAATCTGGTGATCTCGCTGGCCAAGGTCTGTTGCTTCCGCGTCCGATCCAGCGATTTGGAAAACGTCCATTTAGATAATCCTGAACAATTTTGGCATAGTGACAAGGAGCACCATCATGTTCATAGACGACGGGGATAGGATTGTTAGTACCGTCGTCTATCAACATGATGGTGCTCCTTGTCACTATGCCAAAATTGTTCAGGATTATCTAAATGGACGTTTTCCAAATCGCTGGATCGGACGCGGAAGCAACAGACGTTGGCCAGCGAGATCACCAGATTTAACCCCTTTAGATTTCTTTGCATGGGGCTTTATCAAATCGCACGTCTATCAGACGAAGATTACGAGTCTTGAAAACTTACGTACACGTATACGAACTGCTGCAGATAACATAACCCCGCAAATGCTCCAGAATGTGTTTAGAAATGCTGCGGAACGATTTGAGCTGTGCAGGGATACTGATGGGCGTCACGTCGAATCCTACTCTTAATTATTTAATAAATGTTACCACTTTATCATTTTATGATTGAATTCCATATAATTTCCAAGTGCTTCACAAAAATAGACCCTGACTTTATGTACACCCTGTATAATAATGAAGTAAAAAAATAAAATATATTTGGTAATGAATAATTTATTAACGCATGGTGATTTAGTCAAGAAGGCACCAAACACTATTTTTTCAAAACTACTTTGACTGAAACCACTTATTCAACTGGTAACACTGGACACTCGATAAAACACGTCTGTTCAGAAGGGAGGACAGATCACTACATATATAGTTCTATTACAATCGCGTATAATTGGAATACCTTAGATGGAGACTCGAAATTCAGCTTCCTCTTCCTTGCACCTTAAGTCTTCAAGAAACATAGTACACACCGTTCTTCCCGTCTCTCAGGATGCTGGGGGGAGAGAGCACATAAATGGGGTAGCCTTTCATACGAGAGGAGACTCTTATGCGCAATTCTCTCTCTCTCTCTCTCTCATATATATATATATATATATATATATATATATATATTATATATATATATATATATATGATGAATAAAACCACGAAGGAAAGGAAACACAGAGTGGTGCTCAAGCGCTTTCGTCTAATGACATCCTCAGGAACACTGAAGTGAATAAAGAGTTCAAGACTATATACAGGCTACAAAAAAAAAAATATATATATATATATATAATAAATATAGAAATAAAAAATTGTGGGAGGAGCATACAAATTTGTAAGGAAAACTACCAATTTTAGCACTTTGCCCGAATTCAACACAAGATAAAATGGATTGTTTACAACCAATTTTATAGATAATGCCTGAATGATATATAGGTCATAAATTGAAAAATAAAAATTGTAAGAGGAGCATACAAATTTATAAGGGAAAATTACCAAAGTTTTAGCACTCTGCCCTTCTTGTCTAAATCAGTTCTGAACGAATTCAAAACAACGGGATCGAGTTGAAAAAGACCTTTGCTCATGTTAAAGTTATTTGTAAGTTGGATAATAGCAGACTCAAGAATATTTCTATTAACAATGTTGCTAGAGTGAAACAAAACTGAAGCATTATTCCAATCAATACAATGGGATAACTCTGACAAATGGACAAAAAGGGCACTGGTCGACTGTCCCGTTCTAACGGAATATTCGTGCTGTTTTACACGCGTGTGCAAATCCTTTCCCGTCTGACCAATGTAAAAGGAATCACATTGTTTACAACCAATTTTATAGATAATGCCTGAATTATTGGTAGGGCTATTTTTTACTATGATATTTTTCAGGTAGATCATGCTTATCACAACTAATAGAACACTACAACACTATCCTAGATGCACTTAAAGGCAATGACAACTACGATGTTACATCCACAGATTTTGCTAAAGCTTTCGACAAATGTGATCATGGTATAATAGCACATAAAATAAAATATATGGGAATAACAGGCAAATTAGGAAAATGGATCTACAACTTCCTCGGAGAACGTCTGCAGGTCGTCAAAATTCAAGGTATATCATCATCAGAATCGGAAGTACGCAGCTCAGTACCACAAGGGACAGTACGTACTGGCCCCACTCCTGTTCATTATCATGCTAACAGACATAGACAGCGGAGTAAACAGCAACAGTATAGTAACATCCTTTGCAGACAATACAAAGATCAGCAGAAAAATCAGCGATGTAAATGAAGTGGAGGCCTTGCAGAGGGACACGAACAAGAGATACAAATGGTCAGGAGAAAACAACATGTCATTTAACACCGATAAATTTCAGCTCTTCAGATATGGTAGAAATGAGGAACTTAAACAGACTGCATATTATGCTCCAAATAGACAGGAAATTCAGAGAAGCACGAAAGCGATCGATCTGCGGGTAGTAATGACATGATGCGAAATTCGAAACAAAATCAGATGGCGATAAATAAAGCAAAAAGAGTCGCGGGACAGGTATTAAAAACGTTCAAGAGAAGGGACAGGACAGTAATGATTCTCCTGCTAAAAACACTGATTATACCAAAACTTTAATACTGCTCAGTTTTGACGTCCCCGTATAAAAAGGAAGAAACTAATAAATTAGAAGAAACGCAAAGACATTTCACAGCCAAGATTGATGGCTGCAAAGAACTCAGCTACTGGGAAGACTCCGTAAACTAAATCTGTATTCCCTGGAAAGAAGAAGAGAGGGGTACACCATAATCTACATATGGAAAATGATCGAAAAACTGGTACCAAACCTAAAACTAAGCCCAATTACCATTCAAACAACACTGGAAAATAGGAGAGGCAGAATGTGTAGTGTTCCCAAATTAAAGGCCCGACAAGGGACCTCCTCAACACTGAAGGAAAACAACTTGGTTATCAGGGGGCCAAAACTTTTCAACCAGCTTCCAAAGGACCTCGGAAACGTAACGGGGGTCAAAGTTGAAGTCTTCAAGAGAACACTAGATGCCTGGCTCAGGACGGTACCAGATGAGCCGGGCGTGCCTGGCTATGTACGGTGGAGAGCACAAGAAAGCAACTCGCTTCTCCACCAAGTCAGACCTAGAGCTTGACCTCCGTGTGAAGAGAGACCAACGCACGAAACAACATAAGGATAAGGATAAAGATATAGCGTTCAACGTCGACCCCGGCGACGACGGGTCGCTCCGCTAGTTGTAAATAAGTGCAAAGTGCTTTTGAAAAACGAAGAAACTTTTGATATCTGGGCGGAAGGTAGATCTAATTGCGAAAGAGCGGACCTAAAATTTAACCCAAACCCAAAGCGGATAGTATGTGATACACATTTTAGTGAATTATATACATGGGCTAAGATTTTGTAGATAACTGACCCAATTTTTTGTCTCTACTTCAGACCTTTATTTATACTGTGAATTTTAGATGTACGAAATGAATTAGTAAGTTTTATCAGGATTGATAGCACAACGGTATAAAAAAATCTAGGCCCGAAAACTGTGTTAGGGTTCGACCTGGCTAAACTCCGGAGAATGTCGGCAAGTGGAAGATGAAGTGACAACAGGAGGAGGTGTTAAAAGAAAGAGAAAGGAAAGACTAAACAGATGACTAGGAAAACACGAGGGCGTAACCCCCAAGGGGGTCATGTTATGCAAAGAAATAGTTTTCAACCCCTCAGTTTTTATTATATAATAGTAATTATTTATATATAATTTTTAATATATAATTTGGTTAAAATTCTAAAACCAATACAAATGTTCTTCTTTTCTTTACTCGAAGCTTAAAATCACCTTCCTTTCTCTCTTCATCTCATCATTTTATGTAAATTAACACCTCCGAGGCCACTGTAATTTTCTTTTGCAGTTGGATCTCATCATACTCATTTCAAGAAATTAAAATTAAGTGTCCCGTTTCTCTCCCAAGAATACACGAATCTCAACTTCAAGCAAAACAAACAATAACTGAAGACAGTAATTATGTAAATGAAAGCGATGCTAATTTACTGAAAATTCTCAGGAGAATTAGCCACGCTTTGATTCAAAAATGAAGAGAAAATAATATTCGAATTTTGGTTCTCATTTTAAGATTGTTTTAGGTGAGAATTGAGAGAGCGCTGGAATGATGTTTGTCGATTTTACTATTTTCGTTGTTTCTCTCAAAATGTTAAGACAGTCGCTGTAAACGTTTGTGTGAAAACTTGCACTACCAAAGTTGGCCAAGTGTCAGAAAATAATACTTGGAGTTGAGGTTAAAAGACAAACACGATAGCGGGAAAGTCACTCGAGATCCTAAAACGTTTTGTTTTGATATTTACTCGGATATGAAGAAATCCGTTACTGTTGCACATAGCGATACTCAGAAATATATATATATATATCGTAAAGAACGACGCTTGTATATCTCCTATACAAGCGTCGTTCTTTACGTTATTTATACTGCGTGTTCTTTGCAGTTGAATGTATATAATGTTACGGCAAGCGGGAGGTGCCCCCTTGGGGCATTGGTTTCTGCGAGTATGTAGAGGAATTACGGCATTTGGAAGAGTGGAGTCCATGGTGTAGTGGTTATCGCGTCTGACCGGCAATCGGAAGATCCCGGGTTCGATTCCCAGGTGGTACTTCATTTTTTCATTTGTTGTTTTCTCTTTCTCGTCTTGCGCGGAATATCTCCTATACAAGCGTCGTTCTTTACGTTATTTATACTGCGTGTTCTTTGCAGTTGAATGTATATAATGTTACGGCAAGCGGGAGGTGCCCCCTTGGGGCATTGGTTTCTGCGAGTATGTAGAGGAATTACGGCATTTGGAAGAGTGGAGTCCATGGTGTAGTGGTTATCGCGTCTGACCGGCAATCGGAAGATCCCGGGTTCGATTCCCAGGTGGTACTTCATTTTTTTCATTTGTTGTTTTCTCTTTCTCGTCTTGCGCGGAATATCTCCTATACAAGCGTCGTTCTTTACGTTATTTATACTGCGTGTTCTTTGCAGTTGAATGTATATATATATATATATACAGGGTGGGCGGAAAGTAGCTCCCTATTTTGGATTGGTAAAAAAATACGTATATTATTCATTTATTTCAGAAAAAATAATATGAAAAGGTAGGCATACATGGTAGGTTTTCTCTAAAATTCAATGTGGGCTCCAACTCTTTCCACCAGCTTCTGGAGCCGCCCAGGAATGGCGTCCAGTGACTTTAGCAGGAACTCCAGCGGGATGGAGGACATGACTTCCCGAATTCGGTCCTCCAGTTCTTCCAATGTCCTGGTTTGGTGCGGTAGACTTCTTCCTTTACCCACCCCCAAAGAAAGAAGTCGCACGGTGTCAAGTCGGGGCTCCTGGCTGGCCATTGATGTGGACCACGACGACCCATCCAACGCCCAGGGAAGTGGGCATCCAGCCACTCACGGACAACAAGAGCGAAGTGCGGAGGGGCGCCATCTTGCATAAATATCAGATCGTCGATGTTCTCCCATGTGCTGACAACCGGCCAGACCTCGTTTCGCAACATAGCAAGGTACCGCTCAGCATTCATGGTG
Source organism: Bathynomus jamesi (assembly GCA_023014485.1). Classification (NCBI taxonomy): domain Eukaryota; kingdom Metazoa; phylum Arthropoda; class Malacostraca; order Isopoda; family Cirolanidae; genus Bathynomus; species Bathynomus jamesi. Next base: position 286,802 of record JAJOZX010004287.1, read on the forward strand.
TTGCGCAGAAGGAACGGGCCCACAACCTGATCTGAGGTCATACCACACCACACCACACCGTTACACTGAACCGATTCTGCCGTTTTTCAGCGGTAACCGTGCGACTTCTTTCTTTGGGGGTGGGTAAAGGAAGAAGTCTACCGCACCAAACCGAGGACATTGGAAGAACTGGAGGACCGAATTCGGGAAGTCATGTCCTCCATCCCGCTGGAGTTCCTGCTAAAGTCACTGGACGCCATTCCTGGGCGGCTCCAGAAGCTGGTGGAAAGAGTTGGAGCCCACATTGAATTTTAGAGAAAACCTACCATGTATGCCTACCTTTTCATATTATTTTTTCTGAAATAAATGAATAATATACGTATTTTTTTACCAATCCAAAATAGGGAGCTACTTTCCGCCCACCCTGTATATAGATATATATATATATATATATATATATATATATATATATATATATATATATATATATATATATATATATATATATATATATATATATAGTGTGTGTGTGTTTCGGTTAGTGTTGAAACCAGTCTTTTCGTGTAGACAGAAAACTTAACAGGAAGAAAAACGTTCTTTTTCATCGTAAATTAGGTAATGAATGGAGGAAACAATATATAAATTACATTTATTCTCGTACATCACAGACAGGGAAAGGCAAAGCCGGTAAATCTCCTTTTCATTCTATGACTATTTTTAGTTTTATTTTCCGTTACAACATCGTATTTTTCTTTTGTTTGTTACGTTGGGTAAGGAACCGCCTTTTTTTGTTTTTATATTAATATTTTTCACACACATAAATCGGATAATCATGGAATTATACCTCGCACTTGCCGCATGAATCTCTCATATTTCACGGGAGAGAAATTGCCGTTTCATATAATAAATTGCTATATACTTACGCGTTCGTGCCTCCTTTGGCCCAGAGAGGGAACGTTTAAGTCCTTGAGGGTAGCTAATAACCAAACGGGATACTGTCATCTCCATGGTCGTCCAGACGTGAAAAAAAGTTCGTCGAAAAAGTAAAAATACTATTGGTTGTGAAATATCCTTATTTCTCGGCATGAAGGATGGGCCAAGGGCGAATGCCCGCGTAAATGCCCCTCCCATAAAGTAGGAGGAGGGAGCTGAAAGGAAGATCCAGAATGATACCATTTTGTTTTTTAATTTTGAGAAGATTGTGTAGTGTGTAAGATGTATGTATGTGTGGTATGAAATAGAAGGAGAAATGTGTGTTTGAGAGATGATGGACTGCTCACAGGGTAAATGAGACATGGAAAAAGATCAGCTGTGGAGGACAGTGACAGGAGAAACGGGAGTTCCAGCACTCATTGTCTCCTGCCTGACGTCCCCCCTGGAGTACTTCCGTGGTCGATTGGTGTCTACAATCTTCTCCTCCAAGTCTTCAATTATTTATTCGCTTTCACTTTTTGTATGGTTTGGTATCGAATACGCTGCCCTTCCGGAGACCCCCTCTACAAATAAATAAATAAATAAAAAGTAAGTAGTTCCACCATTTAGCCACTCTCTTCATGGTTCGGAAGGAAGGAAACATTAGTGAAAATTTGTTTTTATGAAATAAAGGCTTCCATATACTACAGTATTGAAGTGAAGCTGTAATATGCTTTAACCTTCTGAACAAATAAGCTTTTGTTTGCACGTTTGCCTTTCTTAATAAACAAAGACAATTCATAAATTATATTGAACTTTCGTTCCTGAACCCCGCCCCCTATAACCTAGTCCGTCATTCCCTAATTCCACAATTGAAACTATTACAAACAAATTAATGTATTTAACATCCAAACTATTTGAGAAAGGAGAGCGGGTAACTGAGAGACACATTTTAAAACATGTTTATTCCATTCTAAGCGCAACCTAATAGCGTTCTAGCCTTTAAATAATACGTTCGCTGTTTCTTTGTGAAATCATATAAAAAAGCAAAAAATAAATTGAATTTTCTTTAGTAAAATCAGAAATTAAAAACCCCGTCTTTGTTTCATTGTACCCTCATTGTACCTCACCTTGGGGGTAAACTGAGACAAAACATTGCATACAGTGAAATTTTTCATTAAAAATATATAATCGTTATCTACTTTTTTAACTAAATGGTTTGGACTCCGATCTTAACAAATGATATTCAGAAACTTTTTTTCCATTTAAAAATCTCTCTTAAAATAATATAAATAGAATTATTACATTTATAATGGATACGAATAAAGTTTTTTTTTTAAATGTTACCAAACGTACATTAATGAAAAATCTATTTTAAAAATGTAATGTAATTGTTGTCTTGTAACTACTCCACAAAGTTTTCTTTCGGTAGGAGGAGGAATCATTTTAATACCTAATTCTGAAACGGAATGTAGATTTGGGACTTTGGCAATACAAATTTGTCTTTCATCTTGTAATATCTCCTTTTTCATCTTTAACTTTGAGAAATTCTCCAGTGTAATAACCTCCTCACTCGTTTACTTCTTAACTGAATTGAATTGAATTGAATAATCTTTATTGACAAAGTAAATATGAAACTAAGTAATCTTGAAGAATCTTATCTCGTTCCTCAAAATTGATTGATCTCGTTGCAATAAACAAGCATCCTCATCTGAAGAAGTCAGATAATATGATGATCACTACTCTTCTTCTGAAATGTTATCCTTCTCTTCGAATAATTGTTTATTAAGTATGTATTGTCTTTGTTCATGTTTTACGATTTTTGTTTGTTTAATCTTTCCTCTGTTGTATTCTTTTCTGAACTGTCATTTTCGATTATACAGTGCTAGGGTGCAGTGAACTTATAAGGGGAATTGTTTTTATTAAAATTAAATTCAGCCACGGTGTAGAAAGTTGCGATGAGATGTAATAAGAGCAAAGATAAAATTTTATGAACATTGGTATTCATATTAATGATCCCTCATAGCTTTGAAATATTGAAAATTGGGTAATTTTTAGATCATTTTGAATGCGTAAGAGAAGCTTTTTCCTCTTAAAATCAAATTCGGACGTGGTGTAGGAATATGCGACTAGATTAGGGAAGATCACAGAAAAAAGTTCTTGTATATAGGTATTCGTTTCGAGAGCCCCGCAGAGCTTTGGAATAGTGGAAATTTAGTAATTTTTAATCCCCTTTTGATAAAAAGTAATTTTTTTTATGCGGGACATTGAAATGTTATTAAGTAATTGCAATATTCAGTGCAATTCTTCGCTAATTGGAAGTATTATATATACATTTATAATTATATGACCCAATTGCCCAGAACTCATACCTATAAAATCGGCCGACTCAAGGGAATGAGCACGTGTTGAAATTTTAAGAATGTGTGATAGAGAGTGGAATTGGGTGTATGAGAGCATGTGTAAAACAATAAAATCTGAAAGAGAGAAAAAACTTTCAATTAATTAGTATATGAAGGAGATAAGCTTTCCTCTTAAATCAAATGTAATATCGAAAACAAAATGTAACAACCAGTGGATCACCCTTGCACTCATCATGAGTATTACACACAAACATACTTTCTTTAAATTATGAAAAACTGATATTATTACCGAGCAGACATACAAAAATTACCTTAACAGATTTAATGCAGTCACTGAAGAAGCCAAAACAGATCATTATTGTTAAAAAATTGGTGGACAAAAATTCAATCCAAAAATTAACACAGAAAGTTAATCCAAATCCCTTATCCTCCCTCACACAAATCGAAAATTCTTAGTGACCACAAAGACAGCCAACTTAATAAACAATTTCTTTGCAAATATCGGCTCTAATACTGCAGCCTCGATCCCAATTACAGACATTCACTACCGACAATGCATGCCACAACCAAATCCAAACTCATTTTTCTTTGATCCAATCCTACCATACGATATCTCTCTAGCAATAAAAAATCTAAAAAAATAAAGATTCTGACATCAATACGATCCCAGTAAAAATATACAAATTAATATCCGATGAAATTGCAATACCACTCAGCTAGCTAATGAATAAATCGGTAATACTGGGTATATTCAATGACAGCCTCTAAAGGATGCCAGAGTATATATACACCCTGTATTTAAGTCGGGAAACCCAAATACTTTAGCCAATTATATTTTAACTAAAATAATTTGTGTTTAGAGGTGGACATACAACAGAAGATGCCATAAACATGCTATTAGAAAATGTATATCGGAACTTCAACAGCAAAATACACACTGCCTCGATCTTTCTCGACTTGTCAAAACACTTGAAACATTTTCGCATGAAGTCTAACTGAATAAACTTCACATGCGGAGTAAGAAAAAATATCCTCGATTGGTTAATTTATATCTGTCAAATCGTCATCAGTACATCAGATTAAAAGATAATATATCCGACAAGGCGATGCTAACTAGTAGAGGTCACAACGATCTATTGTTGGCCTATTACTATTTCTAATTCACGTCAACGATTTTCATTTTTAACCACATTAAATTGCGTACAATACGCACATGATACCAAACTTATTTCTTCCCATCATAACTCAAACTTTCTGATTAATGAAACGAACAGACAATAAGAAAATTTGTATAAATGAATGTGTGCTAATAAACTTTAATTGAACCTGACAGTCATCCTATATGATTATTACCACAAAACATATTAATACAACTAATACAAACTGTCAAATAAAAATTGGGAATACTACTCTTGCAAGGATGAATGAGGCTAAAGTACTTGGCATTAATTTACATGAAAAATTAAATTTCAAAAGTCACGTACAACATTTCAGATCCAAAATATCAAGATTTCATATTATTTGAATTAAAAATGACACTTCCTGAAAACACGCTCCTTACTCTATATTATTCCTTCTTCCATCCATATTTATCATATTGCGTTAGAACATGGGGTAGCTCAAAGAAACATATAAAACCTCCTTTGGAAGTAATTCATAAAATGTGTCTGCAAATTCTCTCGAATAATGACAACGGACAAAGTTACATTTCCCAATGTTTAAAGAGAGAAATATTTTAAAACTAAATGACTTATACAAATTCAATGTTGCTGTCAGTATGTTCAAAGTTATCAGTAAAAATCAACATACATTACCCAATGAAAGAGCAATCACCCCAAATCAAATACACCATCGTTATACCACCAGACTGCCTAGTGATTTTATACTCAAACCAAACCATACAATCGAAACTGCGGGAAATGCACTCTCTTTCAAAGTAGCAAATGTATGGAATGCAATTCTCACGCATATCAGGCGAGCTTTATCACTAAACGTACTTCGCAAATCACTAAAAAAACACTTTATTGGCTCCTACTGATGTATAAGTTCACTACTGCCATCTTTACTATAGTAATAAAGTTCCCATTTTATAATCAACTATTTAAAATATAATTATTTCATTAAATACTTTTAATTTCGTAATTTATTCCTTTTATATTTATTTTCTACTAAATATACAATAAATCCTTTAATTTAAAATTATTTAACATTTTGTAAATTTTATATTGTATTTTTTATTATTATTGTTATTGTTATTATTATTATTTGTTATCACTATTACTGTTACTTGACACTTTCACCTTTTTACGTAATAAACAAACTAAATGTCATTAATTTTGCCTCCAAAGTCTCCATGCTTCCAATGGCATATTGAAATAAGAGTCCTGTGAATATATTGATGTCGGATCAAATATCTAAAAACTAAAACTCTGTCATTTATTCTTTTCTGAATAAAGATTTTGGAATTTCAATTTGGAAAATAAGAGTGACAATTTAATGAGGATGGAGGAGGCTAAATTATAAGGGAGCTCATTGACATCATATATTAATACTATCTTTTATCATGAAAAATAGATACAATTAAAGTTAGGTTAGGTTAAAGTTAATTAAATTAAATTAAATTAGATTAGGTTTGATTAGTTATTAGGGTTTTAAAATTGGGTGAATGTCCCAATACAGAATTGGATATGTAAGAAATTAAAAATGTCGCAGTTCTATAGGGAAGCCAAACTTGTGTGTGTGTGTGTTTTATACAACACCGCGACAGTGTTAGAACGTAAAGCTCATTAAAAAGTGGTCATTCCGTCACAAAATTAGTCTGGTGTGGAATGACGTCCTCTTGGATTGTGGGCCCATTCATATTGAGAACAACAATGACAGCAGAAAGGATATTTCAACATATTGTACTTAAAACGTGTGTGTATTCCATAGTATCAAGCTGGAGTGACACTGATAAACTTCACTTTCTTCATTTTTCCCACCGACCTATCTACCAACCAGAAAACCTCTTGTCTTGTTCATTACGAACAGTCTTTGCCGTCCTGCACGAAATGAAATCTATCAATATTACTCCAGCTTCATAGATACTTTGAGACACACACACACGCACGCACACACACACACCACAAATTATATATATATATATATATATATATATATATATATATATATATATATATATATATATACAGGGTGGGCCGTAAGTTTCCATACATAGGAAAATTTAAATTATTGTCTTCACGTGCGTCGGTATTTGGATCAGCAGTTTCCGGATGCTTGGATTGGTCGGCGTGGTCCTGTGGAGTGGCCTCCCAGATCCCCAGATCTCACCCCCCTTGATTTCTATCTTTGGGGGCACTTGAAGGCCATGGTGTATCAGGAAAAGATACGAGACATAAATCATCTAAAGGAACGTATCACCAACGCCATTACAAGCATAACGTCAACTGTGCTAATGCGTGTTCATCAACAGTGGGGAACACGTATTGAAATGTGTTTTCAAAACAATGGCAACCATGTAGATTGTAGAGCATATTATATAAATAAAAATGGTTGTCCATAAAAAAATGTTTATTTTTCCTATGTATGGAAACTTACGGCCCACCCTGTATATATATATATATATATATATATTATATATATATATATATATATATATATATATATTAATCGATATCCGCTAAAATATTAAAAAAAAATTTTTTTTATTTAAATCTTAAATGAACTTTTGTAAAATGGAAGTGGAATTTTGATATAGACAAAATCGAATGGCGACTTTAGGAAATTTGACTGTACAAGTAATTCCATATACTGTAGATACAAATACTTCACACGCCCCTGGTTTCACTGCTTACAATACGCCCATTCCACACGCCCGCAGTTTAGGTAATGTGAGGTTAGGTAGGAGGGGTAGGGAGGTACGGATTGGTTGAAAATCCTCTAATTTTTTCCACCTGCCCTACTTTAGTTGGTTGTTCCAATTCACGTCCGTCAATAGAAGAGTCACTGGGAAAGATGGTAACGCCACCAGCGGGGAAAAATAAGATCCCCCATCCTTTGGATACCATGGTTGATCCCAATCAAATGTGAACTGCCCGTTTATTAGGCTGGCATAATTACGACAGTTCTCGGTTATGTACTTAACTTTTTTTTCATATTTGTTGTTTTCATTCTTTCCGAGCCCCTCCTCGTTAGTTAAAATTCCCGGATGCACTGACACATTAGAAATGTACTCTGAAAAATTTACAAAAAAAAAGCGAAATTGCTACAATTTGTTCATGTGACACAAGTTTGCATAATTTTTATGGTTTTAAAAGAGAAAGATGTATTTCGAGTGAAGTATGATATACAGGGTGTCCCATAAGTCCGGTCTCATAGGAAAATTTATTTTAAATTAAATTTACAAAAGTAATACATTAAAACTAAAACAAATGTTCAAATTGATGTCTGTTTTGGGACCTTTTTTGGTTGCAGGTAGAATAACACGTAATGGCTAATATAGAAGCGAGTTACAATGATGAGGAAAAGACCTCCGAAGACATCAATTTTAAATTTTTTTTTAGTTTTAATGTATTAATTTTGTAAATTTAATTTAAAATAAACAAAGCGTTAACAGATTAATTCCCAGGATGAGAAAGTTTCATCGTTTTTTTACGGAATATTTTGAAAATACACTTGCCAGTAAATCATTTCCAAAGTGTGTCTTATGCCAGTGGTACTAAATCTAGTAATCATTATTCGTATTAAGTACGCAACATTTTCTCTTCTTCAGTGAACACTGAAGCGTTTTGAAACGTATTCCGCATGACGTCCGCTTCAATTAGTAAATAAATACTTCTTTATGGAGAATGAACACGTCTTCTGAACTAGCAAATTCATTCCATTATCTTTTACTCCCTCTCGTGTTTCCAATGTTTGACCACGTGAAAGCCTCTTAGGAAAACTCCGCTCTGTTAAATTGTCCGTAACTACAAAATATTTCGCCCGATATTTCGATATATTATTTAACCTGAGAAGGTCAGTGTGGAACCGCACACAGAGCGACTAGTGTCGTCGGGTTTACGAACCCCATAATGAAAATTACATTTATAAAGTGAATTAAGCAATGTATTGTTACTAAACAGTAATAAAAATGAGTTTCCTTAAAATAAATGACAATTTCAAGAAAAACAAATATTTTTATCGTTAAAGGTCAAATTGTTTTTCGGATCATGTCAAGAATAGCGAACCCAATTTTACCATGTCAAGAATAGCGAACCCAATTTTACCATGTCAAGAATAGCGAACCCAAAAATTCCCTTGTCAAGAATAGCGAACCCAAAAGTTCCCATGTCAAGAATAGCAAACCCAATATAAATATCATGTAAAGGAAAAAGTTAAACATATGTAATCTTCACTTTATTGATGAAAGAATAAATAAAACAATTTACTGAAATGAAAATGAACCGTATACTAATTTATTAAAAAGGAAATTGAGTGGCAATTGCGTTACAGAAATTAATTAACCTGTTTACTTTATTTCTTTCCATCCACATGAACTGTTGTAAATAACCTGGAAGAAATTCGCGTTTGCATCCTCGCATGTTGTTAATTTTAGCCTTATGTCTTCCCCAATACGATTCAATATGTTGCGTATGAACGCCTGTCTGTGGATTAACGAAGTGCAAAGAGTGGTTGACGGTTCTGTGTGCTGGTAATTTGGATTATTGGCCAGATTTCTGTAGGCTCGCCACTCATCACTATGGATAATTGATCCATCTCTCACCACTTTTCCGATTATGGCACAACTTCTGTAAATGTAGATCTATCCATTTTGAAGGGTAAGGAATTAATGATTTAAGAATTGTTTGGGTTCTTCCACATAAGCTAACGTAGTCTCTATTGAGATTGGTAGTCCTATTAATTATTGTAAAAATACTTATTTTATTTATTTGCATTTATAAATTTGTTTATATAATAAATATTAAAATATTACAATTTCTCTTATGTTACAACTAGCCTAAGACCCGCCCTTCGTGCGGGTCGCGGGTAGCAAAAATTAACCAAACTATCACGACTTAACCTAACCAATCGTCAAGGGCGTACAATTAACCTAAAAAAATAAATAAAAAACAATAAATTTTTATTTATTTATTTATTTTTATATATTAAGAGAGAGGATTCTTTATACTGTACGGCATTGACGATTGGTTAGGTTAAGTCGTGCTAGTTTGGTGAAATAAAAAAAGACTAATATAAAAGCATTTAATACGTCCTTAACTAATTACTTAAAATTGGGAAACATAAACCTACCGTCTGAAGTTATGAAAACGTCCTTGAGGACTTCCCATGTCAAGAATAGCGAACCCAATTTTACCATGTCAAGAATAGCGAACCCAAAAATTCCCTTGTCAAGAGTAACGAACCCTGCAGGTGTTGGGTTCGCTATTCTTGACATGATCCTGTTTTTCTAAGGTTGAGCGAATTTTTCTGCACATTTACAGTATGTCTGATTAATCTCATATTTTAGATGCTTATTGCTTCTCGTGTCTACATTCTGTCGAACTCGGTTTTACCGCTACACATTACTGTTGTTGAATTAAAATTATTATCTGTACTATTATTATTATTATACTGGACTTTAAATTTCATCACGACAGTGTGAATGACATAGTATAATATATACAATAATTCACTTTATGAATTTGAAAACCATCGTAAAAATATTAATATTAATTTATATAAAATACGAACATTTGTTATTTGAGATAATCAATAATTCAGAATAAAAATTTTCGGCTGTTTACCAACTTCAATAATTTATCAGTTTGTGTTAAAAAAAAAAGGCTTTTATATTACAGGGTGTTTCAGGTCGACCTAGAAATAAACAAAGGGATATTACGGAATTAGGGCCGTTCAAAAATCACGTAACGCTAGTTCTGCTGAAATTTGACACCCCCCCCTTATAACGTTCCGTAACGTTAGACCAGACACCTCCTATTGGGAGTTACATAACATCTTAGTGGGTGTCTGGTCTAGCGTTACGGAACGTTAAAGGGGGTGGGGGGTGTCAAGTTTTAGCAAAAATAGCGTTACGCAATTTTTGAACGGCCCCTTACTATAACAAAGTTCAAATACAAACTACAAATTCCGCTAATTTCCATATTTCTAGGGTCGACCTGAAACACCCTGTATATAGTTTTTCGGTATCAAATCTGCCCAACTTTGCCAACCTTGCCTTGTCTGATTAATACCATGCCCTTTTTTGGTTTTAAGTTTAGCTCGGGGTCTCGGATCACCTGAAGATCAGGGCCCCCAGCCTTCGTTAGTTAGGCTTATAAGGCTAACTAACGAAAATATCACGACTTAACCTAACCAATCGTTAGGTCAACTGTACGCTCTTGAAGATTGGTTAGGTTAAGTCGTGATATTTTCTTTAGTTAGCCTTATAAAGCTAACTAAAGAAGGCTGGGGGCCCTGATCTTCAGGTGATCCGGGTTCTCGCTAACAAGTATGGACTGTACAGGTATCATTTAGTATATCTAGTAATTTTTTACTATCACTCCGGTCTCTTCAATTCCCATAATTTATAGATCAATGGATTCGTTATTACACCAGGAATGAGATTTGGATAGTCTCAAGTGAGGGAACTGGCCCAAAACTAAGTTAGGACACGAAGTTTGTTTTGGGGTATAAGTGTGAAAAAATACCCTAAAATGCGGGTAATTCCTTCAGTAGAGACTATCTAGGGCGCATTCGCGATGTAAAAACGAATCCATTGATATATAAATTATGGAAATTGTAGAAACAGCCAACATGTGTGACCTAAAAGGTATAGATACACATTTATATATATGTAGTAAAACGAACACTGTATATATTATATATACCGTAAAACTATACTAACCTAACCTAACCTAATTTTAGGTACTACTCTTACCTATATATATATATATATATATATATATATATATATATATATATATATATATATATATATATATATATATTTCTTTTTTAATGTGGTTTGTAGAGCTTTTCTGTTTTTATCGAACACACACTTATTACCACAAACAATACCTTTCTTGTTTTTCTTAGGACAAATAAATTCTTTTAGCAATACACCGTGTTCTACATAAAAATTAAATGCAGCCTCTTCATCATCAAAAAATTTGCATGAAGTTAAACACAGTGAATAATTACAACCATCGCAAACGGACGCGACGCCATCGTGACACTAAAATCTTATGAGTTCAGGTCAAACCCCCCCAATTTTGTTAGCGGTACCTTCCTAACCTTTGTGGGATCAGCCATTTTATCACTCCCAAAAACATGATCCGCGATTTTATCGCTCAAAAAAATAATTTCTTTACATTAATTTTATAGCTTTAATCGGCATTTGCCTTCATATTGTACTTAATAAAAGTTGTTTAAAAAATGTAAAGAGTCTTATGGTAAACTTTATTTTCAGTTTCCAGAGGCTGGACTAATAGTAAAAAATTATCGTATATCTTAATAGTAAACATTTTATCAAAGTTTTTAATCTACCGATTTCATACACAATAATTCATCCTTCGAATCACATACGAAACTGTCAAGAAAACACCATCCTCCACTCTGTTAAAACAACGTTTAATTTATAAGCAATTTTCTTAACACTTCCGTGACCCTACTTTTCTCACGCCATCAAAAATCTAAGCATGTTTAAAATATACGGTGCTTAAGCCAAGGGCATGTTTAATAGGGGTTTATCAATGTAAAACTGTGTTTCACTCCTAAACACTTTTTCAAACATCTCTGTTACTCCACTTTTTTTCACACCTTCAAAAATGTAAACAAATTGAAACTGAGGGTGAAAATGATACTTATAAACTTAAATCCGTTGTTTTTCTCTGCATACACGTTTTGACACCGTCCTAGAATAGAAAAAGAGGATCTTTTCGGTTTGACGGCCTGTAATATTTTTTAACATTACTTGTTTTTTATTGTCCAGTTTTAATCGAGGATTTCAAAAATAACATTCATGTTTAGAGAAACAAATAGTGAGGCAGGTATACATTTTAGTTTAAAGAATATCATATTACACTTTAAGATTCCAAAATCCCTGAAAGTTTTTGGTCAACTGTACGTTCATAACGATTGGTTAGGTTAAGTCGTGATATTTTCGTTTGTTTTGACAGTAAACTAACGAAAATATCATGACTTAATTTAACCAATCGTCAAGGGTGTACAGTTGACCTAACCGGGCATTCTGTTAACCTAACTGGGCATTCAGTTAACCTAACCAGTTGGTAGAGTCTACAATTTGACGATCCTGGACTCCTGGAGCCATGACTCGTTTTTTTTCCTCCGGCCGTCAAACCAAAAAGATCCGAATACGGTTTAAAAATATATATTTTAAATTTGTTAAATTGCATATAACTGCCTCACTATTTCTCTAAAACATGAATGTTATTTTTTAAATCCTCGATTAAAACTGGACAATAAAAAACAAGTAATGTTAAAAAATATTACAGGCCGTCAAACCGAAAAGATCCGAAAAAGAAATAGAAATTCTGAAAGGATACTTTAGATCAGTGGTTCTTAACCTTTTTACTACCATGACCCCTCTAGGAATTGGTCCTTCCCTCCACGCCCCCCTTCAATCAAAATAACATTCTCAATAACTTCTCAATATTAGCCCATGCTCTCGTTAAGAGAATAACAAATACAATTAGAGAAATTCCTGTTTCTAGGGGGGCGCGCCCCCCCGGTTAAGAACCACTGCTTTAGATTCTAAAGTTTAGAAACTGTACGTCTCCCCTCCACCCCGTCATTTGATCCTACCGATGTTACGAGAAAAGTTAAACAACCACTATTATTATTATTATTATTATTATTATTATTATTTAGACCTAGATATAAATTTAAGGAACTTGTGATATGTTATAATGTACATTCACGCAAACGTATATTCATTAGTAATCAAATTTAAGTGTGGGATCACCTGAAGATCAGGGCCCCCAGCCTTCTTTAGTTAGCTTTATAAGGCTAACTAACGAAAATATCAAGACCTAACCTAACTAATCGTCAAGGGCGTACAGTTGAATTAACGATTGGTTAGGTTAGGTCGTGATATTTTCGTTAGTTAGCCTTATAAGGCTAACTAAAGAAGGCTGGTGGCCCTGATCTTCAGGTGATCCTAAGTATGTTTAACATTTCACGCTTAATCTATACAGCTCCTCTACCATTTTTTTTTATATAAAACAACACTGTTATATTAGCTGACAAATTGTATAGAAACCCCAATGAACTTGCTTTAAATTAATTGCTACGGAAACATTTTTTTCAGGACTCTTCCTTTAAACTACAAATTTCAGTGGGCAAACAGGACAAGGAGCATGCGCAAACCGAGCAAAAAATGGTTTATATACGGTATACGAGTGTGTGTGTGTATATATATATATATATATATACTGTATGTAAAATTTAGAAATGGCCGTGTATCGGATTTCCTTAAATAAAAATATGTCGTTTTCTCAGACGGTTTAAAATGAAAGAAAACAGACTGAGAACAGTGATATGTAAACATTTCAACGGTGCTTACAAACACTGTTTAAAATTAGATGCTTGTGATTAGATTTTGAATGACGGTGTTTAGAAGAATGATGCCTCTAATTTGGTGCGTTTTAAGGTAACACACGAGTGAATTTTAACTTTGCACGTGTTTAGATTGTTTTTGCCACGTAAATTGTGAACACTATTTTTGCAGTGTATATTTCCATATGAGATTTTGTTTGTTGGTACTTTGCTGTTATCTGCCCCCTCGAAAACCTACGGGAAAATTATTGAATGCCCGGTTAGGTCAACTGTACGCCCTTGACTATTGGTTAGGTTAAGTCGTGATATTTTCGTTAGTTAGTTTTAACGAAAATATCATGACTTAACCAATCGTCAAGGGCATACAGTTGACCTAACCGGGCATTCAATAATTTTCCCGTAGGTTTTCGAAGGAGCAAATAACGGAAAAGTACCTGTTTGTTTATTTAAAATTAACATTATTTGGTGCTACTGTAGTATGCGGTCTACCTACGATTCGGCGGTCTACCTTTTAATTATAGCTTCTTATCTTGTTTACTAATTGTTTGTTTACATCCCATTGTCAATCGCCCTTGACGATTGGTTAGGTTTAGTCATGATATTTTCGTTAGTTTTAACGAAAATATCATGATTAAACCTAACCAATCGTAGGTAGACCGCATACTACAGTAGCACCCATTATTTGTTGTTATATTTTAAGGATCATTTTTAATTTTTAAGTGCGTTTAAAATGGTTTTGAGGTTATTAGTTCGTCCTTGTGTTTGTGTGTGTGTGTGATTGCGCGCGCGCGCGTAGGCAATCGGGCATAAATGAAGTCGATGTGTAGTAATTTACGGATGAAGTGGGGTAATTTTTTTGTGAGGTAAAACTTTTGATATCACGGAACATTAAAATTATACCAAAAATCGAAATATTTTTAATGTCGGAAAAAATATGTTGGTCTTGATTAGGTTACGCTAGCTTAGGTTAGTTAAGGTTGGTTAGGTTAGGGTAAGTGGATTAGCGAGTAGTACCTCATCGTTTAATGACCTCACAGAAAACAATGTTCGAGACTTTAACCGCGTCCGAAACCCTTATCACGTCCCTTTCGGTTCGATGACACTAAGGTTAAGTTAAATTAGGTTTGGTTTAGATTAGGGATGTACCGATGTATCGGTATCGGCGTCGACCGATACTACCGATACTTTTCCAAGTTCTCATTTTAAAATTAATATTTAATTATTTATAAAATGCAATTGAATAAATTTTCATTTGAATAAACTTATTGAATACATTTGAAGTTTCATCATTTTTCATTTCTTCCTCTTATTTTTTTAAACGGTTATAATTTGAAACCAATTGCGTATCACGAGATTATTACATCAATTTTTCACTAGAATTAAACATTAACGCCAAGGGAGGACTTATATCTAGAGGTATACTTATGCAACGCACCTCGGGCCCCGAGTTGGACTAGAGTAATGTAGTAATTAGTAACTATATAGTGGCATACGTATGTTTTTAATGATTTTTAAAATAAAATATCGGTATCGGCGAAATATCGGCCTATTTTGAGTATCGGTATCGGCCAAAATTCTGGAATCGGTACATCCCTAGTTTAGATATATGGATTTCAAAAAGTCGGTACTCGTTTATGTGGAGATGAACATATTGTGTGTGTGTGTGTGTGTGTGTACTCACATTTTTTCAATAAATTTCCTTCAGTCAAAAGTTGCTCCCGGACCCACAAAAGATGAAAACATTATTATTATTATTATTATTATTATTATTATTATTGTCATCTACTGACACTCAATCAATTTGTATTTGCTGTTTCAGTGAATAGGAAAATCTATTATTGCGAGGCAATTTCGAGAAGATTGTGCGTTTGTCTAAATCTAAATTAAGAGTCGTGTCGTTATATTAACTGAGGAATTCAAAGCATAAGTTAAGGATTTCATTAAATGGTATATTGTGAAAGGAAATATTCCACAAAAACTTGTTGCAACAAAAACATTTAAAACAATTGTCTTAGTAAAGGAAAGCGAAACTTTAGAAAGCCATTTATTTATAGTAAGTTTAAATAGAAAATGAAGGAAACATTTCGCCACATTCCTGTATGATGTGTTCGAAAAAGAGGAAATTGGTCAACATGGGGAGAATTCTCTCTTGGGAGAGTGCGTATGATTAATTTTATTTTGTATCCTTATTCGCTTATTCGCATTTGGTTTCCACCTCGAAAATCAAGTACTTCTATCATATATACAGGTGTATATATATATATATATATATATATATATATGTATATATATATATGGTGTCCCCAAAAAACTATATACTCTTATATATATAATGCTATAAAGAGTATATAGTTTTTTTTGGGCACCCTGTATATATATATATATATATATATATATATATATAGAGAGAGAGAGAGAGAGAGAGAGAGAGAGCGCGTATAGAGATCATTCCTCTGGCAGGATCAGGAAGCTGTCGCAAGGTTGCCGAGGATTTTAACAGGACACACGCCCCCGGCACGCACATCACACACGACACCGTTGCCAAACTCATTGAGAAGTTCAAGAAGACTGGAGGTGTTGCAGACCAACCGAGAAGTGGCCGTCCACGAACAACCACCGATGAAGGCACAGCGACCATGGTGCTGGCAGCGTTCGCAAAGAGTCCCCAAAAAAGCACTCGACGGATGTCTGCAGAATGCGGTGTCAGCCAAAGGAGTATCGTCCGCATTATGAAAGAGCACAGATGGCATCCATACAAAATGCAGATGTTGCAGTATCTTAGCGAAGACGACCCGGACAGGCGGCTGGAATTCTTTGAATGAGCAAGAACAAAAGTGGACGAAGACACGGAGTTCTCGGCTGGCATCCTGTTTTCAGATGAAGCCAACTTTTATGTTCATGGAGAGGTTAATCGTCAAAACGTATGTTATTGGAGTGATGACAACCCGCACTGGATGAGTCCCTCAAAGACGCAAGGCGCTGGAAAAGTGATGGTGTGGTGCGGGATATGGGGCAACACAATTGTTGGCCCTTTTTTCATTGACACCAATCTGAATGCCGAAATGTATCTAAACATGCTGCAAGATACAGTCATGCCGTCCCTGCTGAACGAGGACGGGGGATTTCCAGCGTACTTTCAGCAAGACGGGGTGCCACCCCATTACGGTATCTGCGTGCGCCAGTGGCTGGATCAGCAGTTTCCGGGTCACTGGATTGGCCGCCGTGGTCCCGTGGAGTGGCCTCCGAGGTCCCCAGACCTCACCTCCCTTGACTTTTACTTGTACGGGCACTTGGAGGCCATGGTGTACCAGGTGAAAATACAAAACACGGACCACCTAAAGGAACGCATTCTTGATGCGTCTGCATGCATAACACCAGACGTGTTAACGCGCGTTTGCCATGACTGGGAGGAACGCATCCGCATGTGCATTCAGTGTAATGGTGCCCACATAGAGCATATTTTGTGACTTACAAGTGATTGCATAATAAAGTGACCATTTTGCCTATGTATGGAGACTTTTGACTCACCATATATATATATATATATATATATATATATATATATATATATATATATACACACACAAACTCAGAATGGTCCCCTGAGAAACTTATATGTTAAACACAGACCGTGCATGGAACAAGGAACTCTTCTGGGAAAATTAAATCCACTATAGTCCGAATAAGTAATGGTAAATGGCAAATACCATAGTTTTTCTTTTCATGATGCAAGCCCGACGTGGGCAAAGGGTCTCTCGCAAAGAGGTCCCATAAATATAGCTTCCCTCACCAGCTATCTGCAAAGCAGACAGGATCCAGCTTTGGGACATGGATCTAGCAGGGCTAGGCTTGCTTTAAACCCTAGATCCATGTCCCAAAGCTGGATCCTGTCTGCTTTGCAGATAGCTGGTGAGGGAAGCTATATTTATGGGACCTCTTTGCGAGAGACCCGTTGTCCACGTCGGGCTTGCATCATGAAAAAGAAAAACTATGGTATTTGCCATTTACCATTACTTATTCGGACTATAGTGGATTTAATTTTCCCAGAAGAGTTTCTTGTTCCATGCACGGTCTGTGTTTAACATATATATATATATATATATATATATATATATATATATATATATATACCGGGTGTCCGAGAATTATCTGTACAATTTTTGGCTGTTATTAAAAGTCAACCATGAAGTGTAGAAATTCCAGTGTTGTCCCATTTTACAGAGAATCTCATTAAGTTTTTTCTGTTACCACGTTTTGACAAGTTTTTTAGAAATGTACGCGGGTGACAGACATTGATGATTTAAAAGCAAGAATCACAGCTGCTTTTGAGCGAATTGATGTGGATATGCTGCAGCGTACATGGCAACATTTGGAGTATCGATTGGATGTTTTGCGAATCACTAATGGTGCACATATCGAATGTTTGTAACGACGTTACTTTAATAAAAGAAACTTTTGAAAATACAGATTCTAAATAATCTTGTTTAAGAATTTTACGTGTGTTATCAAGAATTTTATTAAAAGATGAAATTGTACAGATAATGTTCGGACACACTGGAATTTCTAAAAAACTTGTCAAAACTTGGTATCAGAAAAAACTTAATGAGATTCTCTGTAAAATGGGACAAACTGGAATTTCTACACTTCATGGTTGACTTTTAATAACAGCCAAAAATTGTACAGATAATTCTCGGATACCCTGTATATATATATATATATATATATATATATATATATATATATATATATATAGATCAATTTCACACTTAAACACGTGAAATAAATGAATGATGCAAGTCCACGAGGATATTGAAAAAATTATTTCAAGGTGTCGGATGTATTCAACGGGACATCTGACGAGGTGTGCTGTTGAATACACGAAAGGCCTTGGAATAATTTTTTCTTTTTCCTTGTGGGTTTTGCGTCATATATATATATATATATATATATATATATTAGTTGTGGACCGGATGTCAGTTTTTCAACATCTGCGGATGCGGATTTTTAATTTCAATATCCGCGGATGCGGCTATTTAGTTATTCTATCAATATAATATAGAATTATGAGTAAATGACATAATTTTTCAAATTTCGTGATATTACTATTTTGGCAGGCAATGCATAAGAATTAAAATTAATATTAATGTTTTCATTATGATAAAAATAATAACTTCCTCAAGAGTTTCAGCCACATAAAATTCAATGAAACAAGTTTCATTCAATTTTCTGTGTTACCAGCTAAGCTATTTATATTTTGAGGTTTATATATTTGTTTGTTCATTAATAATTAATACTTTACATGAAATCTGCATGACTGGGCCTTATAAGCTACTTTATAAGCTAATTTAATTGTAAATTGCATAATTTATTAGAGGTAATATCCGCATAACATCCGCAGTCAGAAGTGCGGATGCGGTTGCCCGTCCACCACTAATATATATATATATATATTATATGAAAATTATTTCACGAAAGTAACACGTGAAAAATATTTATGATGAATAAAACCACGAAGGAAAGGAAACACAGATGGTGCTCAAGCGCTTTCGTCTAATGACATCCTCAGGAACACTGAAGTACATAAAGAATTACAGCCTATATATAGGTTACAGAAAGATAAAAAAAAATATATATACAATAAACGGAGAAACGAAATTAAAGGATTGTGGAAGGGGGCACACAAATTTATAAGGAAAAACTATCGATTTTTAGCACAAGATTAAGATTTGTTTCCAAACAATGTTATAGATAAAAAAAATATATATATATATATATATATACTGGAAATCTGCCCAAGTTTTAGCACTCTGCTCTATATAAAAAATTGAACAATTATCGATTTTTAGCACAAGATTAAAAGATTTGTTTCCAAACAATGTTATAGATAAAAAATATATGTATATACAAATTTATACTGGAAATCTGCCCCGGTTTTAGCACTCTGCCCTATTTTTTTGTATATAAAAATTGAAAAATAAAAGTTATTAGGGTGGCATACAAATTTTACCAAAGATTTAGCGTTCTACCTTTTTTATCTAAATCTGTTCTGAAGGAATTCAAAACAACAGGATCGAGTTGAAAAAGACCTTTGCTTATGTTGAAGTTATTTGTTAGTTGGATAATGGCAGACTCAAGAATATTTCTATTAACAATGTTGCTAGAGTGGAATAAAACTGAAGCATTATTCCAATCAATACAGTGGGATAACTCTGACAAATGGACAAAAAGGGCACTGGACAACTGTCCTGTTCTAACGGAATATTGATGCTGTTTTATACGTGTGTGCAAATCCTTTCCCGTCTGACCTATGTAAAGGAATCACATTGTTTACAACCAATTTTATAGATAATGCCTGAATTATTGGTAGGGCTATTTTTTACTACGATATTTTTCACAATATTGTTATATGAAAATACTACATTAATATCCAAAAGTTTAAGTACATTAGCAATGCCTAAAAAGCCCGGGAAAAATGGAAGTACTAAAATATTTTTTGACAAAGTACGAGTGTTATTATTACCCCGATAGAAAGTTCGTTTTGCCTTGTTGAGACAAGATTCCATAAACGCAGATGGATAACACAGATCACTTCCAATACCGTTGATTTTTTCTAATTCGGCATCGATGTATTCCGGACTGGCGATCCTAAGGGCGCGGAGAAACATTGAAGAAAAAATGGCCTTCTTAGTGGGGGGTGTCATGTCCCGAGTAAAAGTGTACGTAGGACAAATTGTTTGTTTTTTTCCGATAGATACTAAACTTAAAACCTGGGCTTTCCCTATGTACACGCACATCCAAAAATGGGATTGAATTGTCTTGTTTTTTTTTTTTTGTTTTTTTATCTCTAACATTGTTTGGAAACAAATCTTAATCTTGTGCTAAAAATCGATAGTTTTTCCTTATAAATTTGTGTGCCCCCTTCCACAATCCTTTAATTTCGTTTCTCCGTTTATTGTATATATACAGTATATATATTTTTTTTTTTTTTTTTCTGTCCTATATATAGTAGTATATATGTATCAGCTGTCTGAGGATATTAGCGCTTGAGCACATCTTTTTCTTTTTTTTTATTATATATTATTTCCTGATATATATATATATATATATATATATATATATATATATATATATATATATATATGAGAGAGAGAGAGAGTTACAAGGAAAAGAAGTACCTCAAAAGGCCTTGCGGCCCATACCGAGGAGGTACCAATGGCAACGGGTGCCAGGGAAAATTTTCTACACACTCAAATAGTGTGCAAGATCTGGTCTGACCTTTTCTTGAAATGATCCACAGAGGAACTGTTCACAACTTTTGAAGGTAACCTGTTCCACGTGTCACAGATCTTATAGGCAAAGTAATTCCCACACACACTAGTCCTAAACCGTTTCAAATCCAACTTCCAACCATTGTTGCGAGTTGGGTTATCATTTAAACTAAACATGCTTCTAAAATCGACATCGTTGAACCAGCGTAAGAACTTAAAAACCTCGATGAGTTGACCGCGCAGCCTCCGAGTTTCCAGCGAAAACAAGTTCAGGGCGCGTAACCGTCGATTGTAGCCCATATGCCTAACGGAAGGAATTAACGTTGTGGCCCTCGCCTGCACTCGCTCCAGCCTCTCAATATCTTTCCTGAGGGTGGGCGACCAGAACTGCACTGCATACTCCAGGTGCGGCCGAACCAGGGAATTGTACAGAGAGAGAGCACAATCTTCTTGTTCCGAAACTGAAATTGCCTCCTAATATAACCCAACAGCTTCTGGGCTTTCTTTTCCACCTTTACGCACTGTTTTGTAAATTTAAGGTCGCTGCTAATTAGCACACCCAAGTCCTTTTCCAAATCAGTCGCCTCAATATTGTTCCCCAACATCGAGTAGTCCGACTTGGGATTGGCGTAGCCAATGTGCATCACTTTGCATTTACCCAAGTTAAACGCCATTTGCCATTTTTCGGACCACTCTCCTATCCTACCTAGGTCCGCACGCAGTTACTCTATCGCCTCCGGCGTCCCAACATTGGCCCCAAGGTTTGTTTCATCAGTGAATTTGGCGATCCTACTGACGATGCCACCGTCGATATCATTTATGTAAATGATAAACAACAGTGGCCCCAAAATGGAACCCTGAGGAACCCCACTAGTGACCGAGACCCAACCCGAACTAACCCCTTCAATTACAACCCTCTGCCGCCTATTCTTCAGCCAGTTTTCAATCCACCTACCTACTTCCCCACCAATACCCAGCGCGCGGACTTTGGCCATTAGCCGGCGGTGAGGTACCTTATCAAAGGCTTTCTGAAAGTCGAGATAAAGTATATCAATCGCCCTACTCTTATCATACTCAACATGACGTGGAAAAACTCGAGCAAGTTGGTGAGACACGACCTATGCCGTCTAAACCCATGTTGGGAGTCCCCAAGCAGCTTGTAGGAATCCAAATGGTCAACGATCCTATCCGCTATTATCCCCTCTAATAATTTACCTACAACCGAAGTGAGACTAATGGGACGATAGTTCCCTGGACTTTCGTGATTCCCTTTCTTAAAGATAGGGATCACGTTGGTTTCCCTCCAGTCACCAGGCACCTGGCCCGTTTCCAACGATTTGTTGAAGACTGTAGCCAGGCGGGGAGCCATCTGGTCGCTCCTCCCGCAACAGTCTGGGGAGAAACTGGTCTGGCCCAGGAGCCTTAAACGCGCTCAGTTTGTCTATTCTATCGGCAACGACTGTCGCTGTACATAGAGAGAGAGAGAGAGAGAGAGAGAGGAGAGAGAGAGAGAGAGATTCCTAAATGGCCAAATTCCTCCTACATTTTAGACCGTGGTAATTGATTGAAGTTGCATTAAATCCAACAGGTGATGTCTTCTATGTTTTCATATTTTTAATCACTTACACTTGCGTAAGTTTGGAATGTGCTTTTTTTACAGTATAAAATTATAATTTTTTTTCGAATTTTCACTCGCGTTTGGATTTTAATTAAAAACTCAAACTCCAGTTAATGTACTACTATTTCAGGCTACCTCAGGATTTTACACACCCAAAATTTTGTTTTAGATTAGGTTAACCTAACCTAATTTAGCGCAACCTAACTTAACGCAACCTAACCTACGTTGACCCCCCCCCCCCGGCACAAAAAAAAAATCTACAATAAATTTAGTAGGAGTAATTTCCTGAGTAGGAGGAAAGTGATACAAAAGATAGTACCAAATAAGAGAGAATATAACTAAGCGATATAATCTTATGTTTACGTAATAAGTTACGAGTGAAAAAGGGTTAAAATCTAAGCGACTGAAATCAGTTTGTGTTTAGCAATGGAAAGGTATGGGTGTGTCGTGCGACACTCCTCGAATACGCGACTGTGTCTTGCCTTTCTGAAATATTTTGAAGGGTATTATTTTAGATCTTCAGTAATGAATTCTTTTTAATATGTATCTAATTTATAAATTTAGAAATTTATTTTGTATTTATATGTATTAATTTAAGGTAGTTTAATTATTTAAAAAATATTTCATTAGTTCACAGAGTTGTATAGTTCCATATATATATATATTATATATACACAGTATATATATATTCCTCACTATATATATATATATATATATATATATATATATATATATATATATATATACAGTATATATATATATACATTCCTCACTATATATATATATATATATATATGGCATATAATATCCCTTTAAATGTATAGGGTATAACGGTAGATATTTAAATTTAATTACATACCCATGGGCAAAGATGGATCCAAGCAGTATCTTTAAAATAATTACAAACAGTACTTTACTGGGTAAGTAACTACTTAATTTGATATTAAAATTTGGCTTAAAATTAAGAACTCAAATTTAAGAGTTTTTTTGTTTTTGTTTTTTGTTTTTTTTTAATAAAACGAATCCACGCAAGTAGTATGGTTCCATGAAGTGGAGAGTAATCTGGGTATATTAATTTATAGTTAAATTAACGTTTCATCTTGGGCATTAAATAAATTTGAACCCTATGAACAATTGAACATCTATCTCTACCCCAACCTCCAGTAGAGAGATTGTGTATGGTTCCATGAAGTGGAGAGTAATCTGGGTATATTAATTTATAGTTAAATTAACGTTTCATCTTGGGCATTAAATAAATTTGAACCCTATGAACAATTGAACATCTATCTCTACCCCAACCTCCAGTAGAGAGATTGTGTTGCATCAGGAATAAATATTTGAACAGGGGTAAAAAATGGACAAAGTTATTATTATTATTATTATTTAAGAAATAGAGTACTGTATTTACTTATATTAAAGTCATTGGATTTCAACAGACCTTCTTCATATCAGGAGTCATGGAACAATTTCTGTTTTATTTGTTTACGTCAAAATCATCATTTTTGTAAATATTTATTTGTTTGTTGTTATACTAGTCTTTTCCTATTATTATATATATATATACACACACATATATATATATAATATATATATATATATATATATATATATATATATATGTGTGTGTGTGTGTGTGTGTGTATATTTATTAGAGTGTGCCCAGTGGACTCTCGATAGCCCAGTGGTTAAGACTGACCTGCTGATCGGTAGGTCGTGAGATCGAGTCAGGGTGAGCACTTTATAAATTCTGACCCACTCGGTCGTGGCTCAGATTCCACGTTAAGCCATAGATCTAATATAGGACAATAGGCTTGACCTTCGTCAGAATGAACAATTCGGACGGAAGCAAAACTAAGGTCACTAAGGTGTGTGTATATATATATATATGATAATGATAAGCTTTATTGACAGAATATAAATCCACTAAAATATTCTTGAAGGTAATATCCTAAATGACAAATATAAATCAAACACAAATAAATTAAAAAACTAAAAATTATGACTTAAAGAGAAATAAAAATAAGATACGTACTGAAAAAATGTAATAATAAAAACTACCCACAGCTAACAACACTACAAAAAGAAGAAATGGAAATAAAAATAAAAAGTACACGTAGTGACAATACCATCATATAGATCAGTGGTTCCCAACCTGGGGTCCCCGGACCCCTGGGGGTCCGCGAAGGTAGTACTGGGGGTTCGTGAGCTTTCAATATTTCGAGAGGCTCCAATGGAAATCGTACATTTATCCTTTATTTGATAGTGAAAAATAAGAAAACGAGTTAATTATTAGTTAATAAAAACAGTTTGTTTGGTAGACGGAATCTTTCAAAAACATGGGGTCCGTGGGAAAAAAAAAAATAAAAGGGGTCCTTTGTGGTGAAAAGGTTGGGAACCACTGATATAGATTATAGATGATAATGACAATGATAATATACACTCTCTCTCTCTCTCTCTCTCTCTCTCTATATATATATATATATATATATAGAGAGAGAGAGAGAGAGAGAGAGAGATACAGGGTGGCGCAAAAGTCGCGCATCATAGGGCCATTCTAAAACTACGTGGTCCTTAAAGGGGAGGGAAGGTGTTCCTTATTTGACCACCAAGGGCCACATGGGAAGGGGGTCATAACGTTTAACTACGTAGCCAATACTAAGCATTAAATATATATATATATAATATTATATATATATATATATATATATATATATATATATATATATATATATATATATATTATATATATATATATATATATATATTATATATTTCGTAAACTCAAAGACTCGAATCTTTATAAACACAAATTCGGTGTACCTTTATTTCGGAAAATTCTACAAGATTCGAATCTTTAACGTTCATGAAATACAAATTCGCCATACTTTTCATTTGACTATTTTTAACTTGCTTTATTTTAATTTGCATTTTAATTTACATAAGATTAAGAAGGGGTAGGGGTGACATCAGAAGACCACGTGGTTTTGGAGGGGTTTTAAGTCATTGGCCACAAATTACCACAAGGGGGGGGGACAGGTTTGAAAACCACCCGAAAAAGGACCACGTGGTTTTTGAATGACCCCCATAGGAATTTTCAGTGTTGACTATACTATATTATTTTTTTCTTTTAGGTAGGGGATGGCTGCGAAATTAACAATAGACGAGAGGGTGAGCTTGGTTTTAATGCATGGAATACCAGATACTACAAATCGATGAATCGGTACAGATTCGCTAGTATATGTGAAGTTTATTCAATAAAATTTCGTGCGAAAGTGTATCAAATGCTTTTGACAAGTCCAGGAAAAATCAAGGTACAGAATTTAAATTCTTTACCGATTCATCGATTTGTTGTAATTTAAATTCTGTTTCGATTCATCGATTTGTTGTACCTCGTATTCCATACATTAAAACCAAGCTCACCCTCTCGTCTATTGTTAATTTCGCAGCCATCCCCTACCTAAAAGAAAAAAATAATATATTACAGTCAACACTGAAAATTCCTATGATGCGCGACTTTTCGCCACCCTGTATATATGTTAAAACGTATACATAAATGGTTATGTATGTTTTTATACTTCTTTTCTGATAAATTTCTATTTACTCTATTCCCTATACAGAGTTCTTAAATATAAATCAGTTACATGAATTGCTTCCCACTCAATTTCATTCTCATTTCCCATTTGTGGTCCGGAATTGAAAATGGCCAAAGTGAAAAATACACATTTGAGAAATAGTTTCTGAATTTGAGAAACAATTCACATTCGCGGTAAATGAGAATGGCTTTTATTTCCTAACCTAACAGAACTTCCTAACCTAACATTAGCGTAGCCTAACCTACCAGGAACAAAGTGGGAAAACCGTGGTAAAAATGTCATGAAATGGGAATAAATCAGTTTGAGAAGCCTCCGTTTTGGAGATTCTCGCTCACGGATGTTTTTTCATTCTTCGTCACGGATTGAAATGCAAATGACATTGCAGTGGGATGATCGCAGTTACCCGCATAGGAAAACTTACTGCAAGTTTTGCTTTAACCCTTTGTCTGGCATATAGCTTTACTGATTTTGTTTTGGCTAACGCCACACGTTTTTATTCAGTTTCAGAAAGGCCTCTGTGCAGTAAAGGATTAAGAAACATCTCTTTAACCTTTACTGCACAGATGTCTTTCCGAAACTGAGTAAAATCGTCTGGTGTTAGCCAGAACAAAATCAGTAAAGTTACACTGCGCGACAAAGAGTTAAAATTATTGTGTGAGGATTATCATAATTTTCGTTTCCTCATAAAAAGTGTTTGTACGTTGTCTTGCGTATTCAAGCGTGAATGCATCTTAAATAATGTGTCACTGTACAGTATCTTTTCAACCTCTATCATTTACAAAGGAATGGTTCAGGTTTTCTGATTCAATTCTTTTCGTGAGAGCAAACAGACTGATAACGTAGAAACGTTGAAGGATATTGGAGAAAAAAATTCAAAGCATCCATTTTGCATTGGTCAAAGAGTTAAATGTTGAACATAAATTACTCATCACCAGCCTTATAAAATTTTGAATGCCGTTAATTTTATATCAGTTCCTATTTAGGTAATATATATATATGTATACAGTGTATATATAATATATATAGTGGCGCTCATAAGTATTCGTACGAAGAAATATTTCAGTTATATTCGTCCTTATCTTTTGTACTGTGCATAGAATAGTTATAAAAAGTTTACTGTTCGTTTTGAAAAATTTAACAAATAAAAAATACATATATAATGTAAAACATCGAAGAATTTGAGGAAAAAAAAAGTTATTTAATACTTTGTGCGTCCATCTTAGGGTTGAAGAATTTAAATTTTTTATCAGTAGTTGGTGGTTTATCGATTCCGTTTATCGATTCTGAATTCTAGAATTTTATCTGTGAATCTTCATGAAAGACGGATGACTGTACAAACCATTAGTAAGCAATTGGTTATCGTGGTAAAGAGCTGTCTACAGTAAATGCAAAAAACCACTTTTTTCTACGTGAAGGTCAAAATATGATAATTAAAACCCATTCAAGGTAAAAACCATCCTTCCTACAGTTAAACATGGTGGTGGTAGTTTGCCTCGTCGGGAATGCTTTAGTGCTTCTGCTGCAGGAAAGCTTGTTGTCATCAGCTGCATCTTGAATGCGAAGAAATATCAGGAAATTCAGTTCGGGAGTTGCGAATTGGGTACTGCAACAAGATAAAGATCCAAAACATAAAAGTAAGACCACCATGAAATGGCTTCAACAAAAGAATTTCAAGCTTCTCAAGCGGCCTAGTCAAAGCCGAGATTTTCGTAACTATTTATGCATGGCACAATACATAGGGATGAATATAACAAATATTTCTCTTACGAATACTTATGAGTGCCACTATATATATATATATATATATATATATTTTATATATATATATATATATATAAATTATTTCACGAAAGTAACACGTGAAAAATATTTATGATGAATAAAACCACGAAGGAAAGGAAACACAAAATGGTGCTCAAGCGCTTTCGTCTAATGACATCCTCAGGAACACTGAGGATGTCATTAGACGAAAGCGCTTGAGCACCATTTTGTGTTTCCTTTCCTTCGTGGTTTTATTCATCATATATATATATATATATATATATATATATTTATATATATATATATAAAACTTGATTGATTGAAGGGTTTGTTCTTGAGGAACCGCAATTCAGTAAGGAGTAAGAGGACGAGAAGATGGTACATGTTTATTAGTCAGACGTTTCCGAAATTCAATTTCCATCATCAGTGCTAAAAATGAAAAGTAAAAAAGTGAAAAAAAAGTGAATAAAAGATTTTATGCAATATACTTATGCACTCCTATGATAATAATTTTAAAAAAGTTACATGAAATGTAGAGAGGCAAGATAATGGCTAAAATATACAAAAATTAAAGCACATCTTACCGGGGGGGGGGGGGTATTCCAATTGTGTAAAGGTTGGGATTGGTTGAATGTTGAAGTGTCCATGTTAGAAGCCGGAGAGTGATAGTGGATTTCTTTTTAGTGGTTGTTCAGAGGAAATTATTTAGCTATGTTTAAGTTGAAGGCAGAACTACTGTATAGTCGTTGAGGGTTGGTTTTGTACTAAGGATGTATAGGGATTCGAGGATGCGGAGGTCGGTTGGTTGGTATGCTGAACTGATAATTTTGAAATTGGTGGGGAGCAGTAGGTGATTGTGGAGATGGCAATGATCTCTTATTGATGATTTTGATGGTTTGTTTAAAGGTTGTAATGTTCTGGTAGAGATGACGCCAATATCAAACAAGAGTGGACGAACAGAAAAAGGTGGCTCTCGTCCGGTGCTAGTGTCTCCGAGCAACTGATACAATGAGAAAACGAACTAACTAGGGTTGGTAGTATTACATGGAAGGATAAGATCAAAGGGGCGTGTTACACTTTAAACGACAGAACAAAAACAAGACAGGATTTTTTTCTTGAACTGTTGTCGAGAAATGTTTTATTCGATTTTGTACTGTCTACAAAATTTCTAATAGTATAAGATTCGTGGGTTTGGTCAATAGTTGCGTCAGGGTTACGTTCCGTAAAATCCTTCCGTAAAGCGGATTTCGGTATATCGAATCCTATTTTCGCATATAGACTCCCATTATATTCATATATTTGGAGATACGTTCGTACGGAACAAAATCTTAACTCTACAATGTACCGCAACAAACTTTATTAAAATACTCTATACATTATTACTGTTTATTATGTTTGTATACTACTTAATAATAAAGTGAGAAAAAAGTAAGAATAAGGGTGTCTGACTATCAATGGAGACGTGGGAGGGTGGGAAAGAGGACGGGAGGGAAAGTTGTGGTGAAGATGAGCCGTTAGTACGAGCCACTGCCTGTGTAAAATTAGAATAGATTAGATATTTAGTGACTGAGTTGGTGATGTTTTAGACTCGAATTTCCATTATAACGAATCTTACTTCCATTATACTGAATTTTATTCCTTATTAATCATTTCCGTTAAAGCTAAATTCCGTAAATTGAATTTTCGTAAAGGAAGATTGCTGTATATATATTGTAACGTAATGAGATGGTTTGTGTATTTATTATTTATTGGTATTAATTATATCTTTATTTTAACCTGTTGTCATTTAAATCACATCATACGTTTTTAACCCAAGGTTAGATATATCACTGATTATATATATTGATATTTTTCTGTTAGTTCGTGTAGGGGGGTAATTATAAACCTTTTACAAAAATAATATATTCGTCACAGATCTTATTAAACCAATTACAATATGACAATGAAATTGTTGACAGTAAAGAGATTTTGTTGAAGAATAAAGGTTTGATATTGAGACAATTAATAAAATGCACAAACACTTTAAATTTGACTGATAGACAATTTTAATCTACAATGTGTAGTTATTTAACTGAAAACAGCCGTATTGTAATATGTCAGATCATTTAAAATGAATAAACGCATAGATACTACAATTTTAATTGACTTATCTTTTAGAACAGCGGTTGGTTCTCTACCCGGCCTTTTGACCGTCTTTTGTACATAATACAACTTTATAGAATTATTTGAATCCTCTCTGGTTATTCGACCATTTGAATTATATGCACTTTGACATCAATTACTTCCTTTAAAGAAAAGATATTTGAAACAATTTAGCGTTTGTCTTAAGAATTCTGAGATTCACTATTAATACAAGGAAATTAAATTAAATGGTAAAGTTTATAAGGTAAGAGAATAAGAAATGAATGTATAATTTCAATAATTACAAATTGTCAGTACTTATCTTCCGGACGTAACCCCCCTTTTGGATGGGGTTAAATTCTTGTAATTACGTTCGTATCCACCTTCTTCTGACACTATATACAGTATATATTTACCGCATAGAAACAATGGTTTAAATTTTGAGTTTATCGCGTTTTCTAAGATGAATTTTTAAAGGAGAGACGTTCATTTTACGTTAATTGAGCTAAGTCCGTTTTCTATGTCTTTATAGGACAGACGCGAATTATTTGCTCGGTGAGTAATTTACTCCATTTTAGAAAAACGATTTCGCTTTTAAGTGCCCACACGATTTGAATTGATCGTTACGGCGCAATAGATATATATTTATATACTTGAGCAACTTCCATTAAGAACTAGTTTTTGTTCTTATTTAAATTTAACACAGGCTTGTGAGGGTGACCTTTATTGTTTCATGTTCTGAGATGCACTGATTTCTATGTGTTATTCAGCCTATGCCCCTGTTGCCATGGCTGTCGGGCGTAAGATTCTTTATATACCCAACTAAGATTCTCTTTTGATTAATCTCATTTGTAAGAATTATTAGCCTTTTAGAATGTGTAATTTTACGTTATTAAACTTGTTAATGATATAACAATCTAACTTTAGCGGAGTTTTCCCATTTTATACATGAATGAACGTTCGCTTTTGAAACGCCTCCTTTGTTTGTTTTGAGGGACGCGGCAAAACTACGTGTGTGAATATAAGCACACCGGACAAAAAATTAGTCACCCCTCTAAGAATGTACCTAATAACGTGTGACGGCGCCTCTGGCCTTGATAACCGCACGAATCCGGCGAGGCAGAGACTCTACGAGGTTGTGCATGTACTGAACATCGATTTGCTGCCACTCTTTCATCAGCCGGTCCCGAAGTTCCGCCAGAGTCCGTGGGTGTCTATTCCTGCGCTTCACTTTCTGTTTCCAGCCTGAACAACACCTTCGACGCATTCAGGATTAAAGGCTTCATTGGACCTGCGATGTACTCGTCGCCTCCCATCATTGGAGAACAAACAAAAACGGGACTCATCGGACCAAATTACACGTTTCCAATCTGCCGCAGTCCAGTTTTTGTGCCTCTGAGCCCATTTATAACGTGCCAATTTGTGACTTGCTGTTAACAGCGGCCTCTTCCGTGGTACCCTGCTCCAGATGTCCATCGCATGCAGTTCTCGTCGCAATGTCCGTTCGGAAATTGGTCGCTGGAGAACCTCATTGGTTTCTTGGAGCAATTGTTCTCTGGTTTGAAAACGATTTGCAGTTACTAGACGAGAAACATGGCGGCGGCCCCCTATTGTCGAGAATTGTTTTCCGGCCACAGTTACGCCGTCGATTGTCAGTTGATTGCGAACTACACCACTCTTTGTAAACTCGCTGGACAGTACGCGTTGACACACCAACAAATTGGGTTACTTCCGACATTTTGTGTCCTTGGGCTCTGCCAAACAGGATGGCTCCTTTTTGCCACTGAGTAACGTCTGCCTCACGACCCATTTTGCAGACTATATCCAACACACACTTTGTTCTTCACCACCTCACGAAGCAGATCTGATCCTGTGTGCTACGTCACCGCTACTTGTCACTTACCAATGCTACATGAGCGCCCTCTGTGTGACCTTGAACTTCCTACTATCGGTGCTATTAGGGGTGACTAATTTTTTGTCCGGTGTGCTTATTTCGTTTGAAATGTAATTCTTACATTAATTATATTTCTAGTTTCGGGGTAACCTATATGTGGTATTTTTTATCCGAACTTATTCAGAATTAAATAGACAATTGAATTCATATCTTTTTCCCTAAAATACACGAGTAATTAACAAGTTTTGGAAATTTGTTAAGAATTACACTGGTGGCAAAGGTGTCCTCCCTCCGACAATGGATGGGGTGTCGGGGGAGGATGAAATTGCAAAGCTGTGGAAAATCCACTAGTCTAACATTCTTAACAGTGAGTAGGGATAATCTTAAGATAGATTGTAGCGAAACGACTGTAGGAGGGACAATGGAAACTACTTTGATATCAGTTCCTGAATTAAAGAGGTTAATTAAAGAGTTAAAGACTGGTTCTGTGTCAGGGGTAGATGACCTATCGACTGAGCACCTGAAATATGTCAATGACGTAGTATGACTGCATATATCATTGCTCCTATCAGCCATGCTTGCTCATAGCTATATCCCTGCAGAATTCATGAGGGTATATATCTTGCCCCTGGTCAAAAATAAGTATGGAGACATTCTCTCCAGCAATAATCACAGGCCTATTGCTGTCGCTTCCTGCTTCTTGAAACTACTAGAAAAACTCTTGTTACTCCTATTAAATGATTAACTATGGACATCTCCTAATCAGTTTGGTTTCAAAAGGTCCCACTCAACTGACCTGTGTATCTATGTACTTAAAGAAACAATATCTAAATACATTGACAGTAATTCAACTATTTATAGCTGTTTCCTAGATATAAGTAAGGCATATGATAGAGTGAACCACAATATTTTATTTAAAAAACTAGAAGACAGGAAGGTTCCCATGTACATATTAAATTTATTGAAATTTTTGTATTCCCACCAATCTTTTACCGTTAGGTGGGGCAATGTACTATCCGAATGTTTTGGCTCCTTGCTCTCCCCTATGCTATTTAATGTGTATATTGACGGATTAATTGCTTCACATAATGAGGCAACAGTGGGATGTTGTATAGATAACACAAGGATAAATAACTTAGTTTATGCCGATGATATAATGTTAATGAGTCCCTCTGATTCTGGATCGGCTACTAAAAGTCTGCAAAGTGTATTCGCAGAAACATAATATTCTTTTTAATGTCACAAAAACTAAGGTTATGCAATTTCATCCTAAAAGCTGTAAGCAGCCAGCTGATATTAGGTTTAAAATGAAAGGTGAAGTAATTGAGGAAGTACGAGAGTTTAAGTATTTGGGTCAAACTATTATCAGCTCCTTGAGTGATGATTCGGATATAAGAAAACAATCTCGAAGCCTTTGTGCTAAAGCGAATATGACTATAAGGAACTTTCGGTTCTGTACAAGTGAAGCTAAAGACACTTTCTTTCGTACTTTCTGCAGTAATATTTACGGCCAGCAACTCCGAGCGAATTATAAAAAAGGTTCTGGCAGAACCCTAAAGTTGCTGTACAACAGGTCTTTTAGACTCTTACATAAATTACCCCCGAGATGCTCCGCTTCGCAAATGTTTGCTACCCGCAATGTCCCGAGCTTCCCGGAGGTAATAAGACGTGCTCAATACAGTCTGATGCAAAGAATTAAAAACTCAACCAACCCGATTATCCAAGCTATCCATGAGTCCTGCCATTTGTCCTCTTAAGCTATGGAATTCTTGGTACGAAAACGTCTGTCTGTAGCTCCACTTAACTCCGACATTACTGTATTATTTCTCATCAACTTACTTAACCCCTTATTTACTTAATACCTTATTCTCCTCTTTTAACCCCCTACTCTTTTCTTTCTCTCGGGCTAACCTTAGAGTGGATCTTAGGGTCTTTGTTAGCCTTAGCTTCTGTAGATCTGTAGATCATCAGCAAAAATATATTAAAAAAAAAATTACGCTCGTAGCGTAAACTAACCCACTTTTTGTTATACTCTTCATACTTTTTTTTTATTCTTTTCTTATCCTCTCTTTACTTGCATGTCTGTAGTTTGCGTGGTATCACAGTATTTTCTTGAGTTAAGACTGTGTTTGCATGGTTTGTAAGCGTTCTTATTTTACTTCTTTTCATCTTTCACCCCTTTCCTATTCTCTTCGACTATTTTTCCGAGTTTTCGGCAGTGGCCGGCGGATGATGATGGTGAGTTTTTCTTTCTCTTTTTCTGAATGAATGTTAACCCACGGATGATAGGTTTTGCTACTTACTTAACCCCTTATTCTCTTCTTTTAACCCCCGCCTACTCTCTTCCTTCTCTCGGGCTAACCTTAGAGTGGATCTTAGGGTCTTTGTTAGGCTTAGCTTCTGTAGATCTGTAGAACTGTCTATCCTGTTCTATCTTTAGTATGTGAACTGTCATTGTATTAATAATATTTGTCATATGCCAATAAACCTTCACATTTTCATTTTCATTATTTTCATATATATATATATATATATATATATATATATATATATATATATATATATATATAGTTTAACCCGGTTTGACTGCATTTCTTGTATAATTATACTAAATATCACAGACCACATGCCTTCATACACCACGCTAATTACCCATTTCTCAGCAAAGGAAACTATAAAAGTAGACTATAGATCTTACAGCTATAATAACAAATTAAAGTTCCTGAGAGAAATAACAGTTTTTGACTGGACTAGAATATCCGAAAGTAACCATGCCATTAGAACAAAATTTCAAACATTCTCAAGCACACTAATGGACATATTCAACAAACTTTCCTCTTAAAAGTAATATTTGAAACTAAATACAACCACTAATGGATCATCCCAGCACACATTGTGAGTATTAAACAGAAGCATACTCTCTTTAAATTAATGAAAACTGATATTATTACCAAACAGACATAAAAAAAATTACTGTAACAGACTCAATGCAGTCATTAAAAAAAAACAGATCATTATTGTTCAAAAATTGATGAACAAAAATCCAATCCAAAAAGGCTATGGAACTCTCTCAAAGAGTTAATTAACACAAGGTTAAAACAGATCCCTTGTTCTCCCTCACACAATACGAAAATTTTAACAGTAACCCCAAAGACATAGCCAATTTATTAAACAACTTCTTTGCAAATATCGGTTCCAATACTTGATCCCAATTACAGACACGCACTACCGACAATACATGCCACGACCAAATTCAAACTCTCTTTTCTTTGTTCCAATCCTCCTATACGATATCTCTCTATCAATAAAAATTCTAAAACATAAAGATTTTAATATCAATACGATCCGGTAAAAATATACAAATTAATATCCGATGAAATTGCAATACAACTCGGTAAACTAATGAATGAATCAGTAACAACAGGTTTATTCACTGACAGTGTAAAGGAAGGCAGAATATACCCTGTATTTAAGTTGGAAAACTCAAACACTCCATTCAGTTATTACGCCATTTCCGTATTGCCAACTTTAGTAAAGTATTGGAAAAATTCGTGTACAATGAACTTAACTCAATTCTTAATCAAATACGATATTGTAACTAAATTACAATTTGGGTTTAGAGATGGACTTACAACGGAGAATGCCATAAACATGCTATTAGAAAATGTGTATCAGAACTTAAACACCAAAAAACACTGCTTTGCTCTTCCTCGACTTGTCTGAGGCATTTGATATACTTTCGCATGAAATTTTATTGAATAAACTTCACATATAGGACGAAATAAGAGGAAATATCCTCGATTGGTTTAAATCATATCTATCAAATCGTCATCAGTACATCAGATTTAAAGATAATACAGTATATCTGAGAAGGTGATGCTAACTACTGGAGTCCCAGAAGGATCTATTGTTGACTCATTATTACAGTATTTCTAATTTACGTCAGCGATTTTCATTTCAACTACATTAAATTGCGTACAATACACTTACTTCTTCCCATCATAACTCAAACTTTGATTAATGAAACGAACAGGCAATTAGAAAATGTATATGAATGGACGAGTGCTAATAAACTTTTATTGAACCTGACAAAGTCATCTTATGTAATTATTACCATAAAACATATTAATGCAAACTGTCAAATAAAAATTGGAAATACTACTCTTATAAGAGTGAATGGTTAAAGTGCTTGACATTAATTTAGACCTAAAACTAGATTTCAAAAGTCATATACAACGTATCAAATCCAAAATATAAAGATTTCTCTTCATATTATTTATACTGAAAGAAACCCTTTATCAAAACTCACTCCTTACCCTATACAGGGTGTACACAAAGTCGTTTCCCGATTATAAACTTTAATTAATTACATGGAATCCAAGAAGACAGTAATGCTTTGTTTTGCATGTTGTTGCATAACACATCAAGTTTATTATGTTCCTCGTTAAATCTCAACATGTGCACCATTAGTTACACGTAGCACATCCAAGTGAAATTCGAGTTCACGCCATACGTTCGCTTGCATATTTCTTGTGACACTGTTGATGGCATCGCAAATACTTGCACGAAGAGTGTCAATGTCAGCAACAGGAGTATGGTACACATAATTCTTTACATATCCCCACAAGAAGAAGTCCGGGGGCTTCGTTGGAAAGCCTGTTGGACAGTGGCAACCGTTTTGTCTGAAACACTAGGAAGTCCACTCCTAGGCTTGTCCATCACACTACTTGTCTCCAGAAACTCGTGGTACCAGTTCCTAATGTTATGATTGGAAGGAGAGTTCTTGCCATAATGACGGCGGTAGTTCCGTTGAACACGGACTCTGACTCCGCAAACCACAAACCAAACAACACATTTTGCCTTCTCCTGCGGAGTTGTCATTTTGTTTCGATCAATCACCAATACCTCCCAATCAGGCACAACAGGATCTGCAAATAACAGAAAAATATTTGATGTTATACAACAACATGCAAAACAAAGCATTACTGTGTCTGCTTTGGATTTCATGTAATTAAAGTTTATAATCGGGAAAGAACTTTGTGTACTCCTATATTATTCCTTCATCCATCCACATTTATTATATTGCATTACAAGATGAGGTAACTCAAAGAAATATATAAAACATCCTTCGGAAGTAATTCATAAAAAATGTCTGCAAACACTCTCGAATAATGACAACAGACAAAGTCACTTCCCCAGTGTTTAAAGACCTAAATATTTTAAAACTAAATGACTTGTACAAATTCAATGTTGCTGTCAGTATGTTCAAAGTTATCAATAAAAATCAACATACATCACCCATTCAAAGAGCAATCACTCCCCATCAAATACACCATTGTTATAACACCAGACTGCCCAGTGATTTTATACACAAATCTAACTATACAATCGAAACTGCAGGAAATGCAGTCTCTTTCAAAGTAGCAGATGTATGGAATGCAATTCCCATGCATATCAGGCAAGCTTCATCACTAAACGTATTTCGCAAATCACTAAAAAAGCACTTCATTAGCGCCTACTCGTGTATAAGTTCACTATTATCATTTTTACCATAGTAACGAAGTGCCCATTTTATAATCAACTACTTAAAATACGCTAATTTCATTAAGCACTTGTAATTTCGTAATTTATTCTTTATATTTTTTATCAAGCATCTCCTCGGTGGTATAATGGTTAGCGTCGCTGACTACGAATCCATCGGCCCCGGGGTCGAGACCCAATGACGGCAGGCGGCGCGCAGCAAAACCCAGTTCTTCATCCTTCCACACAATAAAAAAAAATTGGTTGGTAGATAAATGGTTACCTTGGGTAGCCTAGTGGTTAAGACACTGGGCTGCTGGTGGGTCGTGGTTCGGATTCCACGTTAAACTGTAGATCTAAGTGGAGTAACAAGCTTGACCTTCGTCAGAATGAACAAATTCGGGCGGAAGCTAAACCAAGGCTAACCAACGTTTTATAATTTATTTTATTAAATATACAATATTTAATCCTTTAATTTAAAATTATGTAACATTTTGTAAACTTTATATTGTATTTATTATTGCTATTATTATTATTAGTAGTAGTATTTTTTTTTTTTCGAATTGTGGCTTTTGAATAATCCAATTTAAATTTTAAACTGGAAAAAAATTCCAAAATAAAATTAATAATTGAAACGAATATTTCGTTATTACCTGTACAATAATACCTCAATCAGCTTAAAAAGGATTCAAATAATAAAATTCCTTGTAAAATAAAAACGCAAAGGATTAAAACTCTTCGAACAAACAAAACAAAATTGGTCGATAGGGCATAAATTGGACGTAACTTATTTTTGAAAAAATACTTGGCCGTAAATTATAAATAAGTAAAGTAAAATGATTTTTGCACGTTTAATGTCAGAATTAACAATAAAAATTCATATCAACATGGACAATAATGTCTTATCCAATAAAGCAGGTTCTCCAAAACGGTGTTCTTATGTATTCGCTGCCACATGAATTCGAGAAGATATGACTCGAAGAGATTCTCGATTCTACCATGCATACTTCTTAATTTCTCTTTGCAATTGCCCCATGTTCCTTCTATAGTGTTAGTATGTATGTTAGGATTATTTATGTTTACAAAAGAAATTGAATGGTTCGCTATCTTATGATTTTGAAGCGTATTGTACGTCCGCCATTCATCTGTATATATTGTTGTTCCTGGCAACACATGTTCATAAATAATAGGCAATAAAGTTGCAGAGTCTCTTCTTGGAACCTCAACAAGACAGCACAAATCGGAGTTTCTCTGAACCATACCTAGTACCCAGTGTTGTGGTCCTGGTTCACTGTGGTTGTATTTTCTTTTGAAAAATTTGGATTCGTCTATCTCTACGATTGTTCATGGCCCGCCCATAGTAACTGGGTGATCTAAAAAAAATTGATAAATAATGTCCCTAAAAAAATTTAACCAGTCTAAACAGTATGTTTGGCTATGTTCATTTGATTGATAACAACAGATTGTTTACAATCAGTGACCACCACGCCATTAATTCCAATATTTGACATGATAGGTGGCTGCGAGCAAAAAAAGAATCCTTCACGATAGACTGACAACATTTGCAATTTTTGCAATAAGAGCAAAACCCGTTAATAACATTGTTTCGAACACTGAATACCATGTCAGTATTGCAGTTGTTGCATAAGCGATTGTTGCTCATAGACCATGGCCTGCCAGCCACCGTATACAATTTTCATTGGATTGTGTGATGATGTAGACGTCCTTCAACTTCAACGGTGGAATATCATCATTCACCACTTCCGACACGTTAGTATCATTTCTAGGTCTTCCCGCCATTTTGTTTTCTTCGAAAGCTGTCACAAACAAACAAGAAATTGGTGTTAACTAATTTACGGCCAAGTATTTTTTTAACTATACACCCTTGATGATTGGTTAGGTTAAGTAGTGATAATTTCGTTAAAACTAACGAAAATATCAAGACTTAACCTAACCAATTATCAAGGGCGTACAGTTGACCTAACTGGACATTCAATAATTTTCCCGTAGGTTTCGAGGGGGCAGATAATGACAAAGTACCATAAGGCATTACATTAAACGTGTAAGAATAATTTTGCTTTATCTATTTATAATTTACGGCCAAGTATTTTTTCAAGAATAACACTGGGCAACCAAAAAAAAAAAATTTTCTTCTGCTACTGGAAAAAATTCATCTTTTTCGGGATAATTTGACAGTGGTAATTCAAAAAATCTAGTTTAGAATTACTGATCATCTCTAGTTTTTGAGTTATGACAAGGTCATTCAAAATATTTTTATACAAAGTAAAAAAAATAACTTTTCCTGTAAAACTTTACTTGTGCTTTGAAAATTGCATTGAAGAATGTTTTAAAACGATAAGACACACTATAACTATTACAAATAGGATATGAAAAAAATAAATGGCCCAGCCAGGACCCATCCCTTTCCCACCTGGTCATACCAACTCCTGATTACCATTTATTTCATCCATCGCCTAATTCTTTATTGATAAACATACGACTTACTACTACAACGATATACTAGTCAACTCAATGACCTACTAATACGTATGTACTGCTAACAAGTAACATTACGTACATAATATAGATATTAATGGAGAAAAGGATTGAGTACATGAAGATTGCAATATTTACTGAAAATACATTTAAGTACTGTCAAAACACGTAGTACTATTTCTTAGTTGTTTTTTTTTGCAAAATATTTGCTTGACTTATTGCGTCTTTTGTTCGTGTTCTCAGTTTCACGCTGTAAGAACCAATAGTAATCTCCCATCATCGCTGGATTCCATCGTCCTTGATAGCGCTGTTCTATTGTAGAGATATCTTGGTGAAATCGTTCACCATGTTCATCGCTCACTGCACTTAAATCATTTGGGAAGAAGTCTAGATGGGAGTGTAAGAAGTGCATCTTTAATGACATCCTACATTCCTACACCCCATATTCCCGGATTCCATATATCCCATACAACTAAAAGAATTAAAAGATAGCATTGTTGTGCCGCTAACAAAAATTTTTAATGCATCTATTTCTGAGGGGTGCGTACCAGATAATTTCAAGTTAGCAAATGTAACACCTATTTTTAAGAAAGGCGATAAAGGTGCGGTGGGAAATTATAGGCTAATCAGTTTAACGTCTGTTGTAGGTAAGCTACTGGAATCAATAATTAGGGATCGTATAGTCGAACACTTAGAATTGCATAACTTGGTTAGAAATATGCAGCATGGTTTTAGGCGAAACAAATCTTGCTTAACTAATCTTTTAGAATTTTTTCAAAGCGTGGTTGAAGTTTACGATAGTCATCGGGCGGTTGATGTAGTGTATTTAGATTTTCACAAAGCGTTTGACACCGTACCGCACAAAAGACTCATTGAGAAAACTAAGGCTCATGGAATCAGGGGTGTAGTAATAATTTGGATAGAAGAGTGGTTGCGAGGTAGCGGAGCGGAGTCGTTTTGGGCTAATGTAGCGAGCAGCGTTCCTCAGGGTTCTGTATTGGGCCCTTTGCTTTTTCTTATATATATTAACGATTTAGATGTCGGTCTAGTCAGTATAGTTTCAAAGTTTGCGGATACACGAAGTTGGGTGGTAGGGCGATTAATGACGAAGATAGAGGTAAAATTCAGGAAGATCTGAATAAAATCGTTGATTGGTCAGTCACATGGCAAATGAGATTTAACGTCGATAAGTGCAAAATTTTACATATAGGTTCGCGTAACGGTAATTTTGCGTATAGTATGTCAGGGAAGGAGTTAGCAAGCGTAGAGCAGGAAAAAGATTTAGGAGTTATATTCACTGGTGATTTAAAAGTAGCGAACCAAAGTACAGCAGCGGTCAATAAAGCGAACAAAGTGTTAGGTTTTATAGCTCGGAATTTTGAGTATAAATCGCGCGATATTATTGTTCTTTATAAATCATTAGTTAAACCCCACTTGGAGTACGCGATTCAATTTTGGAATCCGCATATGCGAAAACATATAGACAAAATCGAAAGAGTTCAAAGACGAGCAACTAAGATGATTCTGTCGCTTAGGTGGAAGTCGTACGAGGATAGGCTTAAGGAGTTAAAATTGACTACACTCGAGACTAGGAGGCTAAGGGGTGATCTAATCCAGGTTTTCAAAATTATGAATGGGTTCGATAACGTAGATAGAGATAGCTTTTTCGAAATATCGCAATATAATAGGACTAGAAATAACGGGTGTAAGTTAACAAGTAGAAGGTTCGAGACAGCAATTGCCAAAAACTTTTTTACGCATAGAATAGTAAATAGGTGGAATAGTTTGCCGGTAGAAGTAATTAGTAGCACATCCATAAGCATGTTTAAAAATCGATTAGACGCATATATTGATGGATTGGGTATAGTTTAAGGTTGTAAAATTAAGGCTTTGCGGTTCGGAACCCACGTAAAATTGTAGGTCCCCTCCGCCACCACGGAGGACATGCGCAATACACAATTACGAACACAGTTAGATAGACCAGCCATGAGTGGATCCTAGGGTCTTTGTTGGTCTGAAACATTATAACATATAACATATAACATATATTTTGGTAGTTCTCGTGTATATCATTTATCATCCCAACATAGTTTTCATCTCTGTGGTTTCCTAAAAAATTATGGACAACTAATTTGAATGAAATCCAGGCAGCAAGTTTTTTCTGACTGAGCATTTTCTCAAAATCAATATCCATCAGCACTTCCCGAATCTGTGGTCCAACATATATACCTGCTTTCAATTTAGCTTCACTGATTTTTGGGAACTTGTTAGAAAGATATCTGAAACCATTGCCATCTTTGTTCATTCCTTTTACAAAATTCTTCATGAGTCCTAGTTTGATATGAAGAGAGGGTAGAAACACATTTTGAGGATTCACTAAATGTTGAATTTTTATGTTCTGTTTTCCTGGGATGTAACTCTCTCTCAGTGGCCATTTCTTCTTTATGAAATTATTTTTATCATCTCGACTGTCCCAGAGACATGAAAAGCAGCAATGTTTGGTATACCCACTCTGCAGTCGTAGAAGTAGTGCAATCAGTTTTAGATCACGACAGATGTTTTACCTATGTTGACCATATTTGATGGCTTTAAGGATAGTCCACATGCTTTCCTAGGTTTCTGTCATGTTCACAGTATGAGCAAGATGAATCGATGGCTTAGTATTCCCGTTGTGCAAAAGTGCAGCTTTCAGACTAACCTTAGAAGAATCTAAAGTCTCCATTCTTGAGGATGATGCTCAGTACCAAGTTCTTCCATTAGTGCATCAACATTGGC
The DNA here is from genome assembly GCA_023014485.1 of Bathynomus jamesi. Taxonomy (NCBI): domain Eukaryota; kingdom Metazoa; phylum Arthropoda; class Malacostraca; order Isopoda; family Cirolanidae; genus Bathynomus; species Bathynomus jamesi. The sequence continues at coordinate 329,659 of JAJOZX010004287.1, forward strand.
ACAGAAACACAAACTATTTTGCATGCTGTAATGAAGAGCAAGATTTTAATGGCGACTTCGATAAATTGAAACTTTTGTGCCTGGAGCTAATAAATTTCACTGCTGCAGGCGAGAGCCAAGAAGTTCTCCATGTTGCTTTGATGGAGACAAGTCACGAATCAGATCACTTAGTTCTTCTTGTGTGATCAGATGGGGCGGTTTATTCTGAGGTGCCATAGAAGAACTAGATGAATTTTCCGGTGGATGTGGCACTGGAAGACCATCCCCATATGGGGTACTGGTTTCATTGTAGATGCAATATCTGGATAACTAATATATTGCTTAGTCTTGCTTGAATGTCCAGAAACATTGTCATGCAAAAATAACACTCAGTTAGATGATCTTTGGGCTCACGCCATATCATCGGAACTGCAAATGGCATACTTGCTCTCTTCTTATTCAGCCACTGTGTTAAGCCAGATGTGCAAACTGTACAACACACATGTGGAGCCCAGTATTTTTCCTGGTCACCAATCTTACACCCAAAGTAGTGGTAGTAAGCCACCTTCACTTTGTGTGTGATGTTCTTCCTTTGTGAAACTGTAATGTATTTTCCACAAATGTAGCAAAAACTGGGTGATTTTTGCATTTCCGGATTTTACTTAAACTTGAGACAGCCGCCATTTCTAATGATCGGTGAAGAATAAAAAAGAATTTATGTTCACAGAACCAGAAATTAAAAGTGTGACAAACAAGGATCCTGTCTGCTTTGCAGGTAGCTGGTGAGGGAAGCTATATTTTGGGGCCTCTTTGCGAGTACCCGGTGCCCACGTTGGGCTTTCCATCATGAAAAAGAAAAACTATAGTATTTGTCATTTATCATTACTTATTCGAACTATAGTGGATGTAATTTCCCGGAAGAGTTCCTTGTTCCATGCACAGTCTGTGTTTAACATACAGTGTGTATATATATACATATGCAGTAAAATCACAGAAAAACACGTGATTTTTTTAATAAACAAACAACCACAGGGAAAAGGAAAAGTAAACACGAAATCCGAGCGCTTTCGTGATATATTCACATCTTCAGGGACAAGGAAGAAATAGCAAGAAATAGCTATTTCTTTCTTGTCCTTGAAGATGTGAATATATCACGAAAGCGCTCGGATTTCGTGTTTACTTTTCCTTTTCCCTGTGGTTGTTTGCTTTATATATATATATATATATATATATAATATATTCATTCGTAGGGACCAACCGGTCTGATGCTGTGTGGTGTCCTTTGTATTCCTTTATATATATATATATATATATATATATCGTAGCTATTGATTTACTTTTCGGAAACCGAAGTTTACACATAAATAACAGGACCAACACATTGGCAAACGTTTCATAAATTTGTTTGTTGTTCAAACGTTTCGGTAACACATATGCCATCTTCACTGGAATCTAAAGATACTTTAAAGTAGAAAAGTAACAAAATTAATAACAAATTAAAAAAAGTAATACAATTAAAGTGAGAAGATTACTAAACATTATAAATTGCATAAATTTAAAGTATAAGATTTATGAAAGTATTTACTAAACAATCCAAAGACTAAGAATAAACATCTGCCACCATAACTGGCATATGACGAGACCCGGAGACCAAATAAAAAAGAACGTAAGAATGAGTAGTTATTTTTGTTGGTTGTTTGGATATGGGAATATTACTTGGTAAAAATAAATTCAGTTTAAAGGAGGAGTTATTGTTATTTATTGTTTGTTTATTTTTGAAGATGTAAAATGATTCTAAAATCTTTTAAGTCTGTAGGGTTATTAGCGCGCATTAAGACTTAAAATTTATTTTTGAAGAAAGGGTGATCATGTTCAGTAATATTATTTCTGATGGATGAATAAAGTGGATTGACTTGGGATGGTTTGTTCTGACGGATAAGCCCAAATGTTGTGATAAACGTGTCTGAAATTGAAGCTGCGTATTCCCAGCATACGTACACTGCAATCTTAACAGCTATCGCACGCGTATTGATAGATAACATTTGGGAAGATATTCTCTGGGAGTCTGTCTTTAAATTTAAAGAAATTTTAAATTTTCAAGGGATTAATAAGGGCATATCTAAAGTTAATTTGAGGATAATCAATTTTTAAAGATTTACTTGATTCCTTCGGAATACGTAAAGAAATATTACCATAATAATATGGAAGCGTAATATAGTGTATCTTACTTCCTTTTCTAGTGAAATAGGAGGGGACTTGACACAAAAGCTGTCGTTAAGAATCTTGTTAATTGACGATCAAAGACTTGAACGGAATATTTGTTATTTATAAAATATTGTCTAAAAAATTTAAACTAAAGATCCAAAAAAAAATAATTGGAGTGCAATTTATAAATTTTTTGTAATAATGTTATAATGGCATTTCTTTTATATTTGTAAAATATGCAACTCCAGTAATTAATACCTATACCCGTAATGGTTTGTTTTCTATAAAGTGAAGTTAGGAATTTATTGTCAAATCTTTTTTATTTGATACATCGAGAAATGGTATAACAAAATTTTTTTTTTTTCACAAGTATACTTAATATACTGATTTAGATAAGACTGATTTAGGTAAAATTGATTTAGATAAGACTGATTTAGGTAAAACATAAAAATGAGCTAGCTAAGGTAAGTCCCAAAGGGGACCCCATAGCCACACCATCGACCTCACTATAGAAAGTTTTGTTAAAAAGAAATGAGTTGTCATTACGTGCAAATTAAAGGAGGGTTTTAAAATTTAACTTACTGAAACCCCTGACCAAGATATCGTTCGTAGGGAATAATTTATTTAAAAGGATGTCCACAGTTTCTTTTAAAGGTACAGTATATTAGTGAACAGGGAGGAAATATTCAAACTTATTCATCCTCATCTATGGTACGGCGTACGGCATTGCAAAATGGCGTATTACAAAGAATTATGTAAGATATCCACTAAAAGTAATCCCTAAAAATATGCTACGAACTCCCTCAAAGAATGACAACAGAGACTCGCATACCTCTCCACTGGTCAGAGACTTGAATACCCTAAAACTAAGTGACTCAACTCGTCTAATGGCTGAGGACTGTTCTCATAGACTTTCGCTTTGAGATACCCCCAGAGAAAGAAGTTCGGGGTGACAAATCAGGGAAGTTTGGTGGCCGTGGATTGTCAATACGTCGCGAAAGCAGTCGAGCTCCTGGGAAATGTTGTCTCAGGAATTCCAAGGCAACGTTTGATGTGCGATAGGGGTGCACCATCTTACTGAAAGGTAACTGTATTCATGTTCACATCTAGCTACGTCTTCATTGCCGGAAGAAATGTTCATCTCAATATGTGCATGTGTTGACATTAACATTTTGTCCTGCTTCATTTTCGAAAAAGAATGGCCCAGTGATATGATTATGTCCGATGGCACACTAAACTATCACTTCCTCAACGGAAAATGGTGGTGCTACATGTTCGTGTGGTTGCTGAACTGCCCAAAATAGCACGTTCTGATTGTTGACATGCCCACTAAGATGAAAGTGAGCCTCGTTGCTGAAGAAAACATTGTTCAGACACTTCGGTTCATTTTCAATCCGCTGTACAACGCTGACACAAAATTAACACCTTTCTCTCTTATTTCTGTCACTATGAATTTGCAACATTTGTATCTTTGTACAGATACATTTGGTGTATGATTCTCCTCACAGTAGTATGTGGTGATCCCACCCACTGACAAAACCTGCGCGTTGATTTTCTTGGTGAGCTTTGCAATTCTTGTCTTACAGCCTGGATCCTGTCAGGTGTCCTTGCAGTAGATTTCCGTTCACTGTGGTCTCTTATCTGATCATTAACACACTACGTATGACTGAACTTTTCCACAATACGTTTGATGGTTTTGTAATTGGGAATTCTCATGTTTGGAAAGTCCCTATGAAATTGTCTCTGTGTTGCAAACATACGACTTCGTGGCAAAATATGCGTCTACGATCATTGTCCGCTGTGGATCAGAAAAATTGGCCGATATGGTCAGAATTCTGGTTCACAAAACTTTTTGATGTCTATTTTATATCATCTGAAAATAGAGAGAAAATATTCATTAATTTAAAAATGGCAGCCATTTTAATAGTTGTACATTATTTTGGCACACTCTATATATAAATTATATAATCAGTATTTGCAAAGATGCTAAAAATATAAATTATACTTCGCCCATACACAGGGCGATTACTTCGTATCAGACTAATCGTAATCATAATACAGGGCTTCCCAGTGATTCCATACACAAATCAGATTATTGAATGCAAATTACAGGAAAATGCTCTGTTACAAAGGAGCAGATAGGAGGAACTCCATACCTATAAATGTCAGATAGGCAGCATCATTAATTTCACTTCACAAATCACTGAAGCAATACTTTATTAATTCTTACTAATGTACAGTTGACGACACAGTTCCTCGAACGCTTTTTGTATGGTATACTGTATATTATGAAAGGCAGCGTAAGTGGCATCTCAAATACCTTGAATGGTAAAGGTAAGTTTTTATGAATGAAAATAGTACGAACGAGCATACAGTGTGAACAGATATTGCAGAAATACCAAAGATTTCATTTGAATTCTTGTAAGAATTTCGTCTCTTTTTAAAGGATATCCGAGGAATGCACATTCCTCTTTGAATATTTGCTCACAGCTAATCACAATCATTATACGGATGTTCTGAAATCAATATAATTTTTCATTATATATATATATATATATAATATATATATATATATATACACAAACTCAGAATGGTCCCCTGAGAAACTTATATGTTAAACACAGACCGTGCATGGAACAAGGAACTCTTCTGGGAAAATTAAATCCACTATAGTCCGAATAAGTAATGGTAAATGACAAATACCAGAGTTTTTCTTTTTCATGATGCAAGCCCGACGTGGGCAACGGGTCTCTCGCAAAGAGGTCCCATAAATATAGCTTCCCTCACCAGCTATCTGCAAAGCAGACAGGATCCAGCTTTGAGACATGGATCTAGGGTTTAAAGCAGCCTAGCCCTGCTACATTTAGAACCTCAATATAAGCAAAAGACTCGTTGCATTCACGTCGGATTGAATACATCAAAGAAAAAGGGGTAACTATTGTTTTTAGCCAAAAAAACAAAACTTAAACCTCAACCGGGACATTGAGCGTCCACTTTTCAAGGCACATAACACGTCCGTGTATATTAAACGGACGTGTTATGTGCCTTGAAAAGTGGACGCTCAATGTCCCGGTTGAGGTTTAAGTTTTGTTTTTTTGGCTAAAAATACAATAGTTACCCCTTTTTCTTTGATGTATTCAATCCGACGTGAATGCAACGAGTCTTTTGCTTATATTGAGGTTCTAAATGTAGCAGGGCTAGGCTGTTTCAAACCCTAGATCCATGTCCCAAAGCTGGATCCTGTCTGCTTTGCAGATAGCTGGTGAGGGAAGCTATATTTATGGGACCTCTTTGCGAGAGACCCGTTGCCCACGTCGGCTTGTATCATGAAAAAGAAAAACTATGGTATTTGTCATTTACCATTACTTATTCGGACTATAGTGGATTTAATTTTCCCAGAAGAGTTCCTTGTTCCATGCACGGTCTGTGTTTAACATATATATATATATATATATATATATATATAATATATATATATATATATATATATATATATATATATATATATATATATATATATATATGTTAAACACAGACCGTGCATGGAACAAGGAACTCTTCTGGAAAATTAAATCCACTATAGTCCGAATAAGTAATGGTAAATGACAAATACCATAGTTTTTTTCCTTTTTCATGATTTTAGCCCGACGTGGGCAACGGGTCTCTCGCAAAGAGATCCCATAAATATAGCTTCCCTCACCAGCTATCTGCAAAGCAGACAGGATCCAGCTTTGGGACGTGGATCTAGGGTTTAAAGCAAGCCTAGATCCCTACACTCAGAACCTCTATATACCATTCTGAGTTTGTGTATATATATATATATATATAAACAAAGGAACTGAGCCGATTTGAGTCCAGTATGATTTTTTATATTTGTTTCGTTAATTTTAATAAAATGCTGTGTGATGTTCAAATAAAACATGCATTTATCAGGTTGTAACATAAATTCTGTTCGATTAGAAAACGGACGATAGATAATACAGGGTGGGCCGTAAGTTTCCATACATAGGAAAAATAAACATTTTTTTATGGACAACCATTTTTATTTATATAATATGCTCTACATGGTTGCCATTGTTTTGAAAACACATTTCAATACGTGTTCCCCACTGTTGATGAACACGCATTAGCACAGTTGACGTTATGCTTGTAATGGCGTTGGTGATACGTTCCTTTAGATGATTTATGTCTCGTATCTTTTCCTGATACACCATGGCCTTCAAGTGCCCCCAAAGATAGAAATCAAGGGGGATGAGATCTGGGGATCTGGGAGGCCACTCCACAGGACCACGCCGACCAATCCAAGCATCCGGAAACTGCTGATCCAAATACCGACGCACGTGAAGACCATAATGAGGTGGAGCTCCATCTTGCTGGAAGTAAACTGGGAAGTTACCTTCCTCGTTTAGCAGGGATGGGAAAATCTCTTCTTGCAACATGTTAAGATACCTTTCGTCATTAAGATTTCCACTGACAAAAATTGGTCCAATAATTCTGTCACCCCATATCCCGCCCACACCATCACTTTACCGGCACCTTGCATCTTCGTCGGACTCAGCCAGTTAGGGTTAGCATTACTCCAGTAACGTATGTTTTGCCGATTAACCTCTCCATTGACGTAAAAATTTGCTTCATCAGTAAACAAGATCTTAGTTGAAAAGTTTGCATCCTCGTTCACTTTGGTTAATGCCCATTCACAGAATTCCATCCGTCTATCCGGGTCGTCTTCACTCAAATGCTGTGCCATATGCAATTTGTATGGATGCCATTTGTTTGCTTTCAAAATGCGCCTGATACTCGATCTGCTGACACCACTTTCTGCAGACAACCGTCGTGTACTTTTTCTGGGACTCCGTGTAAGCGCTGTAAGTATCGTAGCTGTTGTGTCTTCATCGGTGGCTGTACGTCTTGGACCACTTCGCGGTTGATCTGCAACATTTCCAGTTTTCTGAAACTTGTTAATAAGTTTTGCCACAGTGTCGTGTGTGATGTTCGTTCCATGTTGTCTGTTAAAGTTCATTGCAACCATGCGACTGCTTCCCGACCCAGCCATCAGTATGATTTCAATTCGTTGCTCTTTCGTCAAACGCATATTCTTAGGGTATCTGAAACATAAAAACAAACGTTTAATTTTTCCTATGTATGGAAACTTACGGCCCACCCTGTAGTAGAATAACCTCAAGATAATGTGAAATAGTTTTAGAAATGTTGCAAAATACACGCGGCGACAGGTTCGCACAGGTTTTATCGCGATACAGAATGATACAGAATGACTTAGGCTAGTGTAGGATTAGGCTAATGAATATTTTCTCTGGTGTTTTTCATACAGTTACAACGCCACCCCTACGATATTACAGTAATTGAAAAAACATGGAGCCCACGAAGGAGCATATTCGACATGTGATGCTGTATGAGTTCCATAAAGGATCAAAAGTGAATCCGCAAAAAACATTCAAAGAGTTTATCGAAATGATGATGTGAGCGAATGGATGTGTAGGAGATGGTTTGAGAAGTTCAGAAATGGAGACTTCAGTGTGAAAGATTATCAACGAACAGGACGACCAAATGAGTTAGATGAAGAGTTGCTGAAAGCAACAGTGGAGGAAAACCCAACGCTAACTGTAAGAGAACTTGGCCTGCAACTCGGCGTTAGCCATATGACCATTCATCGTCATTTGAAGCTGTTAGGAAAAGTAGTGAAGGTTGGAAAACGGGTTCCGCATGATTTGTCACAAGCGAATCTTCAACATCGAATCGATATTTGCACATTACTGCATTCTCGGCAACTGCAGGCACCGTTTTTGAATCGGATCCTCACTGGGGATAAAAAAAAATGGGTCCTCTATAACAATATTAAGCGTCGACATCAGTGGCTTAGCCGTGAAAGAAAGCCTGAACCTCAGCCAAGGAATGGACCCCATGCAAAGAAAATTTTGCTATGCGTTTGGTGGGATATGCAAGGAATTATTCATTTTGAGCTTCTGCCAGATAACCAAACAATCACAGCTGAAGTCTACTGCCAACAACTCCAACGATTGAAGATGGCATTACAAGATAAACGTCCTGCATTAATTAATCGCGGAGGTGTTCTATTCCACCAGGATAACGCGCGCCCTCACACTGTTCGAATCACCAATGCCCAATTGGAGGCATTTGGTTGGGAAAAAATGCCTCATCCACCTTATTCTCTGGACATCGCACCTTCAGACTACCATTTATTCAGAAGTCTGCAACACCACCTAGATGGACAAAAGTTGCAATCCAGGGAAGCTATCGAAAACGAAGTGGTCGCTTTTTTTTAACTCGAAACCAAAGGATTTCTTCGAACGTGGCATAAAAAAACTTTTCTACAGGTGGGAGGAGGTTATAGAAAAAGAAGGGAATTAAATTGATGATTAATTTGTCATTGTCATTTAATTTTTGTTGTGAATAAACTAAAAATTAGAGCAAATTTGTCCTTATAATTCCTTTAATTTTTGTTCGGAATGACCTAAAAAATCGAGCAGAATATATGTTACAACTTTATATTTATTTTCATATATCCTAGATATAAAAGTAAAACATGTCTTTACAGCAATTTCGCAAGTCAAGAGAAATATGTTTGGTGGTCTGCGAAACTTCTTGTATTCAAATAAGAATACTTCAACTTCATTATTCGTCACTAAATACAATATCGAGCATAAATGCCAATATTCGGTAAATTTAATGATGTGATGTTTGGTTTGGACTACTTAATAGCGTATATCTTACGTAATGTATTGTTTCTATTTTGTTTTCAAATGAAGAAGAGCACAAAATAATATATGGATGGTGAGTGAAAGTACAAGTAAATGTAGAGGATTTGCCTTTCATTCAGCACACGTCTGCGCCCATTGGTCAGTGGGTAATACCGTTAACCTATAAGCAAAGTGAAGTCAGTGAGGTCTGGAATTCGACTCCCGATGGTGTTACTGAATAATAATTATAATCCAGCATTTAGCGTACTAGGCCTCGTCCGTCTGGGTAAGCGCTGTGCCAATAATTCCTGACCCTTCTAACTGATTATTTAGCTCACCATAACACTTTTCACTATTCCAATCTTGGCTATACATGGTATAGCCAAGATTGGAATAGTGAAAAGTGTTATGGTGAGCTAAATAATCAGTTAGAAGGGTCAGGAATTATTGGCACAGCGCTTACCCAGACGGACGAGGCCTAGTACGCTAAATGCTGGATTATAATTATTATTCAGTAACACCATCGGGAGTCGAATTCCAGACCTCACTGACTTCACTTTGCTTATAGGTTAACGGTATTACCCACTGACCAATGGGCGCAGACGTGTGCTGAATGAAAGGCAAATCCTCTACATTTACTTGTACTTTCACTCACCATCCATATATTATTTTGTGCTCTTGCCTGTGCGTAATGAAGCTATTTTTGGCAACCCGCATGCGTGGAATGTAAGACATTAAACAAAGAACTAATGTAAATACGTATATAGAAGATTAATAAGATTCTATAAAAAATACAGTATTTAATCCTATACACAAATGTATTTAAATATTAAATTTCGTAGTTTATTATTGGCTTATTAGAGGCCATATTCGAAATATATAATTGATAATTTCCGTGTGATCACATCCGAAAATCTGTTTATGCGTACATAATTATATTTATTGGCTGAAAAAATTAGACTTTTGATGTCAAACGTATCAAAGACATAGGTATCTGTATATTCATTACTTCGGATGAAAAGAACGTTAAAATTAAAGTGAAATGCTTTACTTTCAGACTATTGACAAATACAAGCGGTCGTATGAAGTTGTAATATCGTAAACGTCATAGAAAAACGTGATCAAGTAAATAATTCAAACCAAGGAACGAATAAATAAACAAATATGAATAATAACAACCTGATAAACACATAAAATAACAGATTACACTCAATTATCTTAATTAAAGAACGAAAAAACAATTGCGCCTATTTTTTTTTATATACATGCACTTGACGATATTAATGTTTATAGAGGGTTTTCATTAGTATAAATGAACAGCGTATATTTCCCCATTATGATATCTTCATTGCCACACAAATATTTGTACAAACATCAGTCTTTGTATACAGAGTTTTTCATCAGTTAAAAGTGGGAGCTGCCTTTTTGTTGGTGGACCTTCTGAACACATACATACATACATACATATAATTATAAATACCTATTTCGCTCAAATTTATGTATTAGTTTTCATCCGTGCTCATTTTTTTACCCAGTAGCTCCTACCGGTCATATTTGTCATATTTTCACATTTTTTAACTTACGCTTGTGTTAAGGTAGAGGCGTTTCCACTAAAAAGTTTAGACAAAGCGCTTTTTTACCGTATACAATAATAATTTTTTCGAATGTCACCCACGTTCGGCTTTTAATTAAAAAATTCGACATCAAATAACACCTACTTCATGCTACCTTAGGCTTTTACACAGACAGTTTTAGGTTTTAAGTTAGGTTAGGTTAATTTAACCTAATCTAAAACTTAACTTCAAAAAAGTAACGCCTAAAAGAACGTTCGACCGATTTGCAAAATAGAGTTAAGGGTAAAGAATTGGTTTCCTATTCGTGCCACTTAAGGATATATACAGTATATATATATACTGTATATCTATTAATTAATAATAATAATAATAATAACAAGGCTATAATATAATGTGAAGGATGATCAGCAATATTTAAAAAATATAACGGCTGTCGTCATAAAGTGGTTGCATAAAATTAACATACACATTCTTTATACCACACTGTGTTATAATTTGTTTCTTTTACACGCATTGGAGCTAGCGCCCATAGCTCAAAGGGTAACACTGTTTATCTATAGGTGAAGATGAGACACTGAGGTCGGGGGTTCGACTCCCGATGGTGTTGGTAATAATAGTGTGGGAGTTAGGCCAGAGACAAATGCAGACTATTGCTCTGAGTGTTGTACAAGATTTTAGCCCCCGTCACTGATCATTATTACATGTACGGAAAGATTCTGTTTTAAAGTCAATCTTCCGCTTTCTCTTGATTAAGGTAACACTGTACTCGTAGTTCCTTGGAAGCATCGATCATTTCAAGGTCAAATGACCAAAGGTTCGAAGCATCTTCATGCGGAGGACTTTGTAACTATTTGTTTTAAACTTTGAAACCAATTAAATGATGAAGAGATCTATAATACAGTATATTGAGAAATATTAAAAATAGACAGTTGTTATTCAAATGAAGCGAAGTAACTGTAAAATGAATGTCAACACAAATTAGAAAAATGTAACCAGCTCTTTCGGTCGTAATGCGCAAGCCTCCACGTTGCACGCCTTTTACCATGTTACAGTTTCCCAACTTTCCTTCTGATACTGTTCTACCCAAATTTTAAATATTGTATATGTATTGTATCAAATATATAGGACTGGTGAATATTGACCAACATGGCCTTTCTCCTTCCAAAGCAGACGCATGGTGGGTAAACATACACCGAGTCTTCTTTTGCATTGCCATCAATACGCAGTTGACAGAGTTGGCGCTTCGTGCGCAAGATTGTGCACGCATTGTGAACTACAACCTTGTATCTTAATCATTCTTGGTGCAATCCCCATCGTAACCCACCCGATAGCCTTTGATGATGTCATGCCAAGGGTACAATCATATCTGTTCATGAACCACCCTCGTGTAGTCCGCAACTCTCTCTTCTGAATGACGTCATTACCCTCACTGATATCTTCGCCTTCATGACGTGGTTTCCCTTTGGTTTGACGTCACTGATGTCAGGGTTAACTTAGCGTAATCGCTAAAATGTGGCAGAACCACAAATGTTTTTGCCAGTTCATAAATTGGTGGTACCCAGCGACGTTGTCAACACAAGATTCAAACTTTTTTATAACTGCTAATTATAAATTGATTACAAACGTTATTCCAATGCCTTTGGTTTTGTTTGAGGGATTCAGTCACTGAAAAGTAAGGTAAAAGTCACGATACCCGCATTAGTTGTTGTAAGTACGGCTTCATTGAACGGCAACAGATGGCACGACGGAATTCATGTCCAGAGTAGGTGCGGCTCATTGCGTGACACTCCCTTTTACCTTCCCGGCGATGAACGAGAGACACCTCTTACTCGAAGTGAAGCGAAAGCGGGGTTGGGTAGGAATAGGGAAAGTGGATGAAGTTAGGGAGTAAGATTGAGATATACAAGTAAAAATATTTTATTACATCTGAATTTTACAATAAAATCTTCTAGTTAAATTTAAAAATAATATCAGTAAATAGTCTAAATGTGTCTTTAATTGGTATTTGCAGAAAGTATGAAAATAATACTTTATTGGTTTAAGTCCTTCATTTCTGTTCATATACTGTACATGTCTTGGCACTACCCTAGAATAGAAATATAAGAGAGAAAATCTGAAAGAGTACTTTATAAAGTGGAATAATCTTTTTCAATCCCATCTTCATGTTTCACCAGCAGAAGCTGAGGTGGTTCAGTCGAGGTGACTTAAGTATAGGTTTACGAAACTCTTAATATGTTATGATATACATATATTCCTGCAAATGTGGATACATCAGTAACCAAACTTAAACATGGGTTTATTATTTCACACTTAGTGTGTATACATTTTTTTAATATATACTGTAAAGCGTACAGTACGTTATAGTATTAGAAGATCCGTAAAAATTAATTACTTTTATTATAATTACTTATCTATTTGGATATGTCTCCGCCAAAAAGAAAGAAATTCGCATTACATCAACAAAGTCTAATTTCATGATGTCAACTTTCGCCTTTATGCAAGTCGTCCTTATTCCAGATCGATCTCATGCAAGTATATGAATTTCAAATGAAAATCAAAACTTTGTTCATTATTTTAACTGAAAGTGACTAACTCATACGTACATTTCAGATTTTCAATGAAAAGGACTAACCTAACCTAGTATAACCTAACCGGGCATAATGTAACCTAACCTCACCTAATTTAAACTAATTTAGCGTGAATTTAACTGATATACAAAAGATCGAGATTTTCGATGTAATGCAAGTTCAGAAATTATGCATGTCTGACAAACGAGACCAGCGCGCATATGCGCAGTGCATGCGCAAACAGAGCAATAATAGGTTATATAGCGTGTGATTATTTAAACATCTGACACTTTAAAAAGCTTGTATTTTTTTTTAATTGAAATAAAAGCGTGAAATTTTTACTGTACCTTCTCTACACATGGGGAAATAGTCCTCTTGCGCAAAAAGACGATCTATGTGATGTCCTCTCAGTCAAGATACACGATACTTTCGACGGAAGAGTCCAGTCCTGTCAGACAGATTTCTCGCGGTTTATGATAAAGGAATATCATAGCCACGAACATCACCAGATCTAAACCCCCGTGACTTTTATGTGTGGGGTTATTTAAAAGATGGAGTGTTTAAGCAGAATCCACACACAATAGAAAAATTGAAAGCATCAGTTGAACGGGAAATTTCTCATATTTCAATAGATACTCTGTCCACTGTCCAGAGATGCAAACCTTTTAAAGTGTCACATGTTTAAAAAATCACCCGATATATAAACATATCAAATTTCTAAATGGACGTGTATCAAACTTCAAATCATTCCTTAAATATAAACATGTAATTTAGTTAAACAGCGTTTAAAATGAAAGAAAACAGACTCAGTGCACTTCAACGGTGCTTACAAAGAAAGAGTTTAGAATTTAGATACTTGTAATTAGGTTTTGAATGATGGGGTTTAGATAGTAGAATGATGCCTCTAATTTAATGTATTTTAGAGTAACACATCTGTAAGGTTTAACTTTACACGTGTTTAGATTGCTTTGCCACCTAAATTCAAAACAGGGGTCTCAAAATTTTATATATATATATATATATATTATGATACACACACACCGTGCATGGAACAAGGAACTCTTCAAGGAAAATTAAATCCACTTTAGTCCGAATAAATAATGGTAAATGACAAACACTAGTTTTTCTTTTTCATCATGATGCCCAACGTGGGCAACGGGTCTCTCCCAAAGAAGTCCCAAAAATATAGCTTCCCTCACCAGCTATCTGCAAAGCAGATAGGATCCAGCTTTGGAACAGGATCTAGGGTTTAACCCTTTGACGACCACTATACGTTTCTTTGAACTTAAAAGTTTGTTTTATTGTTATTTACAATTAGATATTAGTAACTATAGTCACTTAAATGCCCCATTTTGGGGTTAATTTTCCGACAACTAAACGATACCTGTATAAACATGTAGATGTATTTGTAGAAACGTTGCATCATTGTACAATTTATATTATTATTTCCGTTGGAACAAATATGTCCCGTGGTCTCAAAGGGTTAAAGCATCCCAGCCCAACGATATTCAGAACCTCAATATAAGCAAAAGACTCGTTGCATTCACGTCGGATTGAATACATAAAAAAAAAGGGGTAACTATTGTATTTTTAGCCAAAAAACAAAACTTAAACCTCAACTGACAAAATTGAGCGTCCACTTTTCAAGGCATATAACATGAAAAAGAAAAAACTATAGTGTTTGTCATTGACCATTATTTATTCGGACTATAGTGGATTAATTTTTTCAGAAGAGTTCCTTGTTCCATGCACGGTCTGTGTGTATCATAAAAAACCTCAGGGGACCATTCGGAGTTCAATCCCATATATATATGATGAATAAAACCACGAAGGAAAGGAAACACAAAAAGGTGCTCAAGCGCTTTCGTCTAATGACATCCTCAGGAACACTGAAGTACATAAAAGGTTACGGCCTATATATAGGTTACAGAAAGAAAAAAAATAAATAAATAACATACATACACACAAACATATATATATATATACATACATATCTACACACACACACACACACATATATATATATTATATATATATATATATATAAATATATTATATGCAATAAACGGAGAAGTAAAAATAAAAATTAAAAATTAAAGGATTAACAAAGAGGCATACAGATTTGTAACGACAAATATCGATTTTTAGCACAAGATCAAATGAATTATAAAAATACAAATTTATACTGGAAATCTGCCCGGGTTTTAACACTTTGCCTTTTATAGTCAAGTTTCGATATATATAAAAATAAAATGAAGATTAAAAGTTAATAAAGTAGCATACAAGTTTACCAAAGATTTAGCGTCCTACCCTTTTTATCTAAATCTGTTTTGAAGAAATTCAAAACAACAGGATCGAGTTGAAAAAGACCTTTGCATGTTGAAGTTATTTGAAAGTTGGATAATGGCAGACTCAAGAATATTTCTATTACCAATGTTGCTAGAGTGAAATAAAACTGAAGCATTATTCCAATCAATACAGTGGGATAACTCTGACAAATGGACAAAAAGAGCACTGGACAACTGTCCTGTTCTAACGGAATATTGATGCTGTTTTATACGTGTGTGCAAATCCTTTCCCGTCTGACCTATGTAAAAGGAATCACATTGTTTACACCCAATTTTATAGATAATGCCTGAATTATTGGTAGGGCTATTTTTTACTATGATATTTTTCACAATATTGTTATATGAAAATACTACATTAATATCCAAAAGTTTAAGTACATTAGCAATTCCTAAAAAGCCCGGGAAAAATGGAAGTACTAAAATATTTTTTGACAAAGTACGAGTGTTATTATTGACACGATAGAAAGTTCGTTTTGCCTTGTTGAGACAAGATTCCATAAACGCAGATGGATAACACAGATCACTTCCAATACCGTTGATTTTTTCCAATTCGGCATCGATGTATTCCGGACTGGCGATCCTAAGGGCGCGGAGAAACATTGATGAAAAAATGGCCTTCTTAGTGGGGGTGTCATGTCCCGAGTAAAAGTGTACGTAGGACAAATTGTTTGTTGTTTTCCGATAGATACTACACTTAAAACGTGGGCTTTCCCTATGTACACGCACATCCAAAAATGGGATTGAATTGTCTTGTTCCACTTCTAAAGTAAACTTAATGGAGGGGACTTGATCATTTAACTGAAGGACCTGGATAACTTCCTCCTTCAGTTAAATGATCAAGTCCCCTCCATTAAGTTTACTTTAGAAGTGGAACAAGACAATTCAATCCCATTTTTGGATGTGCGTGTACATAGGGAAAGCCCACGTTTTAAGTGTAGTATCTATCGGAAAACAACAAACAATTTGTCCTACGTACACTTTTACTCGGGACATGACACCCCACTAAGAAGGCCATTTTTTCATCAATGTTTCTCCGCGCCCTTAGGATCGCCAGTCCGGAATACATCGATGCCGAATTGGAAAAAATCAACGGTATTGGAAGTGATCTGTGTTATCCATCTGCGTTTATGGAATCTTGTCTCAACAAGGCAAAACGAACTTTCTATCGTGTCAATAATAACACTCGTACTTTGTCAAAAAATATTTTAGTACTTCCATTTTTCCCGGGCTTTTTAGGAATTGCAATGTACTTAAACTTTTGGATATTAATGTAGTATTTTCATATAACAATATTGTGAAAAATATCATAGTAAAAAATAGCCCTACCAATAATTCAGGCATTATCTATAAAATTGGGTGTAAACAATGTCTGCCATTATCCAACTTTCAAATAACTTCAACATAAGCAAAGGTCTTTTTCAACTCGATCCTGTTGTTTTGAATTTCTTCAAAACAGATTTAGATAAAAAGGGTAGGACGCTAAATCTTTGGTAAACTTGTATGCTACTTTATTAACTTTTAATCTTCATTTTATTTTTATATATATCGAAACTTGACTATAAAAGGCAAAGTGTTAAAACCCGGGCAGATTTCCAGTATAAATTTGTATTTTTATAATTCATTTGATCTTGTGCTAAAAATCGATATTTGTCGTTACAAATCTGTATGCCTCTTTGTTAATCCTTTAATTTTTAATTTTTATTTTTACTTCTCCGTTTATTGCATATATATATATATATATATATATATATATATATATATATGTGTGTGTGTGTAGATATGTATGTATATATATATATATATATATGTTTGTGTGTATGTATGTTATTTATTTATTTATTTTTTTTCTTTCTGTAACCTATATATAGGCCGTACTTTTATGTACTTCAGTGTTCCTGAGGATGTCATTAGACGAAAGCGCTTGAGCACCTTTTTGTGTTTTCTTTCCTTCGTGGTTTTATTCATCATAAATATTTTTCACGTGTTACTTTCGTGAAATAATTTTCATATATATATATATATATATATATATATATATATATATATATATATATATATATATTGTGTGTGTGTGTGTGTTGATTATTTTTTATGAAAGACTAAGATCCCATCACTGTTATTTAAACAGATTGAGAAGGTGAATGAAAGAAGCAAACATCTTCAGATGGTCGATTGTTCGTTGCACTTTATTTACATCAGGAGTTTGACCTTAATTAACAATGTTTGAGCAAATTGTGTGAGAAGCAATTGTTCCATATTTTAAAGTGATTTATGGTAATTATTCGTTTTTACACTGTCTATTTTTATGATGAGAACAAACTTTTCTGGTCAATTTTGAGGTGTTTTGCACGAATCTGCCATCCGTTTCCTGTGCAAATGCGTAGTTTTCGAGATATCGTCATCTCAAAAACTACGCATTTGCACAGGAAACGGATGTGACTCAGTTTCGTACAAAACACCTCAAAATTAACCAGAAAAGTTTGCTCTCGTCATTTTCGTTTAAACTAACGAAAATATCACGACTTAACCTAACCAATCATCAAGGGCGTACAGTTGACCTAACCGGGCATTCAGTTGACCTAACCGGGCATAACAGGGCATTCAATTAACCTAACAGGTTAATATTGGTTATTTCACCTAAATATCTTCTGATCTTTTCGTATTAGGCACTCACTGTCACATTTCGGGCATTTCGGGATGAGAGAATAACGCCGTAATTGATAAAAACATTCAATCCTTTGTCTTCATCTAGGGCACAATACGAATCAAGTTCTCAAAGTCGAAATCACACGAACGGCACGTCATAATTCTATCACAAGCACCACCAAACTGAATCCAATTAGAAAAAAAAATAGCCAGAACAAAAACCAGCAAACTAGTTAAGTCACAGAGTGCGAAAAAATAGCCCAATGAGGAAAAATATTTTATGAAAAGAAAGTACATTGTAGCCAAAACAGGAAATATATATTATTAAAAAAAGTACATTTGAACAAATTTGCCCAACATAAGATATATATTTTCTTAGTCAGTTTTGAATGACAATTCAATATATTATACTGTTTTAACCGCGCGTGAGCGGGTGAAAAGACGAATATTATCCTGATTTTTTTTAAATCGAAAATTGCAGTCATGTTTATAAAAGATTCTCTTACACACACACACACACACACACACACACAGAGTATATAATATATATATATATATATATATATATATATATATATATATATATAGAGAGAGAGAGAGAGAGAGAGAGAGAGAGAAGAGAGAGAGAGAGCATAAAGTCACGCATCATAGAAAAATACATTTTTATTCATTTATTTATTTATTTTATTTATTTGTTCGAAATGATTCCGACCATTCTCAAAACGAAAAAAAAAAAAAAGGTTTCTTTGAATGTTCTACAGATCTACAAAAGCTAAGGCTAACAAAGACCCTAAGATCCACTCTAAGGTTAGCCCGAGAGAAAGAAGAGAGTAAGAGGTTAAAAGAAGAGAATAAGGGGTTAAGTAAGGAGCAAAATCTATCATTCGTGGGTTAACATTCATTCAGAAAAAGAGAGAGAAAGACACCATCATCATCCGCCGGCCACTGCCGAGAAGTCGGAAAAATAGTCGAAGAGAAAAGGAAAGGGGTGAAAGATGAAAAGAAGTAAATTAAGAACGCTTACAAACCATGCAAACACAGTCTTAACTCAAACACTGTCATACCATGCAAATACAGACATGCAAGTAAAGAGAGGATAAGAAAAGAGAGAAAAAAAAGTATGAAGAGTATAACAAAAAGTGGGTTAATTTATGCTACGAGCTACAGCTAAGTTCGTGTTAGTCTTTTTTTTTTTTAATATAATTTTGTTGCTGGCATGTCACAAGCTGGCATTACTCGTCAACAGACTGAAACCTCAACCATTACCCCCAGAGCTCCTGTTGCTAATTCTTTTATTATTTTAAACGACGTTAATATTTTTAAAATGGCTATCTAAACGGTTTTTAAACATATTAACGCTGGTAGAGTTCACGAGGGGCGTGGAAAGATTATTCCATTTATCAATTACTTTAAACGTAAAAACGTTTTTAGCGATGTTAGTAATGAAATGTCTACCACGTAATTTAAATCCGTTATTACGAGTATTGCTATTATCGAAAATGAACAATTTGTCAAAATTTACGTTATTGATAGTGATGCACGGAGGCAGATTTTGGCCGGAGGCCGGAGGGCCGGAACCTCCGGCTTAGTGTTTTTTCCTCCGACCTCCGGCCGGAGGTTCCGGCCAATTGATTTATTTCAGTATATACATATATATATATATATGTGTGTGTGTGTGTGGTCCATCGTCTCATCTATTTAGGGTTTATATATTATAGTCCTGCTATTTTAAATTATTAAGTCTTTAATAACTTAAACTTTATAAAAGTCGACTTTCTATGCTTTGGGTGTGCTAATTTCTCTAAAAATTCCCATTGAACAGAATATCCTCAGGTTACGAAACTTATGATGTCTTGCTGAATGCTGAGTAAAGTAGCCTATATCAAATCAATTATTAATACAATCACTGATCACTCATAAAATAAATTATTATTACAGTCACTGAGAACTGAAATATTAATACAATCACTGATCACTCATAAAATAAATTATTATTACAGTCATCTGAGAACTGAAATATTCGGATAGGTACAGAAATGAGGTTTTATAGTTTTATAGAATTAAAACTAAAAGTTGTCAGAATTGAGTTTGGTGTACTTGGCACCTCTGGCCGGAGTTTAGTGAGACCTCTGGCCGGAGCAGGAGGTTTTCTAAAATGGCCGGAACTCCTGCTCGGCCGGAGCTCCGGTGCATCACTAGTTATTGATTTTATTAACGATTTTGAAAACTTCAATAAGCTCCCCCCTTAATCTCCTAGTTTCGAGTGAATGCAAGTCTAACTCTTTAATTTCGTGGCGCGTCGCTGAACCCTTTCTAACCTATCAATATCCTCACGCAAATACGGGCACCAAAACTGAAAGGCAAATTCTAAGTGAGGCCTGCCTATGGACTTGTAAAGGGGCAATATAATATTCTTCGATTTAAATTTGAAATTACGCGCTATGAAGCCTAACATCCTTTTAGCTTTTACGCAAGACTCCAGGCACTGGTTCTTAACGTTTAAATCCTTAGATACAGGTACGCCTAAATCTACTTCCTCGTCAACGCTCGGTAACTGTCTATCATCCATCGTGTACGTGTAATTGTTGTTACGAGAGCCTATATGCAAAACTTTACATTTGTCTACGTTAAATTGCATCTGCCACTTATCCGTCCACTCCATAATCCTATTTACATCGTCGTGGAGCCTATTTCTATCGTCCACGTTAAGAACTTTACCACTTATTTTAGTATCGTCCGCGAATTTTGAACCATGAGGGACATCGCTACCTACATCCAACCACCCCGATTCCCTACCATTAACAACGACCCTCTGTTTCCTGGCACGAAGCCATTCCTCTAACCAGTTAGCTAGCTGACCGCGTATACCATGCGCTTTAACCTTCGCAATTAATCTTCTATGCGGAACTGTACCGAACGCTTTTTTAAAGTCTAAATAAATAACGTCAGCCGCTCTATGCCTATCGTATTCGCGCACTATTTCGTTATAAAACTCTAACAAATTAGTTAAACAAGAGATATGGCGACGAAACCCATGCTGACTACTATTAATCAAATCGCGGCTTTCTAAGTGATCGACGATACGATCCCTAACTACGGATTGCAAAAGTTTACCGACAACTGACGTTAAGCTAATAGGCCTATAATTGCTAGCTACTGTGCGGTCGCCTTTTTTAAAAATGGGCGTAACGTTAGCTAATGTTCCTCAACATATTTGGCCTGATGGAGACATAAATAAATAGACATTGCTTATGTTCCTATGATGCGTGACTTTATGAACACCCTGTGTATATAATATATATATGGAATATCATCATGAACGCACACGCACAATTCTTTTATGCGTGTTCATGCATTATATTCCATGCATGCATGCGTGATATTTTCGTTAATTTACTGTCAAAACTAACGAAAATATCACAACTTAACCTAATCAATCGTCAAGGGCGTACAGTTCACCTAACCTGGCATTCAATGAACCTAACCGGGCATTCAGTAATTTTCCTCTCTCTTGATTGTTTAAGCGTGGTATTTTCACCACGGGCTTCTGCTAGTAATGTCTTATTTGTTATTTTTTCCACTTTCAACTCTATTTTTTTGATACTATTTTTCATTTCTCTGAAGTAAATGTATTGTTCTGAAATGTAATAAACATTAACAAAATAAAAAAGCTGTTTTTTTGTTTTTTTCCGCCGGCTGTCAAACCGAAAAGATCCGAAATGAAAAATTGAGTGATTTTTAGAAATTAAAAAAAAAAATATGTATAAATATTTCCCTTTTCAAGTATTTCCGTTTATTGAAAGCCCAAAAGCGTCACAAAGAAAATTGAAGATTCACAAAATTGATCTTTGCAGAGCTATTCAACCCCCCCCCCCCAAAAAAAATCAAAGGGTGAATAACGTTTTTCTGTCTAAACTTTAATCAAATTTTACAGAAGCTGAATCCAATTAAATAAATGTAGAACGCGGATGATGGGATTTTCTATACCAATTATCTCTACTAGAAGAATTACGACGCGGGTGTGAATAATAATAATATAAATAATATGTTGCCCGAATGGAAAGCCTCGCATATGTTCAAAGTTTTAAATCACTTTAAGTGTATCTAACTACTTTTTCAAACAAATAGGACCCCATTTGTTTCGAATGACGTCTTTCATACATTTACAGATAAAATTAATCGCGGAAGTTTTAATTTAAAGGCCTCATCCTTTAACTCGCGTAAGAGTAATCTTCGCGCTCTTGTTTCCTTCCATTGATATTTTGAGGTCGCAGAATTTATGGACGACACAAAACAGCCTTTGGAGATATTAATTTAAAGGGAAAATAAAAGGCTTCACAAATAACCAAAATGCATGGTTGATTATTTACCAAAAGGTCAACTGTAAATGGTTCATTCAACCATGATATATTTGCATTTACCATTGGACAGTATTTAGTACTCGAAAATTAAGCATCATAATAGCAGTAATCAGTGAGGGGGCCAAGAAACTGGCACAACGTTAAGCGATTTTTGTTGTTTTGGTTTAAATCTCTCTCTCTCTCTCTCTCTCTCTCTCTCTCTCTCTCTCCAATAATCATATAGATTAATGTTTATGTGGACACTGGAATTAAACGTACAACACAGGAGGCTTCATCCTCGCGTCGCATGGGCCACGTCCCGGGCACGTCTCTTATCACTACATCAGTGGTTCCCAACCTTATTGAGACGATGGCCCACAAGAGCTGATTCGAATAACTCGTAAAAAACCGAAGTAAATACAGTTATATGCTAATAATTTTATAAAATTACTAAAATTATACTACTTCTGAATTTGAATTTTAAAAGGTTTGCTATGACCAACCTCCATGGCCCACCGAGGAAATTCGCCATGGCCCACCGATTGGGAACCAATGCACTACACCATCCAGGAAACCAAAGAAATTTCTAAGTGCAACTTTTGAGCGTATCTCGTTTCATCATGTGCTTTTACAGAAATGCACTTAGTTACCCTTGAGAATGCACACAATAAAACGAGGTACAGTTAAAAGTTGCTGTTGAAAATTTTTTTTGGTTTCGCGGATGGTGTAGTAGTAAGAGACATGGTCGGGACGTCGCCCATGCATTGCGAAGACGCAACCAATCTCTTTTGCATGTCATATTTCAATGGGACCTCTTTGCGAGAGACCCGTTGCCCACGTCGGGCTTGCATCATGAAAAAGAAAAGCTATGGTATTTGTCATTTACCATTACTTATTCGGACTATAGTGGATTTAATTATCCCAGAAGAGTTCCTTGTTCCATGCACGGTCAGTGTGTATCATAAAAAACTCAGGGAACCATTCTGAGTTCATTCCCATATATATATATATATATATATATATATATATATATATATATATATATACTGTGTATATATATATAATAATATTATATATATATAATATATATATATATATATATATATATATATATATATATATATATATATCGGCTATTGATTGGTGGCGCGGAAAACGCAGTATATATATATATATATATATATATATATATATATATATATATATATATATATATATATATATATATTATATATATATATATATATAATAATATATATATATATATATATATATATATATATATATATATACACACACACACACAAGAGGACTGTATACATGAAATTGAAGCGGAAATTACTTCTGTTCAAGAAGTTCGAAACGTAATTAAACTCTTGTTTCATGTTCTTGCTCTTTTTCATGGGAATAGGCAGCTAGATAAATAAAGTGGTCAAGCTAAATTAGTTTTTAAGATAGCGGTCAGTCATATAAAAAAATAGAACTAATAGAATAAAAAACTAACATAAATAAACAATATAAATAAAATAATATTTAAGTGAATAGCAGTTTATTTGAAATATTGAAATTTTCATTTCGAAAATTGAAATTTCAACCATTACACAAAAATTTTTGCAAAATCCCTGAAGACCTCTCGTCCACTATATCACTGATATAGTGGACATATTAACTATAGGATCGACAGTGTGTAAACTATCCGTCGAAATCGTTGATTAATTATCGGAAGGGTCCCTAAACTTTTGGCCTTAACTATTCATTACCATTCACTGATGTCTTCGAACGACGATTCAGGATCGAACTGCGGTCAACCCTCTGCAGCATCCCGCCTCATTTACGAGATGGAGGAGAGTGTTGGTTTGCACTCTCCTCCCCTCGTAGCCAGCTAGGCATGGCTGATCAGGGACTTTGCACAAGAACCTGTCCAGTAAAATTATGGTGTCACTAGAACAATCTGCTATATCTTAACCTCTTAAGTGATCAAAGAGTTATATCGTCTATCGGTGCCTATAAAAGTGGCGCTTAAGAGGTTAAAATCCCTGCTTCCAAAACCAATACAATTTTTACGTAATATAATAGACCTATGTGTGAAGCTGCAGTGATCTTTTATCCCTTCTATCTTTTGTAGTTTGTATTTTATCCTATACTTATGAAATTTATGAACTTTGATTCTCTTGGTGCAGGTTCCATTTACTTAAATATTCTTATGTATTCAAAATACTTTCAGCTCTATTTTTTTGACATATTTTACACAGATCAGTTGTCTAACATTGTTTAAGCACTGAAAACTAAACGAGGTTTATTTACCCATTGAAAATATTCAGCACCTCAACTAGCCGCTGAACACAATTTAATATCAAAAAACAGCGACTCCTGTTCACCTGTCTAAAGGGGACTAAGAGAGGCAGGGTTGAATGGTTATGTAGCTGTTACAAAATCTTATCTGAGGCATAGCAATAAGCAAAAGCGATTGAAATGCACGAGAAAATACCAAATCTTTATGTTAGAAGAGTGGGAACGAGTACTCTTGGCAGATAAGAGCAAATTTGAAATATTTGGTACTAAGAGAAGATAGTATATGAGAAAAAAAGAGTTGAAGAAAGGTTCAGAGAGAATTGCATGGTGTCTACAGTCAAGCATGGAAGTGGTATGGGGCTGTTTTGCCAGTGATGGGACTGGAAACCAAGTGAAAATTGAATAAAACCTCAACAAAGAGACGTACCATCGTATCTCACAGCATCATGCCATTCTTCTGGTCATCAATTGATTTGGAATAACTTCATCTTCAGCAACATAGTGACCCCAAACATACAGCACTATGTTACCAAAGACATTTGAACAGAAAAAGTGAAGATGGACGTTAAAAATCATGAATTGGTCTCCTTCATCCCAAGATCTGAATCCAATTGATATTATGTGGGATGAACTTGAGAGAAAGGTTGTGAGGTCCAAGGAACTCCACTCAACTTTGGGAATATCTACAAGAAGAGTGGAATAAGTTATTATAGTATTATAGTATTATAGTTATTATAGTATTGTAGAGCGAAACTGTAAAGTAATCCATTAAAATGTGCGGTGGCCGGTATATTCCCCACGGTATATTCCACCACGGTAAATTCCACCAGGTAAATTCCACCAATGGTAAATTCCACCAAAGTAAATTCCACCAGGTAAATTCCACCAATGGTAAATTCCACCAGGTAAATTCCACCCCAAATTATTTAAAATAAAATATGATTTAAATAAGTAAAATGTAAATATTTTATTCCTATGGGTACAAATAGAATAATACAACGAATATTACAATAATTTATGGTGCTCTTCCAATATGTGCTATACCGCGAAATTTACATTCCAATACGTGATCTACCTTAGATTATTCGGATTAGCAGCAGTACGTTAGTTAGCCTTATAAGGCTAACTAACGAAAATATCACGACTTAACCTAACCAATCGTCAAGGGCGTATAGTTGACCTAACGATTGGTTAGGTTAAGTCATGATATTTTCGTTAGTGCTAATCCGAATAATCTAAGGTAATATTTACATTTACTTACATTACTTAAATATGATTTAAATAAGTAAAATGTAAATATTACCTTAGATTATTCGGATTAGCACAACGAAAATATCATGACTTAACCTAACCAATCGTTAGGTCAACTATACGCCCTTGACGATTGGTTAGGTTAAGTCGTGATATTTTCGTTAGTTAGCCTTATAAGGCTAACTAACGTACCTGCTGCTAATCCGAATAATCTAAGGTAGATCACGTATTGGAATGTAAATTTCGCGGTAGAGCACATATTGGAAGAGCACCATAAATTATTGTAATTCGTTGTATTATTCTATTTGTACCATATGAATAAAATATTTACATTTTACTTATTAAATCATATTTTATTTTAAATAATTTGGGGTGGAATTTACCATTGGTGGAATTTACCTGGTGGAATTTACTTTGGTGGAATTTACCATTGGTGGAATTTACCTGGTGGAATTTACCATGGTGCAATTTTCCGCGGTGGAATTTAACCTAGAACCAAATGTGCACCCTACAAACATTGTTATTGTTTGTTTTCATTTACGTCAACTGTTGTGATACCATAATTTGACCGCCATAATAAGTATAATGGTGGGGGTTGTTTAACAGCAGTAGTATGACCGCAAACAGACGGGTGCAGAACAATTGCAATGTTGATCAATGAATGCCAGTGCCACCCGCCCATGGTGCCCCCCCAAAAAAAGAAAGGGGGAATTTCCCAGAAAGCTGGGGAGTCCACCTAACCTAAGAGACTTTGGAGGAGAAGTTGGGACGGCCTCACCCCCAAAGGGTACACCTAACCTAAGAGAGACAGAGAGAGGAAGAGAGAGCGGAAGAGACCATCCCTCGTTTGCGAGACGCAGACGCATAATGAGAGCTCAGGTAGTATCACTTGGCTTAGAAGTGTCTCTCAGCCAGTTCGCTTAATCTGGCTTAGAAGGCGTAAATGGCTTGTTTAAGTGTATGTGTAATATATATAATAAACTTTTCAGTTGCCAGATTGCGCTAGTTATTTAATTGATGGAGATATTCTTAACAGTTTGCTTAGAAATCCGTCAGTCGGCATAGAAGGCGTAACCAGCCATTTGGTATATATATATTATATTTGTTGAAGGTGCATTGTTTTAATATATATTCCCATCTCCCCAGTTATTCCTTAATATCGCTTATATATACAACCAAAAGAATTACATGAAACACTATTACATTTATTTAGACGAGTTAAGGGAAATAATTAATTCATGAAATATATAGGAAATAAATATACAGCAAAAATGCACACAGTAAACGAAAGATATATATATATATATATATATATATATATAATATATATATATATATATAATACACATTCTTAAATAATAATATTAGTACAAGATAAATCTACATACATATTTAATATATGTATGAGCAAACACACACACACACACACACATATATATATATATATATATATATATATATATATATATTATATAAACAGCAAAACATATATAAATAAAAAATAATAATAGTATAGGATAAAACTATATACCCATTAATATATATATATATATAAACAGCAAAACTTATATAAAATCAAAATACATACACTTTATGTTCTGCGCTTAACTAAAATACTAAACTCGCACGTGATCGACTCTACAGTTACATCATTGTTGCTTTGTACTATGCAATAAATACGATTTAACATTATTTCACCACTCAAGCTGTGCGGGTGCCTATATTCAATATAAAGGGCCTTCAATTCGTTCTCAACTATCACGAAGACTCTATTCATCTCCTTAACACTTAAATAAACAACATTCCGTTTACCAGAGTTTGCTTGTCTACAAGTCGTTTCCAGTACATAGTTAATGGCACCAGTTTTACGTCAGAACACACGCAATGACTTCGTCACGGACACATCGTATACGGCATTGAGAATGCTGCTCAAAGGAAGCTCCATCGTTTTCTATTGTGAGTGCACGTCCAGTCGGGTCAAGCTCTAAGATGAATATAAGCAACCAGTGCGCGGTTTGGCTTGGAGACAGGTGTGGTAAACGAGTAACAGGTGAGTCATACCAAGCGTTAATGTCTCGTGTACGGGTTTGTTCCAGCATGAAAGAATTATGCGAGTACTTGTGCCCATTATACCGGGCAATCAGAATTTTTCCGATACATGGGGCAATATCGGCCTTAATGTTTATCACTCCCCAGAATGCGCACTAGACATTTTGTCATTTTCACGAACTACACACATTTTATTAACAATCCGGCGCACTATTTGAGAGAAACATATGCCCGTATTTATCCTTTTTGCTTAGCAGTCGATACTCCTCTCTAAATTCTATTAAAAACTCACACAGGCCTTTAGCCATAACCTCGCTGCGAACCTCATAATATATATGACTGTATGGTAAAAGTATTTCAGACTCCACGATGACAAGATTTACATCCTCAGGCGCAAGGTACGCGTACTCGGTATGATGCAGCATAACATAATACCGCTTGTCACACCACTCATCAACAAGACTACTACCCATGCCCGTTGCTTCTCTTCTACACGCGTTGTTTCTTTCACTTCACGGTGTATGTAAGCTTTTATACAGTTTAGTCCTACAACGTAGTCCATTACATCGTTGTGAAGCGAAATCCGGCAATGCTCTCGCCAGAATACCCATAGAGTATTTGAACATCTTGTTCTCAAGCTTCGCAAGGTTCAATGTACTGTAGTTTTGGCCTGGTGATATAAAGGAGTCAGCGTATACACCATCACCATACTCATCCTTGATCTCGTCAGTAAACTTTCGAGGAATTCCCCGTAGGCGCATGTATTCACCCTCTCTATCTTTGTGAACATTACGCTATCTGTGTCAGCGTACAGCACCCTCCGCCGAGAGAGTGCAGTAGTTCCCAAAGTTGGTGCGTGCGTATGCCGTTGTGAAGGCTGGCTACAGGTATATTTGTAGCACGTGAGGTATCTGTGGCCAATTCTGTGATGTACTTTATTATGTTACCAACATTCACGATCTCCATGACTTCTTTATCAGGGGCATTGGCATAATCCCACACCTCGTATAATTTGAGTCAAATGAACGTTTCCCTTACCTGTATTCTGTGCAAACTTACCCCAAGACTATTTAGGCACAACTTTGCAACTAAAGCGCTTGCCAGGGTTCTTTACAATTGGAACGGTCAAGTTGTATCCCTTCACGTCACGGTAGCGCTGAATATACGCCGATTTTTCACCCTCGCTCTCAACCCACGCGGGTAGCCTGATGCTTCTAATTATCCTTCAAAAAAGTATTATATTTGTCGTGAAAAGGTTGGGTAGCTTCTGAAACCTCCACACCTCATATATTTCAATATTCTGTAACCATGGCGGACGGCTAGGGACAGCTCAGGACTTGTATATACACCTCTGATCTTCCGTTGGTTGGTTGTGATTACAGGACCCATTGTTCTCTGCGCACTTCACGCACAGGGGAAACATGAGCTTGTGATCTATAACGACGGGTAAGATCGGCATCCATAAATCGCGAGGGGGAGCACGTCTACGAAAGAAAGACCGAAATAGTACTTGTTCAAATTTGTTGAGAACACCTCGATGGTGGGCAGGTCAGGTCCCACCAGTTTTTCAGGTGCACCTACGGGTACGGATTGTTCTTCATCACGTAGGGATATAAAGAACAGAAGTCGTAGTAATGGAGTTTCACGCCCTCCGTAGGCGGAAAGTATAGCTTGAATGGGTTTGTACGCCCTCCGAACAAGCTATCACCGCATTTGAGAGGATCCAACACCATTGAACGCTTGATGGTGTTTATTTCTTCACGGTACTGCCATCTGTTTCCATCCGTGCATCATACTCATGCTCCCACAAGATCTTGTGAGTGAACTGGAGCCTATAAGCTGATCGCGGGTGCGGGTCCATACAAGACTATGGCAGGAGATCTACCGTGGATATCTACGATTCCACACTCAGGACGTGGGCATCCATGCCACCAGCAACCGTTAAAGGAGTACACAGTCTTCTCACCAGTGGCACGGTCTTCGCTTAGACCATCAACCCAAAAAACACGACCATTACCTTAATGGGTACTTCTCCCGTGTTGCGGGCGTGTTTTATGTATACTCTCTGCTGCTGTATGTGTATGAGCCAGTAAATAGCCTTGTGCCCATAACTGCGAGGTTGTTTCTGTGAATGACGGCTAAGGTGTCTTTAGGCATGAAATTGTTCTTGAACACAGTAAAGCACAATGAGGATTGTGGTTGCGACTTGCAGCGGATCGCAGTTGAAACGGTCTATGTACATCCTTCTAAAGGCCTGGAAACATACTCTAAGCACGCGCACATCATTCACGCAATAACGCTCACATTCATCAGCTATATTGTAAGGATTATCTTCATTAAAACTGTTGTAGTAGCGGTCAAAATCTTCACGCTCACTATCACTCATGTTGGTGTAGTTAAAGTAATGTTTGGGGGAGGTAGTCCTACGTAATTTAAAGTGTCGCTAGTGAGGAAAGTGTAAGGGAAATACCCTTTTGAAACTTCGGCGGCTACACCCATCACCTTGGGTAGCTTGGCTAGTTTACAAGGTGTGAATAATAAAATCTTTAAACTGAACATTACCTCTTATCTGCATGTATAAGTTTGTTTCCCTTTTCAAGGGTCGCCTGTAAATATCTCCGATGACTCGTGTTCAAGCAGTTCCTTATAAAGGAACTGTGTGTCAAATTTTGCCCCGTTATGGGCAAGAATATACACAGTCATTTTTTTAACTTGTCCGCTAACTTGACAATATAGGACACAGAGTTTCACAGGGCTGTCGTGTGCATCGTTTTAAAAACGTTTGTCCGTTTACCACATTTGTGACACTCATCACACTCATTCATCGCAGATAGTCTGGCTTACAAGTAGATGTGGGATAACCTCTTTGGTTTCAGGTTTGTGTAAGTTTCTATATCGTAGTACACAGTTATACAGGGTTTATTTTTAGGCTTAGCATCTTTCATATAACATACATGCTTTACTCCGTCCGCCTTATATTTTTCATGACATGTAGAACAGTGAATTTCATCGCATTTATGCTGAATTTCCCCAATTATCCATCATATGAAACATACCACATTCACAGATTCTCATTTTCCTGCAAGTGCCAATTGACTTATGGAGCTCAAAGCATTTATTATTGAAAAATGTACGTCTACACACATTACATTCCCTTTCTCAGCTTCAACTACACGACTTTCACATTTGGAGCTTTTACACTGCTCACATACCATGTGGCATTCCTTACAATGTTTCACTATATCATCCGCAAACTCGAGACATCCCTTACACAAATCATGATGCCTTCCATATTTTCGACTTTTATCATAACTCGCGTAAAGGTCCCTTATATTACGGATGGGGAGATACGTTGACCTGACAGCCTAAAATAAGTAGAGGTCTCGATCTCTCACACAGCTTTTAAAAACATACACAGTCCTACGACGATCATCCATTCCAATACAACTATACGAACATTCATTTCCTGCTCTACCCTTCTCAGCTCTTCAGGACCCATATTACACTCAAACTCAAGCTTACAATCTGAAGCCAGTTTACGGCACGCTGCACAACCGTAGGCAACCAAATATTTTTGACCCAGGTATTTAGTACAGTAACATATAGGGCTAAGACTACTGCTATAAAGCCGCAACCACGCTCGGTTTATATGCTTTCTGTAAATACCGGAATTGAAGTTAAGAGTATAAGGTGTGGCACTATGACCCGCAACCCGGAATACTCTGTCAATATCTACCGTGAAGTTGTCCATATTGAAGGCTGTACTACTTTGAGAGGCCTGCATTATACGGCCCAAGATATATTCTATATCTACAGCGGCCAAGCGTCTGAATGGTATTACTACCCAAAAATCATCTACATCCCCGTCATCTGACCCGAACCCGAAGGACAACCTCGTCCTGACTTCACGTTCGTCGCTTCTGAAGGGCAAACTCCACAATACGTTCAACTACACGCGCCGACCTGTTCAACACCGTTGCTATACAGGGTTCCAGGGTCAACCCTGATTATACCGATTTCTAGTCAGGGCCGGGGTGGGGTTAGCGGTGCGCACCAGTTCGAATGTTATACCTTCCTCTACAGCAGAGAGAGCTGCTGCTGCTGATGTGGAGGATGTACCCGGAATTGAACAGGAATAAGGGGTACATTTTTAGGGGAATGTGTGTCGTAAGACGTAGAGGGCTGGGACTCTATTACTGGGGGTCTAAAACCGGTGCACTCCTGGCACGTTTTATACCTGACGTGGAAGGTTCTTCATCATGCTCCGCTTTGAATGCGTGGTGGTGTTACAGGTGTCGCTGGTGTGGGTTCGTCAGCGGGGTGGAGTCTGTAACCACAACTACACTGTCATCGGGGTCGTCTGTAATATCGATGATGGGACATGATGCTGTACCTCGTCGTCATTCACGGTTCTGTGGAAGAAGAAAAACAAGATTGAGAATATAAGGAACATCACTTAAATTTTTATTATATTTTGTAAATGTTCCACTTAGGGTGTGACGTGTTAGAGATGGATCTGTAGAAAAATTCAGGTTCACGAGCCCGTCCACATGTATTATATCTGGCCCTACAGGATGTGGTAAAACTGTGTTTATGCTTAAAATCATTAAAGATAAGGGGAGATGTTCTCAAAATTTGTGCATAAAGTAATATGGTGCTATTCGACGTACCAATCAGTGTTCAACGAGTACCAAGATGATATTTTGTTCCACAAAGGTGTACATGACGTTAATTCGTTTAAGGGAAATGAGCATAGTCATTGTAATTGACGATCTCATGTTGGAAATGGATAAAACGTTTGCCGAGACATTTACAGTGTTCTCCCACCATCTTAACATAAGCGTGCTCTTCATCAGTCAGAATCTATTTTTCAAAAATAGATACATGCGCGATGTGTCGTTAAATACACAATATCTAGTCTTATTCGCGCAACGTAGAAATGTCACAAATTGGGGTATTAACCAATCAAATGTTCCCGAATCAGCGTAAGGAGTTTTTGGAAGTTTATAAAGAAGCTACAAGTCGGCGTTACGGATATTTGCTTTGTGACCTTCACCCGCGAAACACGTTTAGGTTGCTTCTAAGAACAAATATATTCCCAAACGAGCCTGAAACGGTGTATATTGCAGAATGACAAATAGGCTAAAGAAATACCGTGAATTAATAAAAATCTATCATCCGGGCATTGCAGCAGATGTTTGTTAAAAATATCGACTCGACTTTTTAAAATGCATCTGTGAAATCTGCCTTAATGTTATAAAATGTAATGTACCAATGAAACCCCTCAGAAGGCTCGCCTACGTCGTTACAAGAACATAATACGTACGTCGCTCGTAAAAGTCAAACTGTGGGGAAGAAAAAGCGAATTATTGTACAAAGAGGGATCATTCCTCCCCATCTTATTTTCAGTTTTGGGACCTTTACTGACTAGATTAATATATGAAGAAAGTGGTAGTGATTCCGCACGAGGTGTATGCTTCACTGCAAAGTTCAAAGAGTCCGACACGGTTCTAGAACCCCGTAAAAGCAGGCTTAAAAGAATGAAAGCGAATTGTTAGACCTATTAAACAGTGAAGTCACCTGATGAGAAAAGAACTTATACCAAGAGGCTCTGCAGAAATTTCTTCATGAGTACGAAAATTATGAGAATCCGACAGAGATCCCCGTAATTATTAGGCACAGCGCGGGCAACGATGAGCATGCCGACGTTAGAGATGACCAACCAAAGAATATGTATTAAAAAGCAATCTCCCACATACATTGAGGAATAAAGGCTTAAGTCTTTATAATCTATTGAGTGAGGACCCCATCATACAGTGGACCGATACAGACAAGGTCATTGTTGAAGGAACAAAGGTACAGGGTTCGAATATCGTCGACATCGTCCATGAATTGGTGAGAAAGTGGGACAGGCCCTCACCATCAGGATGGCAGCATATTAAATCAAGACTACAACAAATAAATGTCCCCAAAACATTGATAGGAAATCTGAACAGGTTAAAAGACTTGGAGCAAGTCTCGCACGTGCCACAATTGAGCACACCATCACCCACAGCGGTAGCATCTCTGAAGAGGCGAAAGAAGAGACTAAACAACAACGGCCAACCCTCTCCACGTGCCTCTGAAATATGCAAATGGCTAACATATTAAGGAAACGCTATTATGATATTTCTAACCCAGCCTCCTACGGCGGTGTTGATAGTCTGTATAGAGGTGTTTACATTGATGGAGTAGGGAAAAAAGATGTTGAGAGGATTTTGCGGGAGCAGAATGCTTATACACTTCATAAGCCGGTGAGAAAAAGGTTTAAAACAGACAAGACAACAGCGGCTTCGATTGACTCTATTTGGCAAGTGGATTTGACAGACATGCAAAGATATTCCGTATATAATGATGGCTATCGCTACATCCTATTCGTAGTAGATGTATTCTCTAGATATCTGTGGCTAATTTCCCTGAAAAATAAATCGCCTGAAAGAGTTGCTAAAGCTACCAAAACGCTGATGTTAAAAGAAAACAGGATTCCAGGCTATTTTTGTACGGATATGGGGAAAGAATTTATAGGCCGAGCTTTTCAGAACATGTTGGTAGAGTTTAATATCAGTTATTACACTAGCAATTCTATACATAAGGCCTCTTTAGCTGAAAGAGTTCAACATACCATAAAGGAACGCATGCATCGCTATTTTACACATAAAACACATACAGATATATAAACATTCTGGAATCATTGGCTTCATCATACAACCGTTCACACCCTCGCACGATTGGGACAACACCTAACGAGGTTTAGAAAGAGGTACGCACACAGAGCGTGAGGTGAGAGGATATATTCGTAGAGCACCGCCACACTCTACACGTTTCAGAATCAATGATTATGTAAGGCTATCGCGTTCAGGAAATAACTTCGCGAAGGGATTTGAGCAAGGCTGGACATGAGGTTTTTGAAGTTTGGGCTATGAGATCTAAAGGCGAGATAATGCTGTACTACGTTGAAGATTTGAATGGGGAAGAAATCGCAGGAGGCTTCTCCCGCGAACAGTCGCAGAAAGTGAAATTTAATATAGGAAAAAAAATGTATTTAAAATTGAAAACATTTTAGGCAGCAAAGGTTCAGGAAAGAGAAAAATTACCTGGTAAAATGGCTAGGGTACCCAGAAAGCTTCAACATCTACATAAAAGCTGCTGCAATAATGAAGCTTAAATAGTGTGCAACATGGCGCCTAACCACTTCTATGTCACACTACCGTCCTCTTCTTCTCTGTCTGTATATCCTAACAACACCCTGTCCATCTTCGTAATTGAACTCCATGGGCCCATTGAATTGGAACGTGATTCAGATGTGGTGGGGATATGCGAAATTCAGCTATCCACCAGCTTCTTAAGTATTGATTATAAAGAACCCGTTTTTACGGTTCTTAGAGATCGTGATGAGTGTGAAAAGGCAGGGGTAATTAGGGATGAAGCCATGTGTGCCGCCCGGAGTGGGGAGGCACTGTATTACACTACAGTAGTAACAATAGGCCCGGGTTGTTATGGTGCGGCTAAGGACTATTCAAAATTATAACCGAGAGCCGATATGGAACAGCGCTCCAAAGAGATGCCTTTCACGAGGCACAATGTGACTTGTCCAGCCTAATGTATCAGTTGAAGTTGGAGAAATTAGGTGATGGCTATCAATCCTCAGACATGTGCTATATTTACAGCAATATCATGGAGCATCAATTAGTTGGGGATACCCAGGCGCGCCTGCTCCGCATTGATCACATCCCCATTCATAGAGGGAGGAGCTTGAGCATTACCTATGACAAACCTCACGATGTGGATGTTGCGACTAATCTATTAACCAATATCTCAATATATATAAGAACGATTAAGGAAAAAGTTTCCCATTTCGTGACGGAAGCTTAACAGTGAAGCTCCACTTTCGTCGCACTGAGTTATAATGACCCTAAAAAGCTATTAATTCGATTGCAGGATCACGCTTTGGTGAATGGAAAATGTAAAAAGAACGTTTTTAAATTCGAGAATTTCGGCCTTAAAAACATAACTATACGTTAATGGTGTTGCGCTGGGAGGGACATTGTATACGGGCTACGCATCAGACGCCGTGTTCCCGCTTTGCGCGAGAGCGTAGAGTAATCTGGCCCATATCGCCGGTGCTTGCGATGAGCTTGGGATTGGGGTAACGCAGAAAGAATTAATCGAGTAGTTTAACCTTTACCCGTTTGACATCACTCCTGACTTATTTGCTAGTGTAAATACACAGTTAAGTCCACAACAAAGTGGGAACATCTCAGTCAGGTCGAAATTCGCCAACCCGATAGACGCGCCTATTAGTGTACTAGTATACCTCGAGTCACAAGCTCTAATAGAAATTGACCGCTTCAGGAGTGTAGTCACTGACTTTTAAAATGGATGCGAATACACTTGAGTAATGAATAGTGACCGAATCACACGCTCCAAATTTATCGGTGCGTTTGCGAAGAATGAAACATTGAAATTGCCAACTACGAGAGACTGCGGGGCAATTATTTTCAACACAGATTATTGGTGGCGAAGGGATTCATTGGTTGGCCATCTACTTTAAAAATAGGGAACAAATGTACTATTTTAATTCACTCGGGACTCGTCCCTGGAGTGACCCTGTTATTGTAAAATTTCTCGAACGGTTGCATATCCCCGAAATTGGAATCCCTACCAATTACGAGGATATTTTAGTAATACTTGCGGGATGTATTGTCTTTCATTTCTCTTGCACATGTCACATAGAAATTAATTTATAAATTTTTAAAAATTATTCGACCCATGTCACACTGAGCTGAGTGATGAAATGGTGTACATGCAAATAAAATACCGTTTTCCGCTTGTGCGCAATCGATGTATTGTGCAAAGTTTTACTCGTGTATATAAAATGTATAATTGCAACAATATTGTGTAAAACATAAGATGTCCCCAATAATGTTAGGCTTGTGCTGTGTAGCTTATTTAAAACTTAATGGATGCTAACTCTATAACTAATTTAAGTTAGATGTAAAATTGTATTAATTTATAAAACATGATTTCTATCATTTAATAAATTGATGAAAATACACTGTGTCTTGTCCTTAACCGAAAGGTGAGGGTGACAAACCACCCCAACTGACTGTAGGAACCCACAATTTTCGGGCACAGAAACTGGGGGCGTGAAGGAACTTAGGGGTACGAAAGTGTCTTAACACCGATAGGAAACGTTACCAGGTGCCTGGCACCTATGATACCGTACCTTTGGGTACCATAATACTTGAATGTTTATATATATATATATATATATATATATATATATATATATATGTCTAGTTACCTGTTAATGATATGTTTATTTTATTTACGTATATTTGAATGTTTATTAAATAAATCATGTTTCAATTAGGGTTTCATTTTCTCCTTTGTGTGTGTGTGTGTATGTACAAGAAAAAGTCCTAAGCTCCGCCCACTGTAAGACCAATCAAAGGATCACGTGACTCCTGCTACTACCTCGGCAATCTCCGCCCCTGCGTGCTCAGTTGGCCGCTGCAATCCCTGGATCTCAGACGTATATTTGAAGAATTCTCACGTAGACGAAAAATAGTAATGGCGACCTTTGATATTGCGTGTTCGACGTTTTCATAATCGGTACTCGGTAAAGTCGGAAGATGTGGTGAATACTGAAAGACTCCCTAGCCCTCCCTCCTTTAAGACTTTTAAGACTACATTCAATCGTGCGAAGCTTGAGGAACAAGATTTTCAAGTACTCTATGGATATTCTAGCGAGAGCATTGCCGGATTTCGCTTCACAAACGATGTAATGGACTGCGTTGTAGGACTAAATTGTATGAAAGCTTACATACACCGTGAAGTGAAAGAAACAACGCGTGTAGAAGAGAAGCAACGGGTATGGGTAGAGAGTCTTGTTGATGAGTGGTATGACAAGCGGTGTTATGTCATGTTGCAGCATACCGAGTACGCGTACCCTGTGCCTGAGAATGTAAATCTTGTCATCGTGGAGAGTCTGAAATACTTTTACCACTACAGTCATATTATCATGACGAGGTTCGCAGTGAGGTTATGGCTTAAGGCCTGTGTGAGTTTTTAATAGAATTTAGAGAAAAATATCGACTTCTAAGCAAAAAGGATAAATACGGGCACATGTTTCTCTCAAATAGTGCGCCGGATTGTTAATAAAATGTGTAGTTCGTGAAAATGAACAAAAAATGTCTGCGCATTCTGGGGAGTGATAAAACATTAAAGCCGATATTGCCCCATGTATCGGAAAAATTCTGATTGCCCGGTATAATGGGCACAAGTACTCGCATAATTCTTTCATGCTGGAACAAACCCGTACACGAGACATTAACGCTTGGTATGACTCACCTGTGTTACTCGTTTCCCACACCTGTCTCCGAGCGAAACCGCGCACCGATTGCTTATATTCATCTTAGAGCTTGACCCGACTGGACGTGCACTCTCACAATAGAAAACGATGGATGTGTCCGTGACGAAATCATTGCGTGTGTTCGGACGTAAAACCGGTGCCATTAACTATGTACTGGAAACGACTTGTAGACAAGCAAACTCTGGTAAACGGAATGTTGTTTATTTAAGTGATGAGGAGATGAATAGAGTCTTCGTGATAGTTGAGAAGTGGGGTGAGGATCGTTTTAAAATATGTGCAGGTG
Source organism: Bathynomus jamesi (assembly GCA_023014485.1). Classification (NCBI taxonomy): domain Eukaryota; kingdom Metazoa; phylum Arthropoda; class Malacostraca; order Isopoda; family Cirolanidae; genus Bathynomus; species Bathynomus jamesi. The sequence goes on from JAJOZX010004287.1 coordinate 368,323, forward strand.
TAGGTACAAGAAGAGAACAGATTAGTGATACCCCCTCATATGCTATTGTTTGTACGTTGTGTATAAATAACGATCAGCCATGCATTGATATACGACTGATGTGGAAGAATGCATCTGATAATAACGTTCTTGTTCCTACGCGAAACCGCTTCATCCTTGACAGAATGTTTGAAATCGTCGGTTTCTGCACGCTAAAGCCTATATTAGACGCACGTGTTATGGATATGGTTTATTTTGATACGGTTCTTGAATACGCAGAGACCGCTCTGCTCGACGGGTTTACCGAACGTAGGAATGAACATGGCGAGAATGGTCTAGAGCTGGATGCTTATTTAAAAGGTTTAGACTTCGAAATATTATGAACTTTGGTACAAAGGACGAGCGGTACAGAGCAGAGCTCGCCTACACTGTTCACCCTGAAGAATTGTTTCTTTATATAATGAGCAGCTGTCGTTACGACTTAGAAGATTATTTCAAATGCCGCTATGCGTTGTGAAGAAGAGTTCACTATTGAAAAACTCGTATCGGTAAGAAAAAAACCCTCGATTGGAAAGGAGTGTTTATAAACTTGAATTTAATAATGATGTTGTGGCTAACGACGCTCTCTTTGTGCATGCTTTTGTTTGTATTCTGTCCGTGTTTAAAGATAACTTGCCAACCAAATGTGAAGTGGGCACAAAAATAGTATTGAACGAATTGAAGGCCCTTTACATTGAATATAGGCACCCGCACACCTTGAGTGGTGAAATGTTAGATCGTATTTATTGCATAGTACAAAGCAACAATGATGTAACTGTAGAGTCGATCACGTGCGAGTTTAGTATTTTAGTAGAATATAGTGTATGTATTTTGATTTTATATAAGTTTTGCTGTTTATGTATATATATATTAATGGGTATATAGTTTTATCCTATACTATTATTATTTTTTATTTATATATAAGTTTTGCTGTTTATATATATACCAAATGGCTGGTTACGCCTTCTATGCCGACTGACGAATTTCTAAACCAACTGTTAAGAATATCTCCATCAATTAAATAAATAGCGCAATTTGGCAACTGAAAAGTTATAAATATATATATATATATATATATATATATATATATATATATACACCTAAACAAGCCATTTATGCCTTCTAAGCCAGATTAAGCGAACTGGCTGAAAGAAATTTCTAAGCCAAGTAATACTACCTGAGCTTTCATTATGCGTCTGCGTCTCGCAAACGATGGATGGTCTCTCTCTCTCTCTCTCGCTCTCTCTCTCTCTCTCTCTCTCTCTCTCTCTCTCTCTCTCTCTCATAATTTTGCCTTCCGTCACGCGATGGTAGGGGGCAACGACTCGTATAGGCCCGATACGAAATTGCCTGACCTTTTGGAGAGAGATAGATGGTTAATTAAGTTCCTGAAGGCAAGGTCAGTTTGGTCTTTAGTTCCAGGTGTTACCCCTAGGCACCGTTTAAATTTTAGGATTACGTCAAAAACAATTTTTGAACACTAAACTAGAAGAGATTTGTGGTAAGGAAAACGTACTCTTCGTAAAGCTGAGGTCAGAATTCAGTGATCCAAGCCTTTTTATAAAAGATGGGGTTCATTTCAATGAAATAGGGGATGTTAGTCTACGTAGGTTAATCGATGAGAACGTTCGAAAGTTGTACAGGTCGAAACCCTCTTTAAACGTTGTGGATCCGGGGAACGCCGGCCCGACGTGAAAAATAGTTTAAAACGCCGATCCGTGGCAAAAAATAATTTAAATGTCTTTTATGCGATATGCGTTGAAGTTAGGGCGCGTAGTATTAGCTTTAATTTCGTTGTTGTTTATCGACCTCCCGTTCAACCCCTCGATACCAACACTAGATTTTACACATTTCTTGGTAACTATTAATAATTGGGATAGTATAGTTGTCGGAGACTTTAACTGCCCTAACTTTAATTACGAGGCTTTTACTGGTAATGATGAGGGTTTGAGACTGATTGAGTTCATGGAATATAATTTTTTACGACAGATGGTTACGGAACCAACGCGCGGTGACAATATTTTAGACGTGGTGATGACGAATGACGAAAATATAGTCGAAGGTTTGGAAGTAGGTGAGAGTTTGGGGTGTAGTGATCAAATTATTAGGTTTAAGCTATTGATAGAAAACAGTAAGGATAGTAACGTAATAGAAGTCCCTGATTTTCGTAGGGCTAATTTTGATAGTTTTGTGGATAGGATGAGAGTAGTGGACTGGGATAATTTATTTATGGGTAATGACGCAAATTTTCATTGGGAAGCGTTTAAAGAAAGTTTTTTGAATATCGAAAGGGAATTTATTCCACGTAGGCCCAAGCGCGCTAATAATCATGGTAGGCCCAAGTGGTGGACTGGGGGAATAGCTGAGTTCATAAACGAGCGTAACAGAGCGTATAGACTTAATAAACGCAATGGCACGGTAGATAACTTTAATAGATATATCGAGCTTAGACGTCAGGTTAAAAGATCTGTTAGGAATGCTAAGCGTAATTTTGAGATACATGTAGCTGCGGATAGTAAACATAATCCGAAAACGTTTTTTGACTACGTCAATAATCGTAAGACGATAAAAGATAACATAGGCCCTCTAGTGGACGCAAACGGCGCTTTGGCTTCCGACGCTCAGGCAATGGCGGGTATTTTTAACAACTTTTTTGCGACAGTTTTTACCGTAGAAGACGAAAATAATGTCCCCGACGTGGACGATATCGTTCCATTTAGTAGCGAAACTATTTTGAATGAAATAACTGTTTACGAGGATGAGATTGCGCATTATATCGATAAGCTAAAAGTTAGCAAGGTTCCAGGCCCTGACGCGCTTTATCCTAGTCATTTGAAAGATTTGAAAGACGTTATCGTAGGCCTCAACAAAAAATTTTAATAAGTCACTGGAAGCGGGGATTATTCCTGAAGACTTCAAATTAGCTAAAGTTACGTCCATTTTTAAAAAAGGCGACCGCACAGTAGCTAGCAATTATAGGCCTATTAGTTTAACGTCAATCGTCAGTAAACTTTTGGAATCCGAAGTTAGGGATCATATCGTCGATTACTTAGAAAGTCACGATTTGGTTAATAGTAGTCAGCATGGGTTTCGCCGCCATAAATCTTGTTTAACTAATTTGTTAGAGTTTTATAACGAAATAGTGTTATGGAAACCGATTTAATCGTATTTGGTGGGTGCAAGACGGAGCTCCTGCTCACAGGAGAGTTATTGTGAAGGAACGCTTGCAGGAAGTCTTCCACCGAAGAGTAATTGCTACAGGCCATGACATTGAATGGCCTCCCAGAAGCCCTGACTTGATCTCGTGTGATTACTTTTTATGGGGTCATTTGAAAAATAGAGTATTTGCATCACAACCTATCAGTTTAGATGATTTGAGGACTCGCATCACAGCTGAAATCAACTTGTTAAAAGACAATCCAGATCTTATCAAAAGAGTGATGGGGAAGATGAGAGCTCGACTCCAGATTTGTATCGATAGGAATGGCGGTCATGTTGAAAGAAAATGAAACTAAGCATCACTTGTAATAAGGAATAAAGAAAAATCTGCTTTGTATCTTATTAAAATTATGTTAAAGTATCTATTATTATGTATTTGTCTTTTCATTACATCGATAGCACACACATTATTTTTTCATTGACCAATTTTGCGCAATCTATTTTTTTGTACCCTTCGGGCCTTCAGTTAAAAGCAGATGCTTAAACACTAATTCGTTTAAACATGAATAAATTTGAACGTTAACAAAGGATAATTTGCTATATTAAATCAAACAAACAGATCCAAAATATCTCAATTTTTGGAGGAGTTAGTACAATCTAAAGTTGGGTGTACTTTTTTGTGGGACATACTGTGTGTGTGTGTGTGTATATATATATATATATATATATATATATAATGCAAATTCCTTTCCATTATTTGAAATGAAGCGACATCAAAATGCTTGAAATATTTATTTACGTAATGGCACTATGACCTTAGAACCTCTGAAATGGTCTTTTAGATATTCCGAATAATTCTGCCATATTCCGAATAATTATCTCACACACATAATACATTATAAAAATCTCATTTCCCAAGGATGTGGAATGAGAAGGCAGAAAACAACCCGGATGTAAGGTACAGAAATTAGTGAAAGGGAGGAAAGGCAGAATGTAAGGTGCACTCATCCATTCACACTGGTATCCTGGTGAACTAGCACTCCACCTCCACATGGCAAAATTCTACACCTATGGTGCTTCATACGCCACCGTGGTGGTGTCTCCGGGCCTTGTCAAAAATCAGAGGTTATTCTTACCTTTTGTGGGAAGAAAATAAAGGAAGAATGGGTCCCCAACCCAATCCTTCCCCTCCTGTATCGCAGGAGATGCGGAGCTAGCGGCACCTTTCGGCGGGCGGTGGGGTCACCGTATCCCTACGCCATTTATAATTCGTAAATATCTTAGCTTTCAAATTGCCAAAATGTTCACTATTCAAATTATACTTTCGCCCTTCCCTTTATAAATTAGTAATGAAGTCCCCACCACTTTATTCTTACCTGTTATTTGGAGCTTTGTCTATCCTTTCTGAGTGCCGAGGATTGATTACACGTGTGTAAAAACGATAGTGTAGTTCGGTAACATTTAATGGACATTTAATGGAATTTAATGGATATAATTTAATATTTCCGTAAATATCTTTTATATATCTTATGAATTTTACTAAGGTGTTGCTGATCAACATAAGAGTTCAAAGGAAACGTCTACGTTACTAATTTAAACAAGTAAAGTACAGGTAATTGTTATTATGTATAAATATAAAATGTTTGAAATAATTTGTGAAAAAGCTAGTTGTTTCTTGTTTCAGCTCTCAACTAAGGAAAACCACTGACTTGGAGGTAGTTTATTATTAAGTTACTGAAGTTAGGGCTAATGTGTAGAGTAGATAAAGCAAAATTAGTAGATGCAGACCTAACTTGGGGTTTGTTGCCTGTTACGGCAGCGTTTCACAAATATTTTTATTCAATACCCACTTCAAACTGAAGTCAAATCTTCGCGCCCCTTATTTCAGCTGCAAATAACATTCATGAAGTGTTATTTAGTGGCACCATAATCAGTATGAGGTACTACTAAAAATTAATGTTTTATTTATTAGTGTATTACTATAATACAGGGTGTGTATAAAGTAACGCGAGTGAAGAGAGAAATTCGATTTGAACTTTTTTTTAACTCGTAAAAACATTTTTAACACCTCTTATAAACCTTATTATACAGTTGTTATAAAGTACATGTAATAAATATTATTCGTCCATGTTCACTCACGTTAATATATTTCGAATCGGATTTGTCTCTTCATTCGCGTTACTTTATACACACCCGGTACATGGCATGTTTATTGTTGATAAATAAAGTTATTGAAACATTCATATTTTCTATTTTTTTGTGTTTCCTCTACAAGACCACCTCGCACCACCTTTCAATAGGTCTTGCTCCTCTCACAGTTTGAAAAACACTGACATACAGCTTAAGTGAAAGTAAATTATGCCCCACAATATTTATGCTTATGATAACTTGATAAGCTAGTATTTTAACATTGTTAGCCATTACAGTTATGCCTATGCCGAGCCCACAACTACATAAGAGGTGTAGGCTTTATTTTTTATTATGTTACCTAAGTTTATTGCATTTTTCACCCTAAAATCGAAGTTAATCTCTGAAGTGGATCAAGAAGAGCGAATACATAAGTTACATTTCGTTAGCCATAAGATCTATAGTAGAACCTGCCAATGTGACCACCTTTGCTTATTGACCACCCGATTAAAAGACCACTATTCTCCGGTCCCGGAAAAACTCGTATATTTTCAATGCAAAATTTTCTGTGTTATGATCACCTTCATACTGTGGAAGGTAACTGGTTTTACCCAGCCAAAAATATAATTTTTGTTCGGAATTTAATCCTGTAAAGTGACAGTATGATTTTAATAAATCGTAATAGTCTTACAACTTAATCCTATCATGACTCATGCCTATAATTTCTGGGTTAAATATCAGATTTAAGAAGATGAAGTTTTCAATTTCAAAACCCCGCCCTTAAAGCCGACATGGCTTTCCAAATATCACATGACATTTGAAATAGCCAACCTCGGCTTTTTAAGCTATCATATTTTAAGTCGGCTTTAGGGGTGGGGTTTTGAAATCTAAAAATATTCAGTCATGAGTAGAGATCGGATAAAAATGTGATTATTTAAGTAGGTTTAGGTTTTTTATATGTTACTTATTTCGACCAAATATGTGATGGAAAAACCAAAATATGTGATTTTGGAGTAGTAGTGTATTTTAACACAGAAACGCAGTGGACAAAGTCAAAGAATAGAGAGAGAGACATATAAGATATACTGTAATATAGATATGCATATAATAATATTAATATAGAGCTACAACTATGTTGCTCAGGCTGAACGATTGCAGAAGCAATTTGTGACCATGATTTTGTTCAAATTTTCTTTCGTCAAGTGCTGCCTTCGATCAGCCAACACATTTTTGAGACGGAGAAACTTCTCTCCACGTCCACATTGGCAGTTGGGGCAAACTTCAAGCTGGCTATGTCTGCTGGCTCAGTCATGAGTAGAGATCGGATAAGAATGTGATTATTTAAGTAGGTTTAGGTTTTTTATATGTTACTTATTTCGACCAAATATGTGATGGAAAAACCAAAATATGTGATTTTGGAGTAGTAGTGTATTTTAACGCAGAAACGCAGTAGACAAAGTCAAAGAACAGAGAGAGAGACATATAAGATATACTGTAATATAGAAATGCATATAATAATATTAATATAGAGCTACAACTATGTTGCTCAGACTGAACGATTGTAGAAGCAATTTGTGACCATGATTTTGTTCAAATTTTCTTTCGTCAAGTGCTGCCTTCGATCAGCCAACACATTTTTGTAGACGGAGAAACTTTTCTCCACGTCCACATTGGCAGTTGGGGCAAACTTCAAGCTGGCTATGTTTGCTGGCTCCATTCCCTCAGGAAAGATGATGCTATCTCTGTCCTCTCCTTGCAAAATCGCATTAGCTGATCAAAACCCCGCCCTTAAAGCCGACATGGCTTTCCAAATGTCACATGACATTTGAAACAGCCAACCTCGGCTTTTTAAGCTATCATATTTTAAGTCGGCTTTAGGGGTGGGGTTTTGAAATCTAAAAATATTCAGTCACTCATGAGTCTTAAATTTTACCAGTTTCTGGAAAATTGTTTCTACAGTTAAATAAATAGAAAGTTAAAACGAGTCAGTGCAAAATGTACCGTTTTTGGAAAATTAGTGGAATAATAATTTTTTCGAACTCAGTCACTTGACTGAAAGAAGGCAGTCAGTATATTAGCTGTCTTGGAAGAAATATTTGATTTTTTAAAGCAACCACCTGCCTAAAATGACCCCCTTTGTTTGGTGTCATAGTGGTAACTTTAGCGGGTTTTACTGTTAGACCCAAGGTTTCCACAATTTCGAAGTATCATACAATCGTTAGAGAAAATAATGTTCAGGCACGTATACATATATCTAATAATTTTGTGACCTGTCAGGGAGTATCAGTGGTTTCGGGTAGAGCTAAGGATGGGAAACCTGAAACTTATCAACCCCAACTCGTGTTAGATACATGCAGTTCCTATTGCTAACGCATTAGATCTATAACAGAAAAAATTATACTGTATATGTAATATAGGCCATAATGTTTGTTGTACGATGGTATACATAGGCGTCAAAGGTTACTTTGTTTGGTGTAAATGTTAAGGTCAATGTTTACGTGTTAGTAGGATCTCCAACGTCTACTCCAAACTGGCAGGTAATTCACTGGAAGTTATTGCATACATTGAACTAAAGACCATCTTATATCTCGCAGATTGATAGAGACACACCTAGTACTACTGAACCCAACCTTCATTACATGTTCAAATTGAAAATATCTGAAACTAAGGCGACACCACTAATGTCGCTACACCACAGTTGGGTCGTGATGAGCTTGGTATGTATCTTAAAAGCAGGGCTGCCAAATAATTTTAATCAAAAGTACCAAAATGACCAAGCAAAAGGTACCAAATATTCCAAAAAGTACCAAATTAATAAGTTAATTTAATAAAGTTAAATATTTATCCACTGTTCTCTGAACATGACTATCATAATTTACCTTGCCAACAGGACAAGTTACTTAATGGTTGCTATATCAGTTGTTTCATCAATAATTAGTGAAAATGTAATGTTCTTTAACTGAGAAACAAGATTGTTAAAGTAAGTATCACCAATAATACTGCGAAAAATACCTGTTCCTTTGGTTCTTGCACATTTAATGTCTTTAGCAATTTTAGAATCTGGGCATGCATTCGAAATAAGGCCAGGCAAGTGGTCCAGTATTGCAATAGGTATGATAAATTATGCTCTGCAACAAAGGTACATAGTTTTAACTCTGATGCAGCTACTTGAGCTTTCGCTTTTCACTCATTATCTAGAGGGGTTTCATTTATTAGTAAAGAAAAAGCACAATTTTGAAGACTAGAACACTAACGTACCACAATATTGCCACTGCTAACAGAAGTTCAGAACTGACAAATGAGACCGTGAGACGACGTGACGGTGAGCGTCAGATTTTCGAACGATGCCAAATGTCACTAAAGTAGTGACTAAAATGCGCTAAAAAGGCTGTTTGGAGAAGTTGTAAGCTATGTGAACTGTCTGACATTCGATCGCTTCTGTATAAAGTCAGAGTAGTATATCACTTAATAAAATGTTCAAATAGTACCAAATTTCATGAAAGTCGTACCAAACGTACCAAAGGGGTAAAACGTATCAAATTTGGTACGTTAGTACCAATTTCGGCAGCCCTGCTTAAAAGTTGTTGCAAAGAAGTACGATAGCCAAGAACGAACACACACACACACACACGTTTGGCTACCCGACAAAACTGCAACATTTCCACACATTTTGACATATTCAGTTGTGTATCGCGACATTTACCGAGTTTAAAAACCTAATTAACTTAACCAAACTTAACTTAACCAAACTTAACCAAACCTTACCTAACCGAGCCAAACCTCCATTATATCCCTTTTTCATAATAAAAGATAACATTTATAAACCACCGCGACACTACTAATGTCGTGATGGGCTCTGTGTGTATCCTAAAGATTGTCGTGATTCTATAGGGAAGGCAAGAATACACGCACACTTATATAATGCCATGTTATAATACATAGGACCAGGGCCGCCGAGAGCTGCCACGGGCCCCTGGGAAGGATTGGTATATGGGCCCCCCTGTTTACTCAGTATTTTATTATGAATGTTTTTGGTGTACATAACAAGCAAACTGATTATATGTCCAAGTCGCTATTCAAAACATACAGTATGAATAAACAACTCAGAAGAAAATGAACATTTTATTTTTCGAATCAATTATATTAATTCTATCACCATACAATTTATAAATGCAGCACCAGTCCATGCAGGCAAGACAATTGTTTACTGCAAGATTTTCATAATTAGAAGTGTACTTTCTTTGCCTTCTCTCTAGCAAAGTGGTAAATGATTCTGATGAAATTTAAAGTACGGGCTAACTGGCTTTCAATTACAATGGTTCCCAGATCTGTCAGTCGGTCTTGGACATTGGTGGGCCGCAGATATTTTATCCGTTTCAGTTTGACTATGATAATCTCTATAAAATGTATGTTCATTAATTATATTTCCTGTTATTTAATCAATTGCTTTATTAATATTTTTAGATTTTATTACCCCCCCTCTCTTTCCGGGCCCCCTAGAGGTCCCGGCCCCGGCGATTTATCTCGGCTTCCCCGCCCTCTCGGCGGCCCTGCATAGGACAGACAGAATAGAGAGTGCAGCGACGGGCTACTAAGATGATTTCTAGACTTAGAAACGAATCATACGCTGCCCGTTAATTAAGAAACGTTAAATTTATTCTCACTTGTAAAAAGACGTATTACAGGATTAAAGTTTTTGATAATGTCGACGCCGAAAAATACTTCACCTTCAGAAATGCAGATGGAACTCGCGGTAATGGTCTCAAATTAGTGGGTAAACATTTTAATTCTAATGAAGCTAAACATTTTTCTTCAATAGGATAGTTAATTTGTGGAATGGAGTGTCAGCCAGCGTAGCTCAAAGTGATTCGGTCGTGTCCTTTAGAAAGAGACTAGATGCCTATCTTGCCTTAAACCCCCCACAGTTAAAAGCATTTGTTAGCGCATAAAAGTATTGTAGGATTTTCGCTCAGATTTCCTTCTCTTTACTTCGAAATTTTTCTTTTATCTTTAAATTTCTTCCTTCCTTACAACCTCTCTTCCTTGCTTTGCTTTAAAACTTTCACTTGTCTTTAAATATTCTTACATCTTTTAACCTTCCTTCTTAAACAGACAGCCTCGTAGGGAACAACCGGTCTGTTGCTGCGTGATGTCCTTTGTATTCTTTTGTATTACTTTTAGATCACTATAAGAAACTCCATTATTCTTGGAGGTGACACATATTGGTTTAAAAATTGCACAATTTATTTTATCTCATTTTCAAGTCCTATTTTTATAATAAAATTTCGTACATAAATCTGACAAATTTGTCACTTTTCCATTTACTGCGATGCAAGTACGTTTTTTTACACTTACAATAACGTTTACATAAGGTCGTCTAGAGACGTTTATGAAACGTTTGTAGTGGCATGTGCCCCTTTATTAGAAGTCTTATGAAGAGTGTCTTAATTGTAGTCGTTAAGAAGATACGCTGTTAAAAGGCAAGTGACAAATTTATCTAAATTCTGTCACATTTGGCGAAGTCCTAAAATATGGTCTTGCAAATAAAACCAAAGTAACTGTGGAATAATGTAGAAGGAATGTGTCGCACTGATGGGTAATGAGTCATATGTAAGGACCAGCTTTATCATCATAAGTAACCTATAACAATAGCAACCAGCGCCCGAAGCTCAGTGAGTAACACCGACTCCCTATAAGCGAAGTGAAGATATTCAGGTCGGGGTTTCGATTCCGAATCATTATTCAGGAGGGCCAGAAACTGGCACAGCGCTTAGGCCAACTAATGCAACCCATTGCTCTAACTCCTGTATTATTATTACCAGTATCATCGGGGTTCAAACCCCCGACATCACTGTCTTTACTTCGTTTATAGGGAAAGACGGTATTACCACTGACGGACGCTGGCGGCTTCCGATAATAAGCTACTATGATAGTTTATAATTCAGTAGTTAACACAATGGCCACGTTCGTTAGGCCTGAGAGCTGTTCAGGTTTCTAGCCTTCCTGACTATTATTATTATTAGTAGTAGTTGTAGTAGTATTAGGATGATATCGTCGTTGCCGGTAAATAGTCTATCGTGTGCAGAAAAGGAAATTGTACAGTTGCCCGCATATGTAATGTTCCTCGCCTCACAGACGACTCCGTACATGTGGCAACGCCGCAGTAATTGTCAAGGTACCCCAACTGGGGGAAGGTGGGGTGGAGGGGGACAACCGAATCCAACAACATATAACACAGACATATACTGTATATCTGAAGGACAGTTGAATGTGCAGTCATTGACATACAGGTCATTATAATGTAATGTCTGTGTTCATAAAGATAAACAATATTAATATGATCGTGAACAGCGATGAACTCCATGTAGTTTACTAGTCTTATACAGTAACTAGCGGAGCGACCCGGCTTTTCCCGGGTGGAAATTGAATGCTATATATATATATATATATATATTATATATGCCGGGTTAGGTGAATTAAATGCTCGGTTAGGTTAATTGAGTGCCCAGTTAGGTCAACTGAATGCCCGATTAGAGTAATTGAATGCCCGGTTAGGTTAATTGAATGCTCGGTTAGGTTAATTGTGTACGCCCTTGACGATTGGTTAGGCTAAGTCGTGATATTTTCGTTACTTTTAACTAAAATATCACGACTTAACCTAACCAATCGTCAAGGGCGTACAGTTGACCTAACCGGGCATTCAATAATTTTACCGTGGGTTTCGATTATATATACATATATATATATATATATGACCTCGGAGCCGAAACCACATAGCATATGTTCTTTTATATATTATATATATATATATATATATATATATATATATCGGGTGGGCAAAAAAAAGGGAGACCTCGAACTTTGGGTGTAAAATCCAAAGTTATGGTCAGATTTAAATATTTTTTCACACCCCACAACTAAGTAAATTTCATATACGGTGAACAGATTTCAAAGGAAACTAATGAAAATTACGATTTATTGAACATTTCTTTATGCCACTGGAAATTCTCCATTTACACTACTACTGCATTGTCGGGTCGGCAAAAAAAAAGGGAGATCTTTTAAATCCTCCATATCTCGGCAAATATGGTACATAGAACCATGAAATTTTAGTATGTTAGTACTAGGTAATTTTATGGTTGGTATGCCATCTTTTAGCATTTTAACTGAGAAATTGGATTTATGGCGAATATTCCAGAAAAATCTTGCTAATCATAGGTTCAAGTTGACAATTAAAGCGATTTTAATTAATGTAAGCCAACTGCAGGAGGTTTGGACAAGCTTCTCAAGAAAATCGGTAAAACAGGAGATATCAAAAGAATACCAGGTAGCGGTATTAAATTTGGCCACCAAACAGTCCTGATTTAAATCCTGTCGATTACGGCCTTTGGGAAAATTTGTCACAGAGAATTTATCGGGTGAAAGTAAGAAATGTCGCTTATTTACGACAGCTTCTGGAAAAATGGGATGAGATACCACAAGAACAAATCAATAAAGCCATAGATGAGTTCTGTTCTAGACTGAAAAAGGTTGTAGAAGTTCGTGGTAAACATATCGAGCAGTTTTTTAACATCAAGGTTGCACCATATGTGAGTACTTTGTAACTTTTTATCTGCACATACAATGCACTAGTAGTGTAAATGGAGAATTTCCAGTGGCATAAAGAAATGTTCAATAAATCCGTAATTTTCATTAGTTTTCTTTGAAATCCGTTCACCGTATAAGAAATTTACTTAGTTGTGGGGTGTGAAAAAATATTGAAATCTGACCATAACTTTGGATTTTACAGTCAAAGTTCGAGGAAACAGATATTAGAATGCAAAGCTACTTTCCAAGGATCTTTTGATGATAACTACATGAACTCATGTACCCCTCCAATGCTTCTAAATTTTGTGTCGAGTGTTTCACATGGTAGCATAAAATCACACATGGATTTCGGGGCTTCCAAAGGTGATGTTGCACTGGCACAACTACTACCGTTCAATTGTTTTGCCAAATACAATGCCAATACAATGCATCAAAGACATTCTAAAGACAGAGACCTCCTTTTCCACTCTTTCTGGGATTGTTTGTGCATTCCAAAACAAGAAAAAAAGAAAATGTTAACACATTGTTTGAGCATGGCCTTAGCATTAGCTATGGTAGGGTGCTAGAAATATCAAGTGAATTAGGTGAAGCTGTCGTGAAGATATACATTGATACTGGATTAGTTTGCCCACCACAATTGAAATTTGGTGTTTTCACGGTTAGTGCAGTGGATAATTGTGACCACAATCCCTCAGCATCAACAGCTAAAACCTCGTTCCATGGAACTAGTATTCCCTTTTTCGAAAGTGAATCAACAGGTGAACCTTAAGATGATCTTGTCCTGAACAAGAATGCAAAGAAGATACCAGACTTGCCAGAGAACTACACCAACGTGAAGCCAGCATTCTTTATAAAGCAACTCCCACCTAAAGATAAACTGCCTGAAATACCTGAGCCATCTCCATTTTATTTAGATAAGGACTATGAGTGGCTTGAAATGGTTCACTTTAATCAAGAGTTTGACTCTGTGCAAGTAACACGGTCTGCACACACTGCCAATAAAATAAGGGAACACAGCTTTGATATCAGCATGTCGGCTCTCATGCCTCTTCTAAGAGATCAAGCTCATGAAATGCCAACCATAAAACATGTAGTGGACAAAGTCAAAGAAACGACATCATATTTTAATCCTTCATAAACTCCTGTTATTACTGCTGACCAGCCATTATTTGCTTTAGCTAAGTAAATACAGTGGTACTGGCCAAATGAATATGACAACATTGTTGCTATGATGGGCGCATTTCACACTGAAATGGCAGTTCTTAGAATTGTAGGACGCATGTTAAAGGGCAGTGGATGGACTGCATCCATTGAGGAGTCAGGTGTAGCATCTGCAGGCACAGCAAAATCCTTTCTGTCAGTGACTAGTGTTACTAAGACGAGAAGAGCACATGAAGTGACAGCATGCAGTCTTTACAATCAGATGAAAGCTGCATATGAGGAATATATTGAAGCAGGTGAAACAGACAGGACTTTCCTGGAATGGTGTAATTCTAAAAGTGAGATTCCACAATTTCAGTACTGGGAAATGGTTCTTACAACAGAGCTAAAAATTCTAGCTTTTATTCGTTCTCTGAGAGAGGGGAATTTTGAAGCCTACAAGGAAGCAATTGTAGCTCTTTTGCCATACTTCCTCAGTAATGACAATACACACTACTCCAGATGGCTAACTGTTCATCTCATTGACATCTACTAAGATGGATGGTAGCTGGTCCAGAGGTGTGTAGGTTAGCAGATTAGTATGAAAACTTCTCAAAGAAAAAAGAAAATACAAACCAAACACCATGAAGACACCCTCAACACAAAATACATTCCTCAAAGATATACACAACATAACACGTGTTTTTGAAGAGCTGGGGAATCCTTTCATAGAAGAATCTACAACAGATCTTGTGATCATTGATTCGAATGATGTTATGGACAACAGTGTGCGGGAAATGCTTTTTGCCTTTATTCCAAAAAGCAAGGAGCAGCTCAACAATTTTCTAAATAATGTCAGTGAAAACTTTTATGCGCCACTAACAAGAAACAAGTTTTCATTATTTGAAACAAACAGGACAAAGCAGAAAAAAAATAGTTGGCACGCTAAAAGATGACTACAATTTGTTTTCAAATCTATTCATATCCTGTCAATCACAACAGGTAGATCTGGACATGTTTTTCGAACATGAAAATCAGATAAATCCTGCAGCACTCGGTTCTAACGGAGAGTTGTACAAAACTAACAAAGCGGATTTGTTGACATGTCTAGAAATTTTTACACCAGCACAGTTAGTACAACCTGAGGTTCATTTCATAGCTATTAATGGGTCATGTTTGGCACTTATTGTGAAGCCGAAGGAATTTACCTTCAAGAACTATGCAGAGAAAGACTTTGTAGGGAGAGTCAACAACTATGTCAGTAAGCACAAGCGAACAGATGTTATATTTGATATTTATAGATCGAATAGTCTAAAGTCATACACTAGACTTACAAGAGGTAGGGGAAGCAGAAGGAGAGTGACTAGTGAGGGAAAAGTGCCCAAGAACTGGCCGAGCTTCCTACAAAATGATGACAATAGAAAGGAATTGTACCCATTCCTAGCAGAGAGTTTAAAGAAAGTAGCAAAGGAAAACTTAGCGTTTACTTCCAAAGTCTCTAATTTAGAGGACGCCTCAACTTCTGACCTTTACTGTAGCCATGAGGAGGCAGACACCCGATTATTTGTTCATGTAACCCATGCTGTCATGAACAATGATGTGAAGCGTGCTGCCATTTTGTCAAATGCTACAGATATTGTAGTGATTGCAGCAGCTGTGTTCGATAAGTTGTGTGAGAGGGGTTTGGAAGGACTCTGGGTAGCGTTTGGATAACCTGGAAAACGCAGATGGTTACCTATCCATGATTTAGTTGAAAAGTTAGGATCAGAACGATGCAAAGGTCTGCCCTTCTTCCATGCTTTTAGTGGCTATGACACAGTGTCAGGATTCAAAGGCAGAGGCAAGAAGACATTTTTCCAAACATGCAATAATTTTCCCAGTGCCACTGCTGCATTTGTACTCCTCAGCAACTGCCCAACTAAACAAGTAATTGAAAACACATTTCCATTTCTGCAAAAATTTACAGTTTTGGCATATGATAAAGCTAGCGGTGAAACTGAATTAGAGAAAGCTAGAAAAACAGTTTACTTAGATGAACAAACAATATGATACAATCCCTCCAACAGAGGATTCTCTTAAGCAGCACAGTCTTCGAGCGGCTTACCAAGCAGGCTATGTATGGGGTCAAGCCCTCAAACCCATTATGCAATTGCCATCTCCTAGTGAATGGGGCTGGGAAAAAGGATCTGATGGCACCTGGTTCATTCACTGGAATGACAAAAGCCTATAGCTGATGCCTGTGAGGAACTAAAAAAATGTGGCTGTACATGCAAGCGGTCATCTTTGCCATGTACGTCTCTTTGCAGTTGCCCTTGTCATGAATAAATACCATGTATGTGATATGTGAATAAATACCATGTATGTGATGCAATCAAACTGTCTATATTACAATCAACACATTTACACATTCATTTACTTTTCTGCTAGCTGTATATAATGTATATTTTTATCAAATAGGGTGTGTACAGTTGGGGCAAGTGATTCTGGGACACCTAGTCCACCCTTGCAGTGGTGGGATGTTCATGGCAATAGGAAACATTTATGTGTAGTCTTGGATCTCTACAACAAGGGGTTCATTCGACTGTCGAGTCGAAGCAAATAAATATCGGTGTCCCAGAATCACTTGTCCCCGACTGTACAGTTGTCCACAGGAGTTCAGTTATGCCCTCCGTGTATATCATGAGCATAGAGGTCTGGTGACACTGTATGGTAAAGATTCATGAATTCATCAAATATTTTAAATGCTTAGTAATTTGAGCTGCTAAAAAAATCTGGTATGCCTCTTAACCATACAGTGCTACCAGATCTCTACAACCATAATATACACGTAGAGTGTAAACGAACTTCTGTGGGCAACTGTTCAGCAATGTTCTTGTAAAAATGCTGCAATAAATTGTTCTGTAAGAACATGCATAAATAAAAGTTGAAATAATTTAGTTTCATAAGTATAAATATGGGAATTACTAATATTCAAGCGTTTTTTGGCGGCCATCTTGAATTTTATTAGCCATTTTTATTTTGATGATGTCAATTGGTTTCATCCTTTTAAGCCTGTCTTAAGGTATATGCATGCCAAATTTTATGCTTCTATCACAATCTGAAAGATTGTTTTGGCTATCCTCTACAGTCTACAGTCTACAGTCTACACTATCATCCGCGAAAGAAACAAAAGTTTTGAATGTCACTGAATAAATAAGTAACCTTCAACCTTGCAACTCATCCGTTAAAAGGAAGAGAGTTCTTTCGTGAGACTATAACTTCTTTACACATTTTTATATATAATACAAACCACATAATATTTTTACTTCATTCTGAATTTGTCGAATGTAAAATTACATTCTGAAGCCTTGTGTCTCGAGAGAATATTTTATTTTTCACTTCATTTATTTCCTACTTTTCATAAGGTTTTCTAATTTAAAGAAAATTTGAATTTGAAGGTGTAACTATATTGTGTTACGAGGAACCTTCAAATAATCATATAATTTTCATTTTCTTTTCTGAATATGCTTTGTTTATATTTAACTTTTTTCTCTCTCCACCAAAATGTACAAAGATAAAATGTAACTTTTAATTTACTGCGTTCCTATCTAATTTATCTTTCTTGTTCCCGCATAATTTTTCACTTCTCCTTAGCGTTGATTTAAAGAAAAAGAAATTAAGGGGAGACTATTGGGAAATAAATGAAGCTGAACAAAAACAAATGAATTTACTTTTAAAATATTAACGCTGTTGTTTGTAGCGAGAGTGGAAATAAATGGTGCACACAATATCAACTACACTCTCTCTCATATTAAAATTGAAACACTTTTATTAAAATAAATCATGCAAGGCGAAATGAACCGAAGATAAGAATTTTGTATTAAAATATATTTTTTAAATGAATTAATAATTAAAGCGTTAAAATATTCTTTTGAAAAGTATTTTTCCCTCTTGGAAACAATTCATTTATGGAACATCTAAAAACGCGCATCACAGTCACAGTAGTGACAGTACATCACTGTAAATGTAATGGTGCAAATGCAAATGTAACAAATCAAACGTCCCTCCTGTAACAAATTTAAACCTCATTGACGCGCCGTACGCATAATAAACTCTCACACAGACTTTTATGTTTATGAACTCTCAGAGTACAAAATACAGAGTAACGACGCACTCTATCATAACCTGATAAATCTCAGTAATCATAGCAGTGATGTTAACAATACTTATTGAGGAGGGGCAGAAACTGGCACATCGCACATAAGCACCCCTGGAGTCGAACCCGACCTCAGCGTCTTCATTTCAATTATAGGAAAACTGCGTTACCCATTGAACTGCCAGCGTCCGTAGCTCAGTGATTGGCGCCGTTTTCTCTATAAGCAAAAATACTGAGGTCAAGGGTTCGAATCCGATAATGCTGGTAAAAATAATTACAGGAATTAGAGCAATGGGCGTATTAATTGGGCTGAGCGCTGTGTCAGTTTCTGGCCCTCCGATGAGAGTGGTGCCCATTGAGCTACGGGGACTGGTTAGCGATGCATTAAATTAACATAATACATTATCCTCATTTTCGATATACGTTTCCACCTTTCTATGATTATGCTATTTTCGAAAATGAATAAGGAAATAACATAAACATACTGTATGTAGGATTGGCATCATGATTTTGAGAAAATATACTGTGTGTATATATACAGGGCCGCCGAGAACTGCCACGGGCCCCTGGGAAGGATTGGTATATGGGCCCCCCTGTTTAACTCAGTATTTTATCATGAATGTTTTTGTCTACATAACGAGCAAACTGATTATATGTCCAAGTCACTATTCAAAACGTACAGTATGAATAAACAACTCGAGAGAAAATGACCATTTTATTTTTCGAATCAATTATATTAATTCTATCACCATACAATTACAGTCCATGCAGGCAAGACAATTGTTTACTGCAAGATTTTCATAATTAGAAGTGTACTTTCTTTGCCTTCTCTCTAGCAAAGTGGTAAATGATTCTGATGAAATTTAAAGTACGGGCTAACTGGCTTTCAATTACAATGGTTCCCAGATCTGTCAGTCGGTCTTGAGCATTGGTGGACCGCAGATAATATTTTATCCGTTTCAGTTTGACTATGATAATCTCTATAAAATGTATGTTCATTAATTATATTTCCTCTCTGTTATTTAATCAATTGCTTTATTAATATTTTTAGATTTTATTTCCCCCCCCCCCCCCCCTCTTTCTTGGCCCCCTAGAGGTCCGGGCCCAGGGGATTTTTCCACGGTATCCCCACCCTCTCGGTGGGCCTGTGGATATGTATATATATAATATATATATATTATTTTGTACACGGATTTTGAATATCAATAATTTTCGAGTTTTAATAATAATAATAATAATTCTATTTACATTTTCAGTGTATAACAAACATCTTTAAATTCATATATACAGTATATGTAAAAATTACGACAAAAACTACAAAAAATTTAAAAAAATTTGGTGATTGCATTGAGAAACATCTGACTTCATAAACAAATTTTTGTAGCATATGCAACACAAATTTCTTTATAAAAACAGTGGTAATTAAACTCTTAAATGACATCAAAGAACACCAACTTGACGGTGTTAATAAGTACATAATAATGATACAAAGTTTCGAATGTATGTGTTTAGGTAGTTTAATTGGTTAAGAGGGTCTATACTTTAACTGCGAAATTGCACCCCGGAAGTGTTTTGAATCTTCTTCAGAGGCGAAAAGTTGGCAATTAATTTCTGTGAAATATTTTACCAAGCGATAGCTAGGCTGGTTAGTCGGGCATAGTTTGGTAGGTTAATGTAGAATGAGGTATCCCCACAGTCTGTCATGTAAAGAAAAGAAAATTGTACATGGGAGTGAATAACTGAATGAAGATCCATCAGAGATAAATAAAATGATAGAAATGACATGGGAATACTGTGTTTCTAGGCAATCTCTCAAATCCCACATTGGTTCAATAGATCTTCATTCCGTTATTCGCTTACATGTACAGTTGCCCGCATATGTAATCATGATATGTAATCATATGTAATCATGATCCTGCTCCTATCAGCCATGCTTGCCATCTAGCTATATCCCTGCAGAGTTCATGGGGGTATATATCTTGCCCCTGGTCAAAAATAAGTACGGAGACATTCCGTCCAGCAATAATTACAGGCCTATTGCTGACGCTTCCTGCTTCTCGAAACTACTAGAAAAACTCTTGTTACTCCGATTAAATGATTTCCTATGGACATCTAATCAGTTTGGTTTTAAAAGGTCCCACCATCAATTGACCTGTGTATCTCCGTACTTAAAGAAACAATATCTAAATACATTGACAGTAATTCAACTATTTATAGCTGTTTCCTAGATATAAGTAGGGCATATGATAGGGTGAACCACAATATTTTATTTGAAAAACTAGGAGACAGGAAGGTTCCCACAGTGGCGGTTCCTCATATGGGCAATATGGGCAGCCGCACAGGGCGGCATTTGTGGAGGGGCGGCATGAGCGCCTGCAAAAAAATAAAAATAAAAATAAATAAATAAAGAAATAAATAAAAATAAAAATAAATAAATGGCACAATTTGATCCTATAATGCAAGAGCACATTAACCGTGTCCAAAAGGGACCTCCAGTCACACCAGCTACCTCGGCCACCACATACAAAACGAACTCATTGATTTGTCGAGCAGCAAGACCATTTCAGCAATGGTGAGCGACATCAAACAATCAAAGTTTTTTTCAATAATTCTAGATTGCACTCCAGATATCAGCCACACTGAACAGTTGTCAGTTGTGATTCGGGTTGTGTCACTGGAGGGGAAGCCCCATGTAAAGGAACATTTCATGGGTTTTTTGGAGGCAGAGGAGTCCACTGGTCAACATTTGGCATCTCTGATTCTGAAGAGACTGGAGGCGCTAAAAGTTCCTTTCATGGACTGTAGAGGACAATCATACGACAACGGGGCCAACATGAGGGGAAAAAACAAGGGTGTTCAATCCAGGCTCCTAGAAATTAATCCCAGAGCTCTGTTTGTTCCATGTGGGGCTCATTCTCTGAATTTGCTTGTGGCCGATGCTGCTAAGGGATCTATTGATGCCACAAGTTACTTTGGCATCTTGCAGAAGCTTTACAACTTGTTTCAGCCTCCACACAACGATGGGCCATTTTGAAAAACATGTGACATCACATTGAAGATGTGGTCTGATACAAGGTGGGAAAGCAAGATCAAGAGTGTGGAGCCCCTGAGATATCAGGCAGCTGCAGTGAGAGATGCACTGATCGAGGTGAGGGACCACACCAAAGACTCTGTAATAAAGGTCGAGGCTCAATCTCTGTCAGAGGAGGTTGGGTCATACCGCTTCGCCATTTGTTCAGTGGTGTGGCATGACCTGTTGTGCCAAATTCAGCATGTGAGCAAGCAGATGCAGTCTCCTAGCATGCACGTTGATGTTGCAGTAAATCTAAAAAAAAACAGAGAGAGGTCTCCGCAATTACAGGGCAACAGGTTTTGTGGCTGCACAAATGGCAGCCACAGATATCTGTGAACAAATGAATGGGAGGCTGTGTTAAAACAAAAACGGCTGAGGTCCACACAAAGCGGCACTTCTCCTATGAAGCATCTGATGAGCCCTTGATTGATGCTTTGAAGAAGCTGGAGGTGACATTTTTCAATGCAGTGGTTGATGCTGCAACATCAGCCATTCAGGAAAGATTTTCCACGTTGGAAATTGTGGGAGAGAAGTTTGGAGTGCTGACACATTTCCAAAATCTCACATTTGAGGAGCTGACAGAACAATGTGTGAACCTTAGTACTACACTACACTTTAAGGGACAATCTGACTTGGATGGCAGAGAGCTTGCACAGGAGCTGAAGAACTTGCCTGACTTGTCATCAAAGACCATATCCTTGCTTGAACTGCTGACATTTATCCATGAAAAGGAGCTCTCTGAAATATATCCAAATTTGTGGACTGCTCTCAGAATTGGTCTTACTCTTCCAGTCACTGTTGCTGAAGCAGAGAGGAGCTTTTCAAAGCTGAAGCTCATCAAATCCTACCTGAGGTCAACTATGTCACAGGAACGCCTTACCGGTCTGGCCATCATCAGTATAAATCATACAATTGCTGAGCAGATTTCATATGATGATTTAATTCATGACTTTGCATCAAGGAAGGTAAGAAGAGTCAGGCTTTAGATGGCAGTTGTGCTGTGGTGCAATTATTTTGTTTCTTGTTCAAAGTGTAGCATAATAATTACCCTCTCTTAAGTGTTTATTCTATTTATGTGATAGAGCATTTGTACAATTTAGAAATTTGATTCTCTAGTTTATTTATGGCAGTTGTGCAATTTAATTTGTATTTTTCCTGTTCATAGTATCATAATTACATTCTCTTAAGTGAGTTATTCTATTTACGTGATGAAGGATTTGTAAAATTCAGAAATTTGAGTCTTTGTTTTGGTTCTGAAGTTCCAACAATTAGTCCAATAAAAAGTTATTTTGTGAAAGAGTTATGTCTGTCCTTTATTTTGGGGGGATTCGAATGTGTGTGTGTTGGCGAACAGGGGGGGGGGGCGCTGAAGGTGAGGTTCGCCCAGGGCGTCATGTAAGCTAGGACCGCCACTGGGTTCCCATGTACATATTAAACGTATTGAAATTTTGGTATTCCCATCAATCTTTCACCGTTAGGTGAGGCAATGTACTATCCGAGTGTTTTGGCTCCTCTTGCCGGGCTCCTTGCTCTCCCTATGCTTTTTAATGTGTATATTGACGGATTAATTGCTTTACTTAATGAGGCAAAGTGTGATGTTGTATAGATAACACAAGGATAAATAACTTAGTTTATGCCGATGATATGGTGTTAATAAGTCCCTCTGTTAAAGGTCTGAATCGGCTACTAAAAGTCTGCGAAATGTATTCGCAGAAACATAATATTCTTTTTAATGTTACAAAAACTAAGGTTATGCAATTTCATCCTAAAAGCTGTAATCAGCCAGCTGATATAAGGTTTAAAATGAATGGTGAAGTAATTGAGGAAGTACAAGAGTTTAAGTATTTGGGTCAAACTATTACCAGCTCCTTGAATGATGACTCGGATATAAGAAAACAATCTCGAAGCCTGTGTGCTAAAGCGAATATAACTATAAGGAACTTTCGATTTTGCACAAGTGACGCTAAAGACACTCTTTTTCGTACTTTCTGCAGTAATACATACGGACAGCAACTGTGGGTGAATTATAAAAAAGGTTCTGGTAGAACCCTAAATTTGCTGTACAACAGGTCATTTAGACTCTTACATAAATTACCCCCGAGATGCTCAGCTTCGCAAATGTTTGCTACCCACAATGTCCCGAGCTTCCCGGAATCCGTAGTTAGGGATCGTATCAACGATCACTTAGAAAGTCGAGATTTGATTAATAGCAGTCAGCATGGGTTTCGACGACATAGATCTTGTTTAACTAATTTGTTAGAATTTTATAACGAAATAGTGCGCGAATACAATAGGCATAGAGCGGCTGACGTTATTTATTTAGATTTTAAAAAGGCGTTCGATACAGTTCTGCATAGAAGATTAATTGCGAAGGTTAAAGCGCACGGTATACGCGGTCAGGTAGCTAACTGGTTAGAGCAGGGGTTCCCAAATTGTGTTCCGCGGAACACTTGTATACCGTGAGAAGTGTTTTAGTGTTCCGCGAGTTATTTTTGATAATTTAAACAAATTTTTAAATTATATTTATTGAAAATATTTGTATTTTTAACAGGGTTGTGGAGTCGGTCCAAAATTTTCCGACTCCGACTCCACACATTGTAAAAAATCTAAAAATCCGACTCCGACTCCTCACATTTTAAATATACGACTCCGACTCCTCTAGTGTTTCACTCTATAATTATCATAATAATAAGACATTTCATCACCACCACATGAATCGTCAGGTTACTTTCTAGGATAAGGAACATTCAAATATTAAGAAGGATATTGACTTGTAGATATTATCATATTAAGGGATTTTTATTTTTTCCAATAATATATATATATATATATATATATATATATATACACGTACGGGTGGGCGGAGAGTAGCTCCCTATTTTGGATTGGTAAAAAAATAAATATATTATCCATTTATTTCAGAAGAAATAATATGAAAAGGTAGGCATACATGGTATGTTTTCTCTAAAATTCAATGCGGGCTCCAACTCTTTCCACCAGCTTCTGGAGCCGCCCAGGAATGGCGTCCACTGACTTTAGCAGGAACTCCGGCGGGATGGAGGACATGACTTCCCGAATTCGGTCCTCCAGTTCTTCCAATGTCCTCGGTTTGGTGCGGTAGACTTCTTCCTTTACCCACCCCCAAAGAAAGAAGTCGCACGGTGTCAAGTCGGGGCTCCTGGCTGGCCATTGATGTGGACCACGACGACCCATCCAACGCCCAGGGAAGTGGGCATCCAGCCACTCACGGACAACAAGAGCGAAGTGCGGAGGGGCGCCATCTTGCATAAATATCAGATCGTCGATGTTCTCCCATGTGCTGACAACCGGCCAGACCTCGTTTCGCAACATAGCAAGGTACCGCTCAGCATTCATGGTGTTGCGCAGAAGGAACGGGCCCACAACCTGATCTGAGTCATACCACACCACACCGTTACACTGAACCGATTCTGCCGTTTTTCAGCGGTAACCATGGGATCCTCTCCTGCCCAGTAGTGACAATTGTGGCGGTTGACAAAGCCTCCGACGTGGAACACCGCCTCGTCGCTCCAGAGGATGTTGCGGAAGAGATGGGGCCAGTCTTCATGCCAAGCCAGCATGATTTCCCCGAACTCCATGCGAATGTCGCAGTCCTCGTCCGAGAGAGATTGGCAGTAATGCGGCTTCCACGCACGCCAGTTCAGCTCCTTCTTCAGCACAGTTCGCACTGAGTAGCGGGAGAGTCCACTTTCCCGAGCTGCCTGGCGAGTTGACTTTCGTGGACTCCGTGCGAACATTTCCTGAACTGCCTGCACCGTCTCCTGGGCCCTGGATGTCGAAGAGCGACCACATCTTCGAACATCTGCCACAGACCCCGTGGTCATGAGCTTCGAGTGGCAGTTCTTGATTGTTTTCGGGTCCACTTGGGCACGTGGTCCGTGAATGGCCCGCCACCATCTTTGAACTCGAACGACAGATTGCCAAACTTCGTACCGTGCCGCCAACTGGGCACGCTCCTGCAGTGTTAAACGCTCAGCCATGTTACCCTTCAATCTGAAATGAAAAAAAAAAAATGAACGTTACAATTGTACCACTTTAGAGAACACAAAGAAAACACTTTAGAGAAAAAAAGATTACCGTTACAATTGTACCACTTTAGAGAACACACCATAACAATATAACAATACAATCACAATTTATACGTAATTTATATGTAATTTAAATTAGGGAGCTACTTTCCGCCCACCACATATATATATATATATATATATATATATATATATATATATATATATATATATATATATAAATGAAAAAGATTCTCTTAAACATAATTAAGGTCTAACCAGTAGTAGTCCTACTTAAAATTGAATAACCCTTAACCCAGTGGCTATAACCAGGGTTGTGGAGTCGGTCCAAAATTTTCCGACTCCGACTCCGACTCCACACATTGTAAAAATTCGACTCCGACTCCGCCCTGAAACGTGCGACTCCACGACTCCGACTCCACGACTCCGACTCCACAACCCTGATTTTTAATAAAGTTTATTAAAAATACAAATATTTTCAATAAATATAATTTAAAAATTTGTTTAAATTATCAAAAATAACTCGCGGAACACTAAAACACTTCTCACGGTATACAAGTGTTCCGCGGAACACAATTTGGGAACCCCTGGGTTAGAGGATTGGCTTCGTGCTAGGAGACAGAGGGTCGTTGTTAATGGTAGTGAATCGGTGGTTGGATGTAGGTAGCGGTGTCCCACAGGGTTCAGTGTTAGGCCCATTGCTATTCGTAATTTACATTAACGACATAGTTGTAGGATTGACTAGTAACGTTTCAAAATTCGCGGACGATACTAAAATAGGCGGTAAGGTTGTTAACGAGGACGATAGAAATAGGCTCCAAGACGATGTAAATAGGATTATGGAGTGGACGGATAAGTGGCAGATGCAATTTAACGTAGACAAATGTAAAGTTTTGCATATAGGTTCTCATTACAATTACACGTATACGATGGACGATAGTCAGTTAGCGAGCGTTGACGAGGAAGTAGATTTAGGCGTACTCGTATCTAAGGATTTAAAAGTTAGGAACCAGTGCCTGGAGTCTTGCGCGAAAGCTAATAGGATGTTAGGCTTCATAGCGCGTAATTTCAAATTTAAATCGAAGAATATTATATTGCTCCTTTACAAGTCCCTAGTCAGACCTCATTTAGAATATGCCGTTCAGTTTTGGTGCCCGTATTTGCGTGAGGATATTGATAGGTTAGAAAGGGTTCAGCGTCCTGCCACGAAACTAATTCCGTCATTGCGCAACAAGCCTTATGAAGATAGGATTAAAGAGTTAGACTTGCAGTCACTCGAAACTAGGAGATTAAGGGGGGAGCTTATTGAAGTTTTCAAAATCGTTAATAACATCGATAACATAAATTTTGACAAACTGTTCACTTTCGATAATAGCAATACTCGTAATAACGGATTTAAGTTGCGTGGCAGACGTTTCATTACTAATATCGCTAAAAACTTCTTTACGTTTAAAATAATTGATAAATGGAATAATCTTCCCACGCCCGTCGTGAACTCTACCACCGTTAATGTGTTTAAAAACAGTCTAGATAGGCATTTTAAAAATATTAATGTTTAAAATAAAAAAAACAATTGGCAACAGGAGCTCTGGGGGTGGTAATCGGGGATGAGTCTGTTGACGTCTAATGCCAGCTTGTGACATGCCAGCGTGTGATATGCCAGCAAAAGAAAAAAAAATTAGACTAACACGAACTTAGTCGTAGCTTGTTGAGTAAATTAACCCACTTTTTGTTATTCTTTATACTTTTTTTTCCTTCTTCTTTCCTTATTTGCATGTCTGTAACTCTCTTTATTGCATGTCTGTAGTTTGCATGGTATGATAGTGTTTGAGTTAAGAATGTGTTGCATGGTTTGTAAGCGTTCTTATTTTACTTCTTTTCATCTTTCACCCCTTTCCTTCCGGCAGAGTGGGCTCTACCTCCCTATGGAGTAGAGACCGTTCTGCAATCTTTCCTATTCTCTCCGACTATTTTTCTGATTTGTCGGCAGTGGCCGGCGGATGATGATGGTGAGTCTTTTTTTATCTTTTTCTGAATGAATGTTAACCCACGAGTGATAGGTGTTGCTATTACTTAACCCCTTATTCTCTTCTCTTAACCCCCTACTCTTTCCTTTCTCTTGGGCTAACCTTAGAGTGGATCTTAGGGTCTTTGTTAGCCTTAGCTTATGTAGATCTGTAACAAGACGTGCTCAATACAATCTAATGCAAAGAATTAAAAAAATCAACCAACCCAATTATCCAAGCTATCCATGAGTCCTGCCATTTATCCTCTAAGCTATGGAATTCTGTCTGTAGCTCCACTTAACTGCGACATTACAGTATTATTTCTAATCAATTGTATATATTTCTATCCTTAGTATATGAACTGTCATTGTGTTAATTAATATTTGTCGTATGGACTATAGTCTGCCAATAAACCTTTTCATTTTCATTTTCATTGTAATGTTCCTCGCCTCACAGGCGATTCCGTACATGTGGCAACGCCGCAGTGATAGTCAAGGTACCCCAACTGAGAGAAGGTCGGGTGGAGGGGGGGATAACCGAGTCCAACAACATATAAACAGACATATATATATATATATATATATATATATATATATGATGAATAAAACCACAAAGGAAAGGAAACACAAAAAGGTGCTCAAGCGCTTTCGTCTAATGACATCCTCAGGAACACTCAAGTACATAAAAGGTTACGGCCTATATATAGGTTACAGAAAGAAAAAAAAAATAAATAAATAAATAACATACACACAAACATATATATATATATATATATATATATATATATATATATATCACATACATATCTACACACACACAATATATATATATATATATGCAATAAACGGAGAAGTAAAAATAAAAATTAAAAATTAAAGATTAGAGGATTAACAAAGAGGCATACAGATTTGTAAGGAAAAATATCGATTTTTAGCACAAGATCAAATGAATTAAAAATACAAATTTATACTGGAAATCTACCCGGGTTTTAACACTTTGCCTTTTAGAGTCAAGTTTCGATATATATAAAAATAAAATGAAGATTAAAAGTTAATAAAGTAGCGTACAAGTTTACCAAAGATTTAGCGTCCTACCCTTTTTATCTAAATTTGTTTTGAAGGAATTCAAAACAACAGGATCGAGTTGAAAAAGACCTTTGCTTATGTTGAAGTTATTTGAAAGTTGGATAATGGCAGACTCAAGAATATTTCTATTGACAATGTTGCTAGAATGAAATAAAACTGAAGCATTATTCCAATCAATACAGTGGGATAACTCTGACAAATGGACAAAAAGAGCACTGGACAACTGTCCTGTTCTAACGGAATATTGATGCTGTTTTATACGTGTGTGCAAATCCTTTCCCGTCTGACCTATGTAAAAGGAATCACATTGTTTACACCCAATTTTATAGATAATGCCTGAATTATTGGTAGGGCTATTTTTACTATGATATTTTTCACAATATTGTTATATGAAAATACTACATTAATATCCAAAAGTTTAAGTACATTAGCAATGCCTAAAAAGCCCGGGAAAAATGGAAGTACTAAAATATTTTTGATAAAGTACGAGTGTTATTATTGACACGATAGAAAGTTCGTTTTGCCTTGTTGAGACAAGATTCCATAAACGCAGATGGGTAACACAGATCACTTCCAATACCGTTGATTTTTTCCAATTCGGCATCGATGTATTCCGGACTGGCGATCCTAAGGGCGGTGCGAAAAATGCTCTGTCTGAATTGGTCCACAATTAACCCACCCCTTATATCTCCAGTCTAACTATAGAGTAGATCAAGTCTAGCCTAGAGGGGTCAGCCTAGAGATTCCGGAAATGGTCCAGAGCGGGCAGATAAATTGAGGTCCACAGTAGGATTCCTCACAAGAATTAGGTTAGGGCAATCTACTTCACCTTTGTTAAGCTATGAGTTGATGCTGGGTCTTAGGCCACAATGTAGGCCTAACTTGTCTGACCCAGCTTAATTTAATGCTTATAACTTACTGGTGTAAAAACTCAATTAGTCACTTACTTTTTGTTATCGGAGTGTCTCCCTTCTCCGGTTTGTTTTCGAGAGCGCACTTTGCTGGTACGTCCTCTCGCCCCGTTCTTCGTTTTCGTTCTCCTTTGTTCTCCTCTTCGCGGGGCTTCTCGTACCAGCGTTGTCTTGGTTTAATTCTCGGTTGGTTGAGCGGTAATGTATCTCCCTACCGAGCACGCTCCTCCCACACAGTATATAAATACTAGTGTGGAGAATAACTCTGGTGAGCAACCAATTGGTTTCATCCACCAAGTTATTGACATAAAAGGAATTTAATGATTGTTAGATTAACTACCTACCTACTCAGTGAACCATTTTCGTTACCTCCCAACTACCCACTCATCAGTTTTCCATATACTGGGGGCCCGGGAGATAAAAATTTTGGTGTCAATGTCACCAATTTTTGTCTGAGTGTAGACTAGCTAACTATTTAACTGTAAATGCCTGTTAATCTGATTAACAGTGCCTATCCTCACCTTCTCATGGAGAAGGTGTAGCATTTAATTAGAAGAGAAATATACATCCATAGGATGAAACTGTCTATGGGTCTTTACCATAAGAAAAGAAAAAATGAAAGTTAGAAGATAAAATTACAATTCCCCAGCATCTATTTTTTGTTGTAAAATAGTCGCGCTTTTAATGCTGTTTGTCGCTGAGGTCTTGTGTCTGTCAATGTTGTATAGGATGCGTTACCACTCCTACTGTCAAAGGAATAGTTACTGGAAGTTCAGTGTCTCCAGTTGTTACTGTCAGTGGAGAAGGTTCTCCAAAGTCCATTGTTTTGGGTCCAGACTCTAAAGGGTACAAAAGAGAAATGTCTCTTGTTGTGTCACCCGTTGAAGTCCTTAATTTGACCACTCTTGTTACCCCGTCTGCCCCTGGTCTGAGTTCTGAAACTCTAGCCAGAGGCCAGTTTTGTCTTGGAGTACTGTCATGTATGAGAACAAGGTCCCCTACCTTAATTGTGTCAGACCAATCCTTCTTAGTCATTTGTTTATGTCTCTCCCTTAGACCCATCAAGTACTCAGTTTTCCACTGTTTATGAATGAGCTTTAACTCTAGTTAAATGTTGTAACTTAGTCTGGAGCTCATCATGTCGTTGAGTCCAGTTTGGGTCTTCTGAAGAGTCTATATTGTAGTCCGGCAGGAGACTAACTTGTTCTCCCCGAATCAAATGATTTGGAGTTAATGGTTCTGGGTCATTAATGTTGTCACTCACATAAGTGAGTGGTCTATTGTTAATGATGTTCTCAATCTCAGCCAGGAGAGTGAGTAACCCAAATAAGTGTATCTGTTTTTTGCCAATTGCTTTCTTCAAGCAATTCTTTACTGTCTGTATATTCCTCTCCCAGATAGAACCATACCAAGGAGAGGCAACCGGAATATACTTCCACTTTATGTTTGTATTTTGTATATATAATTGGTGATTTCATTGCTTAACAAGTCGTGGATGACTTGTTCACCAGCTTTGAAATATGTAGCATTGTCAGTCCAAACTGTCTTGGGTACTGAATGTCGTGCACAGAATCTCTTAAAGACAGCAACAAAAGATTCTGCTGTTAGGTCCTCCACAACATCCAAATAAACAGCTCGTGAGGCTGCACATGTAAACAGTACAATGTACATTTTTTGTTCAGTGTCACCCACCCCTACAGTCAATGCTCCTGTATAGTCAATGCCTACAGTCTCAAAGGGTCTGTTGAGAGTAACTCTCTCCTCTGGCAAAGCAGGAGGATTTGGTTTCCTATAGGGCCTAGCATGAATACGCCTACATGTGACACACTCACTCAGGACTGTTTTAACAGTGATCCTTCCCTTGGGTATCCAATAAGTTTTTCTTAATGTAGTTAGTGTCTGTGGTACCCCCATATGATATACATCATTGTGTGTTTTCTGATTATTAATGTTGTCAAATAGCTAAATCTAGGTAAAAGGATTGGATTTTTGCTTTTGTATGACAGTTTTGATTTGTCTAATCTCCCTTTACACCTTAGAAGGCCTTCCTCATCTCTGAACAAGTTTAGATCCACAACTACTGATGGTACAGGTTCTTTTGTTTGTTTCCCATTAGTTAAGAATTCTAACTCTTTATTGTACTCTTTTTGTTGGGCTTGGCCTATCCAGTATTGGGTTGCAACTTCTGTATAATTATGATTATTTTTATTTAGCTGTTTGTTAATTGTAGCTAAACAGTTGTGAGCAAACCTCAAACAGTAGGCTGTCACCCTGACAAGTTTGTTGAAATCAGAATACTTTTCATAATTAGTGATTGGTTCAACCTTTTCATTTGAAAAGATTAAATTTAATGTCAAGTTAACTTGTTCCACAGGCCATTGGTCTGTATTACAGAGCCACTTAGGTCCCATAAACCAAGTTTTGTTTGACTTCAACAACTTGTAGGATAAACCTCTGGTCAGAAAGTCTGCTGGATTCTGTTTAGTTGGAACATAGTGAAAGTTTACTTGTAGGCTTTCATTAGCGTCAGCTATTTCTTTTAGCCTATTTCTTACAAAGATATTCTTACTATTAATGCTATCATTCCGTATCCAGGCAAGACAAATCTGACTGTCAAGCCAGACGTGGATATTAGTTATGAACACATCATAGTAAGCATCCTTAAGCAATGAAATGGTTTTAATGGCTAATGTAGCAGCCAATAGTTCCAATTGAGGTATGGTTCGGGTAGGTTTGAGAGGTGCAACTTTCCCTTTTGCATAAATTAGATGACTTTCTGTAGGGCTTACAAGATACGCACAGCACCCATAAGCTTGTGTGCTTGCATCAGCAAACACATGAAGCCTCTGGGGCTTATCCCTAAACCCACAGCACCTTTGAATTTTAATGTTCTGCACTTTTGTTAAATCAGTAGCTAACTTCTTCCAAGATTTTTGATTTTCATTTGTTATTGGATCATCCCACCCAACATTTGTCCTCCAAATTTCTTGGAGGAGAATCTTTGATTTTATTGTTGAAGGCAGGAATAGACCCATAGGATCAAAAATTTTGGAAGCCTCTGATAATATTTGTCTTTTAGTATTTGCTTCCTCATCAAGTTTAAAACCTTTAGTACAGATTGAATCATGACTGTTAGAAGTTGCATCCAAATACCAGTTCATACCTAAAGTTTTAACTCTGTCTGATGGCTCAGTAAGACCATTATTATCTTTTAAAATCTTTTTGTTTAAATCCTCATTATTTGAAATCCACTCTCTAAGTTCAAAGTTACCTTGTTGCATAATGTTTTGAGAGTGTTCATAGACTTCAGATAATTCAGATTTTGTTGTCGTTGAGATAATATTATTCAAAGTGTTGCTATTCTTACAGGTGTTATGTAGGACTGAGTTGAGGCACATAGTATTTGTTGGTCATGCACTGTTTTGGTTTAGGTCTAGGTTGTATTCTGATAGGTCACCCAAAGGGGCTATCCCTGATGGAGTCTGAATAGCTATACCATTACCTATCTCTACTATGCCCTTATGAATAAGATTAATATAATCTGCCCCTATTAGCATTTCAATGTTAGCTACTGTGTTGTTAGTGATATGTCTATCAGCTATTTTGTAGTGTTTTTTCAAATGATTTATGGTTTGTTCTAGTTTGGGTATAACCAGTTTGTTTTGTCCTACTTTAGAAATAATAACTGCTTCAATTTTCTTGAATTTACTTTCTAAATGTAGTTCCAGGTCAATTGTCTTATAGCTATTTTTGTCCGAGTTATCCTTAACAAAGGACGCAATATTGAGGTTTTGTTCATTCGGGTTTGGTGTCAAACCCAATTTATTAACTACATTTTTTGAAACAAATGTTTGTTGAGAACAACAGTCTATAAGACATCTCACTGGAGTGGTACTACCCTCACTATTCACTAAGTCCAAAGTAATAGTTGGTAAAAGAATCTCAGTGTTTCTTGTTACATTGTTTGAACAAGCAGAATGTCCCATGAAAGTGGCATTTTCTTGATTACCTTTGTTTGGGGGAGGTATCTTTTGAGTTTGAGTACTATTATTTGGACACTTTGGTGAATCACACATTGATGAGACATGTCGTAAACTTTTACAAAACTTACACTTGAATCTTAACCTAGATTTACAGTCTTTCTTATAATGTCCCTGGCCAGTACACTTTTTACACAGGTTCAACTGTTCACATCTTTTAGCCCTTTGGTTAAATCTGAATATTTGTCACACCCAGTACTACTGTGTTCATTACTTGCACAAAATTTGCAATATGGTGTGTAAGTTGAGGCAGCAGTTACATTAAAGTTCTGTAATGTAGGTGTTCGTGTTTTATAGTTGGTCACATTTGATTCTACAGTATCAAGTTTTGTCTGTTTGGCTGTAGCTAGTTGGTCTCTGGGAACAGTCTTTGGTTTATCCATAGTCTGGGTCTTATGTGTTGGAAAATCTCTCAAGTTGTAATTAGTTAGGATATTGGGGAAGTTGTCTTATTTGTCTAAATTAGGATAATTTTCTCCCGTCTTTAGAATTAAATTATCTTTAACCCTCGAAGGAAGGCACCTAAGTACTATGCTTTGTATAAGCCAAGATGAAGTTTTAATATCTATCTCATTGCTAACCAGTTGTCCTATAATAGCTTCTAATTTTGTATAAAAATTTTCCATATCACTATGGTTATCTTTTATGGGTGCAAATTCAAAAATTTGTTGAGATAATTCATATATAATCACATCTTTATTAACGTAATTACGTTTTAAAAGATCAATAGCTACTTCATATGAATCCCCTACGGCTGGTAAATAGGCTATCAGGTTATAGGCTGGGCCTTTAAGGGAACTAGTTAAGTAACTAAACTTTTCAACAGTTGAAATATAAGGTTTATTACCTATTAAATTCTCAAATTTGTCAATGAAAGATGGGAATTGTACCGTGTCCCCTTCAAATGTTGGTATTTGCAAAATGGGTAACTGAGCCCTCAATTCTTGTGACTCAGGATTTTGCATGCCACTTAAATTTTGTTGAAGGTTAGCCCTACTTTGATTAAAATCAGAATTAGGTTTTTTTGGTGTTAAGTCAGTCAACCGAGACCGTAGTTCCCTTATTTGCTGTTCAATTGAGCTTACCTGATCATCATCATCAGCGTAAAGGTCTATCAATTGTTCTTCAGCCATTTCGGATTCAACTAACTCTGAAATACTCTCATTAATGGCTATTATTTCCTTCTTTTTAATTTCTAATTTAATAATTACACACTCTATATTTTTCTTACCTGGTTGTGTAATATTGTTAAAAGTGTTCACAGCCTTTGTAACAGCTCCCAACTTTGCCCCCCTTTTCTTTTTTAACTTTTTCAATTCTGCACTGTCCATGTCTAAGTCAAAATTGTTTAACTGGGGATCGTAATGAAATAGAGGACAAGAAGAAATTACCAGAGAAGAGAGAGCACAGACAAAACAGTCAAGTTTAAATTTGGTTTAATCCCCCCCAAGTACTTGTGTGTCACTCAGGTCTAAGCTTATAAGAGAATGAGACTCCTTAATGTAAATGTTTCCTAGTTAGGCCCTAGGTTGTAGACCTAATTAGGCTTGCTCAGGTTAGGCTTAGGCTAGACCATTTAGCCTAATTCTGCAATTTTTGTTAAGTAAGTTAAGGTTTGTAAATTCCCCACACACGGACCACCAATGCGAAAAATGCTCTGTATGAATTGGTCCACAATTAACCCACCCCTTATATCTCCAGTCTAACTATAGAGTAGATCAAGTCTAGCCTAGAGGGGTCAGCCTAGAGATTCCGGAAATGGTCCAGAGCGGGCAGATAAATTGAGGTCCACAGTAGGATTCCTCACAAGAATTAGGTTAGGGCAATCTACCTTCACCTTTGTTAAGCTATGAGTTGATGCTGGGTCTTAGGCCACAATGTAGGCCTAACTTGTCTGACCCAGCTTAATTTAATTATAACTTTGGTGTAAAAACTCAATTAGTCACTTACTTTTAGTTATCAGTGTCTCCCTTCTCCGGTTATGTTTTCGAGAGCGCACTTTGCTGGTACGTCCTCTCGCCCCGTTCTTCGTTTTCGTTCTCCCTTTGTTCTCCTCTTCGCGGGGCTTCTGTACCAGCGTTGTCTTGGTTTATTCCTCGGTTGGTTGAGCGGTAATGTATCTCCATTACCGAGCACGCTCCTCCCACACAGTATATAAATACTAGTGTGGAGAATAACTCTGGTGAGCAACCAATTGGTTTCATCCACCCAGTTATTGACATAAAAGGAATTTAATGATTGTTAGATTAACTACCTACCTACTCAGTGAACCATTTTCGTTACCTCCCAACTACCCACTCATCAGTTTTCCATAGGCGGGGAGAAACGTTGATGAAAAAATGGCCTTCTTAGGGGGTACATAGGGAAAGCCCAGGTTTTAAGTTAGTATCTATCGGAAAACAACAAACAATTTGTCCTACGTACACTTTTACTCGGACATGACACCCCCACTAAGAGGCCATTTTTTCATCAATGTTTCTACGCGCCCTTAGGATCGCCAGTCCGGAATACATCGATGCCGAATTGGGAAAAAATCAACGGTATTGGAAGTGATCTGTGTTACCCATCTGCGTTTATGGAATCTTGTCTCAACAAGGCAAAACGAGTTTTCTATCGTGTCAATAATAACACTCGTACTTTGTCAAAAAATATTTTAGTACTTCTATTTTTCCCGGGCCTTTTAGGCATTGCTAATGTACTTAAACTTTTGGATATTAATGTAGTATTTTCATATAACAATATTGTGAAAAATATCATAGTAAAAAATAGCCCTACCAATAATTCAGGCATTATCTATAAAATTGGGTAAACAATGTGATTCCTTTTACATAGGTCAGACGGGAAAGGATTTGCACACACGTATAAAACAGCATCAATATTCCGTTAGAACAGGACAGTTGTCCAGTGCTCTTTTTGTCCATTTGTCAGAGTTATCCCACTGTATTGATTGGAATAATGCTTCAGTTTTATTTCATTCTAGCAACATTGTCAATAGAATATTCTTGAGTCTGCCATTATCCAACTTTCAAATAACTTCAACATAAGCAAAGGTCTTTTTCAACTCGATCCTGTTGTTTTGAATTCCTTCAAAACAAATTTAGATAAAAAGGGTAGGACGCTAAATCTTTGGTAAACTTGTACGCTACTTTATTAACTTTTAATCTTCATTTTATTTTTATATATATCGAAACTTGACTCTAAAAGGCAAAGTGTTAAAACCCGGGTAGATTTCCAGTATAAATTTGTATTTTTAATTCATTTGATCTTGTGCTAAAAATCGATATTTTTCCTTACAAATCTGTATGCCTCTTTGTTAATCCTCTAATCTTTAATTTTTAATTTTTTATTTACTTCTCCGCTTATTGCATATATATATATATATATATATATATATATATATATATATATATATATATATATACAGGGCGTCCCAAAAAAATGTATACACACTTTAACAGCTGATAGCTCAATTGATGTTTCTTTCTTTCCAAGTTAAACCCATTAGAATTAATAATGGCAGTCAGACTAAGCTTTGAACAAAGGAAATTCATTCTAAAATGCTACTGGAAGTGTGAAAACGCAGTTGAAGTGCAAAGACAGTTTAGGGAGGAGTTTCAACACAGATTCACCAACGCGACTTACCATCACTCGAATTAGAGATAAGTTTGAAGCCGATGGAACTGTTCAGAATGTCCACAAGAAGCGTTCCGGAAGACCATGGACATCGACAAGCCCCACAAAGCAAGAAAGAGTACTGGAAACGTATCACCAATGTCCAAGAAAATCTGTGCGGCAAGCGAGTCGTGAGGTAGGAATTTCAGAATCGTCTGTCCAACGCATTTTGAAGCGCTGTCAATGGAAAGTTACATTCCAAGATTAGTCCATGCTATTAATGAAGATGATCCGGATCGAAGAGTGGAGTATTGCGAGTGGTACTTGGCACGATGTGGATGTGGATTGGACGAAGGGGTTTCGTAGAATACCCTCCGCGTTCACCAGACCTCACACCACTAGACTTTTTTTATGGGGATACTTAAAAGACAAAGTCTACGCTATAAACCTGCAACAGTCGCTGAATTGAGAGCAGCCATTGAACGAGAATGCACACAAATACCAAACGAAATGTTTCGTGATGTTTGCGATTCCATTGCTTCGCGTTATCAGCAGTGCTTGGACCAGAACGGACGTCGGTTTGAAAACAGGCGTTGACAAAACAATTAAATAATGTCTGTAGATTCTATTACATTTTGAAAATGAAATGTATTTTAATAACACTGCCTTTATAATTATTTAAAGTGTGTATACATTTTTTTGGGACGCCCTGTATATATATGTGTATGTGTGTATATATATATATATATATTATATATATATATATTATATATATATATATATATATATATATATGTTTGTGTGTATGTATGTTATTTTTTTATTTATTTTTTTCTTTCTGTAGGCCGTAACCTTTTATGTACTTCAGTGTTCCTGAGGATGTCATTAGACGAAAGCGCTTGAGCACCTTTTTGTGTTTCCTTTCCTTCGTGGTTTTATTCATCATAAATATTTTTCACGTGTTCTTTCGTGAAATAATTTTCATATATATATATATATATATATATATATATATATATATATATATATATATCTATATATATATATGTAAAGGACAATTGAATGTGCATTTATTGACATACAGGTAATTATATTGTAATGAAAATGAAAAGGTTTATTGGCAGACTATAGTCCATATGACAAATATTATTAATACAATGACAGTAATATCTGTGCTCATAAAGATAAACATTAATATGATCGTATACAGCGTTGAACTTCATGTAGTTTACTATTCTTATACAGTAATAAGGTTCCATTATGATTACTGCAAGTCTATATGAACAGCTACCACAATGCAACTTTTATATACTAGTGAATTTGAACCAGAAATAGACATTACACAACCAATTACAATTACATTACAATAGTTTATAATATTTAGAGATTGGCTAGTCGAGAAAATGTAAATTTATGGACAACTTAACTTATGCTTTGCCATTTTTGTCAATGTGAAGTATTTTTATATAATTCCACTTTGAAATGAGTATAAATTATCATAGTGTTTTTTGGTGTTCAATTTTCTGTAAATATAGATTTTGTTTTGTAATGAAAATTTTAAAATTTAAAATAATCAATAAGACAATCAGCTAAATTTGACGATGTCATGCCCAAAAATGGCCGATTCTGCCAATGCCGATGAATCAGTACATCACTAGTTTTTATTGATTTTGCTCATTTTGAGGGCCAGGTTCTTTACTGGTAAATATACTATTCACTTTCTACAGATCTACAGAAGCTAAGGCTAACAAAGATCCTAAGATCCACTATAAGGTTAGCCGAGAAAAAGAAGAGAGTAGGGGGTTAAAGAAGAGAATAAGTGGGTTAAGTAAGTAGCAAAACCTATCATTCGTGGTTAACATTCATTCAGAAAAAGAGAGAGAGAGCCTCACCATCATCATCCGCCGGCCACTGCCGACAATCGGAAAATAGTCGAACAGATAGGAAAGGGGTGAAAGATGAAAAGAAGTAAAATAAGAACGCTTACAAACGATGCAAACCAGTTTTAACTCAAAGAAACACTGTCATACCATGCAAACTACAGACATGCAAGTGAAGAGAGGATGAGAAAAGTATGACAAAAGGTGGGTTAGTTTACGCTACGAGCTTCAGCTAAGTTCGTGTTAGTCTAATTTTTTTGTAATAATATAAATTTAACGCTGGCATGTCACAAGCTGGCATCAATCGTCAACAGACTCAAACCTCGACTATCACCCCCAGAGCTCCTGTTGCTAATTGTTTTATTTTAAACGACGTTAATATTTTTAAAATGCCTATCTAAACGGTTTTTAAACATATTAACGCTGGTAGAGTTCACGACGGGCGTTGGAAGATTATTCCATTTATCAGTTACTTTAAACGTAAAAATGTTTTTAGCGATGTTAGTAATGAAACGTCTACCACGTAATTTAAATTCATTATTACGAGTATTGCTATTATCGAAAATGAACAATTTGTCAAAATTTACGTTATCGATTTTATTAACGATTTTGAAAACTTCAAGAAGCTCCCCGCTTAATCTCCTCCTAGCCTCGAGTGAATGCAAGTCTAAGTCTTTAATCCTATCTTCGTAAGACTTGTTGCGTAGTGACGGAATTAATTTCGTGGCGCGTCGCTGAACCCTTTCCAACGTGTCAATATTCTGACGCAAATACGGGCACCAAAACTGAGCGGCATATTCTAAGTGAGACCTGACTAGGGACTTGTAAAGGGGCAATATAATATTCTTCGATTTAAATTTGAAATTACTTGCTAACATCCTATTAGCTTTTGCGTAAGACTTTAAATCCTTAGATACGCGTACGTCTAAATGTACTTCCTCGTCAACGCTCGCTAACTGTCTATCGTCCATCATGTACGTGTAATTATTGTCACGAGAACCTATATGCAAAACTTTACATTTGTCTACGTTAAATTGCATCTGCCACTTATCCGTCCACTCCATAATCCTATGTACATCGTCTTGGAGCCTATTTCTATCGTCCACGTTAAGAACTTGACTGCCTATTTTAGTCGTCCGCGAGTTTTGACACATTACTGGTCAAGCCTACATC